>PTEX01000034.1:4617244-4718111 GCA_003342815.1 Eudromia elegans | reverse complement strand
AAAAAAAAAAAAAAAAAAAAAAGGCAGATAGCAACTTAGCAGAATACCAGGCAGAGGGGAAACTGTGATACAATTGTTAAAACTCTTTAAAAAGTAGTATATTGATCATTTATCTTGGATCAACCCAATTAAAATTCTCTTAGTGACATATCTGCAGTCTAACTGCCATCTCATAAGCACAGAACTCAGAAAAATTACTTAAGGATGTTGCTTTTCCAGGTACAGCTCACACAGGATCAGACAAACCACAGAATCCCTAGTTTGAAGAACAATTTTGTAAGAAAGAAAGAAACCTGTACATCAAAAAGTTAAAAAGAACACATCTTGAAAGCAGTTGCTCAACAAAAGTTTATAGAACTCATATGTTCTTTTCAAAGCTTTACAGTTTTCATCACTCAAAACTTTCCAGTGAAATCATGTTGTAGAAAATTCCTAATCACACTAAATGCAAAATATGCTACAAAATGCACATGCAGAGCTCAGATTCTCTGCAATGACACCAAGCAGTATCAGAAGCAATTTCAAATTACACTTTTCTCAAATTTTAAGTATTAGCAAGAAAAAGTTGACAAGTTCAAATAAAATACAGATGACCTCTCCTATGCTACAAAGATGATTTTAAGTAGATGTACAAAATTTTTTAAAAACAAAATATTGCCAGGTATGAAAACACGTTGAAACCACACTGATGGAATCTCTGCTGAGGAATTGTCTTGCTCTTCAGTAGCAACTGCCAATTTAGAGCTCATAACTTTCTACATGAAATAGGCTTGTTTTCCTGAAAGGTACCCGTACTTTACATTTGTCTACACAGAATTTCATATAGGTAAATTTATTACCTGATTACTTCTGCAGTTCTTCATWGTTGGCCCTCAGTGTTACTACCTCAAATAGCTTCATATCATCAAACGTATCACTCAATTGTTCACCTCAATTTCCAGGTATATTATACACACACCTTTAAACAGTCTGGATTCCTCTGAGGAACTCTCCTGGTGACCTCTCCTCATTGCAAAGACTGACCATGTAATTACTCTAGCCTCCCTTTCTTGGTCATTTTCTTGTACAATCATTAAGCCATGTTGGAAACTCAATTAGACTATATTGGTCAGATCACTGTTTTGCTTTCTGACTCCTGAGATCTGGAAGACCAGTTCAGGTGCTTCATCCTTCAGAAGTTTGGGCATTTACTGTTTGGTGGTTTATTGCTGTTCAATTTGTCCTTCTGGCATTGCCATTCCTTCCCTCAGCTTCTTCACATTCAAGCAGACCCTTTGCGACCCCYTCTTCCAGGACCACAGAACAGGTTTCCAGGCGGGTATCTCCCCAGGTTTACCAGCAGCAAACTCCAGCACTAGACATGTGCTTAACACCT
The DNA here is from genome assembly GCA_003342815.1 of Eudromia elegans. Classification (NCBI taxonomy): domain Eukaryota; kingdom Metazoa; phylum Chordata; class Aves; order Tinamiformes; family Tinamidae; genus Eudromia; species Eudromia elegans. The sequence continues at coordinate 4,716,736 of PTEX01000034.1, read as the reverse complement.
CCACAAAGCCTTTTTCCCTTTCTGAGTGGCCATTTTATACACTGGTTATTGATTTACCTTACAGCACTTTCTGATACGACTGAAGAAAAATCAGGGGAAATGTTGACTCTTTTAGCCTCAACCTCTTTCTTCAGTGGGGGATTTAGAACCAGATCCTGCACATCACTCACCACAGACACAAGCTGCCGCTCACTGTGGGCTAGCAGTTTAGGGAGCTGATCTCAGCGCTCGCTCTGCTCTGCTTCTCAGCCAGCTCTGTCACAAGGTGGACGGCTCTGCCGGAGACTTGTGTGAGGGTATGTCAGAAATTGGATTAAGGGAACTGGATTGTGGTTTCCTTTAACACACCGCGCACTTAATGGATATGGCGGAGAAATGAAGTTGCAGAAAAATCAAGTGCCTGTGGAGGTAAATGTCTGTTCCATGCACATCTTCACAGACTTTTTTTTCCCCCCTGTTCTTAGGGATTCAGACCTTTCCCACCTTAAAAACGGAAATCCCTGAACCCAAGCACTGAGCACATATGCAGGCTGCAGCAGCCAAGGTTTCACACAAAGCAAGAAATGCATTTTTCTGCTTCAAAACTGACATAAACAGCCCCTTCATCTGGCAAACAACAGGCATTCAACACACCCTCTCCCCCAAGCCCTGAAACAAATTAAACACAAATAACTCTAACTCACAAATTTAACCCTTAAAACTAAAAGCTCACTCAGGCAGAGTTTTTGCTCCTTTTTCTTGGTCTTCCATATAGTYCAGACAGAGCCAAAAAGCTCACTAGAGATTGCCATATCTCTGGACTTGATGTGGAAGGTTTTARTGTCCCACCAGAATATCTTAGGATGCACAGGCAACTAAATAATACCCCTGGCATGTAAAAGTTTAAAGACCTCTGCAAACTCTTTCACTGTAGTTCTTAGAGGGACATCAAACATTTGAGGATACTTGAGGTGTCTTATAAGTGATCCTGTTTCACAAAACAGCACTTATTCACTGATACCTGTTCTTGGGGATGCCTTGGCACCGGCTCTCACTGAAGTTTTGCCCAAACGCCCTGCCCTCTCAGCACCCTTTATCTGGTACTTTCAAGCGTGTCGTCCCACGCCCGCGCTGTGTGAGACGGAGCACCCTCTGTCTGTTGTGCACGGCTGTAACAAAAGTTCACATGTCCATTCTCTTTAAATTAAGAGCTTGAGTGCTACTGGCAGCAAAAACATTTTGTTAAAATACGGCTTTTGGTGCAYCTACCTGAAGATGCTGATTTACTGAAAAACTTCCAGCAGTGGGATTCATGCATGTGACACACTGACAATTGTGAATTTCTTTTAAAATCAGTTTCTGTCTGTCATACCTATGTAGTTACAAAATAACAAAGGGATAATAAAGCTCAATTGTATATTCACAGTTTGAGATTTCTATTGACAGATCTTCACACTGAATGCTTCTGCAAGAAAGTGTGATTATGTAGCTCTCTGTTAAAAGAACTGAAAACCTCTCCTTTGTTACAACTCTCTTACACACCATTTCTATCATTTGGAATCTTTTAAGGGATGTGTCAAAGTTGACAGGTCCAAATTTGGCCTCCTCTCACCAAATTATATTAGATTTAGAATTTCTTCCATGTAGGAAAAAACCCCAGCAGTCAGCCTCTCCAACACAAGGATGAGCTTCTTCGCMTGGCTCCAGGTCAGGCAAGAAGCCAGCAACAATCCATCCTTTGGTACCAAAATTTCACATTCCTGCTCATGTTCCACACCATCCCTCTTTATGACCTACCTATTAAGTTGACACCAGGCTGATAAACCTTGTGTCCTCATTCTCCTATGGGTTAGGTAGTGTTATTAGTTCAGCTTCTCACCTCTAACCTTCCATTCCACAGTGCAAAAGCTGACATCTATTTTCTAAGCCATGCAAGCTTAATAACAGAGCTTTACACACAATGTACAGAGCCAAGCTTTCGGGATCTTTTCTGTCTTAGATCACATTGTATGGGATGAACAGTGGCAGCTAATTTAGCTTCTTGGATCTTTGTTTTCTAGTCTGTAAATCAGGGCAAGAACCTTTTTAAGTTTATGGGAATTTAGGTGTTTCACTTAATCCAAGGGAATGCTGAATCTGTATCAATCAAAAAAGGTAAAAAAAAAAAGACTGATAGATTTAATATCTATTATTAAASAGTGCATATTAAGTTTTGCTTCACTGAGAATCCAGAAAGATTTCAAAAACAAACTCACATACTTGTAAAGAATACTTTGAAATACTAAAACTCAAAGACTGTTCTTACACAATTAAAAATTTTAAGCAAATTTTAAGAACAATATAGATAGCTGCCATAATAGCAGTTTCTTAAATGTCCTCACTCAATTATTAACTATTAAAAGTTTTACTAATAGCTATAGTCAAAGCATTGCTGATGGGAGTRTGAAGCGAAATGAGGCGACATTAATATCAGGAACATTAAGATCATGTCTTCATGCTGAAATCAGCTGGTTTTAACTGCCCAAAGTTCTCTCCACCAAGGTTGTTCTGAAAATACCTGCCGACAAAGTAGCAGCTGTTACAATACAGAGCACAGGTATCGTGCAGCACTGTCCTCAGGCCTCTGAGTACCCACGCAAGAGCATCTGCTTCAAGCACAAGCCCTCCCAGGAGACAACTCAAGGGACTTGCATGACCAGACTGCTCAAACATAGACTGCTTCAGACTGCAAATGTTGTTCTTTAGGGTAATGATTTGAATGAACTGCTTCCCCTCTCCTACACCAATATATTGTCAGATATTATGAACTGAAACTACACGTGATGCCACCCACACCTCATCTGCAACATCTCGTGATTAGTGATCAAAGAGGTCATTGCAACCATAACTGAAAAAGGGATCCTAAAATATTCCTATAGTTTCTGGAATATTTAGAGATTTTTTCAAACCTTGGAAAACCCAGTATATTTCCAGTGTCTGCTTGACACAGCTCTTCTGTAGTGCTCTAACTTTAAAAGGCATTTTGGCTGCACTTAGAGAAGAGAGGCCAGCCTACAGCTTTAAGAAAAGGAGGTCTCCATTTTCATTTTTCCTGATGCTGAACTGGTGCCACACAGGAAGTTGGAGAGCAAGCTTCCCACCAGGATGTGGGAGCAGAGGGGTTGAGAGACTAATTCCCTCTGGGAGACATCCTTTCATTTTTTGCCTTTTCCYCCATGTATGCTTTGGGGATAGTAAAGGGTCTCCAATTACCTCAGAAAGTAAAACAAGGCCTTTGTTTCTCACTGGTAACAGAGAAGACATCAAGTTAGAGCCTGCAGATTCTGAATTTTAATCAGTGTTGTGTGAATTAGATATTTCTTTGCCTCTGCTGCTAATCATCTTTGCCCATTATTTTTCATTTMTTTTTGAATAATTATTTTGCTTCAGCAACAGCAGCATATCTCATGCACGAATGTCTAAAATTAATTTTACCAGACTTATCCATGGCACCGCAAAACAGTAGGATATACACACAGACAAAAAATCCCAGCTATTTAAAAATTGTCATTATAATAAAGGTAGTAAGAGTAAACCTGTATATCAATGTTCCCTCCTCATGTCCAACAATTCAAAATTGAATAACCAGTGTGCTAACATCCCTGTAATTGCAATTATCTCTCCCTCCCTCCTGAAATGTAGTTTATAGACCTAATCATCTATATCAGGAAAACAGTCATTTAACTTTTCACATTTATGACAATGAATGATAGTTATACTGCATTAAATAAGTGATTTACTCTCCTAAAAACACGTCTTGATTTGATCAAGAAAAGGTAGGTAAAGAGGATGTCAAAAAAATCTATCAGAATTGACAGCATTTCTATTGAAGAGCTACCATCCATCATTAATTGTGCTAATGGAATTACTCAGAGGCTATGCATGTGGTATAAGGATTCTAATTTTTGCCCCAATTTTTAAATTCTCTTTTCCCCCAGTACAACTCAGGAGGGAGGAAGTGTGCACTGATGCTACTAGACCTTAAGTGATGCCAAGCAAAGCTACAGGAAAGAATCAGGCCCTGTGAAATGCAGGAAATGTCACACTTGCATATGCTAAAACAGAGCAGACATTGTGTACGAATTGAAAAGGATTCAGGACCTTGCATAATCTCCTGGTAGTTCAGCAACCTTGTCACAAGATCCTTTTTCCCAATTTCAGCCTTTCTAACCAACGTAAATGACTTTTCTTTCCCCAGAAAGACAGCTACAAAATGCTGCAAGCAAACTGTCTCATCAATACGAATGAAGACATCCTAYTTGGAAAGACAAGACACAGAAAGACCTCTATATTAGCAGCAAGAGAAAGATTATGTTAAACAGTTAGGAAAGTAAATGCTAAAATAAATCAGTACAGTTGTATGTTTTTAATACTCCAAGTTACATGACGGAAAGTCAATTAAGAGGCAAGGTTAAAAGAGTGGAAATATGTAGCATTTAAGAATAGACAGATGATATTTATCTAAATCTTAATTTAGTGATAACAGTGAAGGATTATTAAGACTGCAAAGCTAAGATTTGAAACAGATATTTCATCAAGATTATATTATATAGCATTTGTAACTCTGTGTGGTAGATTACTGCATTTTCCTGTCACCGAAAAGGTAGTGAAATGTAATATTAGAATTATTGCAATATCTATATGCACATTTTCCAATATGAATAGTATGCTATAAACATAATTCATTCCACTACTGCATGATTATGTTGAAATAATATAACATGGCCATAAATGAAGAGAAATGGAGTTGAATTGCCTTACCAGCTTGCTGTACTGAAGTACAATCCAAGAAGATCAGAAGAAAAATGGGGATACTTAGTAAATACTGCAGCAACAGTTTTAATCAAATATCAAACACATGTGGAAATGAAACTGCAGATACTTTAATATTTATCACACCAGGTACTTCATTTACACTGTAGAAAATAGTCATATCAATGGCAGAAATGACGTATGAAGTTAGCTTATGTAGCGGATAAAATTATAATCTGAAAAAACAGTGAGGAAAGAAAAAAACTGCTCTGTACAAATCTCAAAATGAAAAATAAGATATATACAGCCACATAATGCCTTACAATTTAGATAAACTGAAGAAGCCAGAGAGAAAAATGGATATGCTCAGTATGTGAGATGTACTTTTTGTATTGGGAAAAAAACCCCCACAACATAATTCAGACATATTACAGTTATCTGACTGTATACAACATGTTAAGATAAGCTGTGAGTAAAATGGTTGTGGATGAGGAAGCAGAATTTTCTCAGAGCGAAAGCAAGGCTCTGAAATACAGGGTCAAATAGTTCAATTCTTGGTCTTGCCACTAACAGGGAATTCTCGGGCAAGTCATTTAACTCAGTTTTATCTCCTCCATCTGCATAATAGATATACGATTATMAGGTCCTTCACTGGGATGTTACATAAATTAATGGTCTTAACATTGAGGTCCTTAGGGGTAGGGTTCTACATAAACACAACTATTTTATTACGACAGATGGCAGCACCTTTGAGTTAAAAAYGCAACCAAGTTCCACTTACAAATTATTTTCCGTTGTAGCTTTGCCTTGATAAGTGGCTTGGCTTAAATTGCTATTTTCTTTTCCCCTCCCCTGAATGCATAAGACATTGCATCTGTTTCTGTCAATAAAATTGACTAAGAGAGAAAAATACAAGGGAAAGTAAAATGCCAGAGGACATGGCTATGCCACACGCTGGAGCCCGCTGCAGAGGCTGCCGAATTAATGCCAGCCAAGGCGAGTGCAGAACTAGAAGGACAGCTAAGCCAGTGAGCCAACTTTCACAGTGCTGCTGAGGAAAAGGTACACTCCCAAACAATAGGGAAACCTCTCACAGATATCATGAAGCAGGAAATATATGAGATGCTTAAAACAATCAAATTTGAGGAAACTATTAAACTAAAGCAGTTAAAGTTGCTACTTCAGAATACTGGCAGTATCCTTACTTCATGTGCAAAACTCGAGCAGTTTAATCGCAACAGAAGTATGAATATCATCAACCTTATACAGCCCAGATAATAAACAAGCAATTGTATTAAGTACTAAAAGTGCATAGTTGATAACCATGTGGGCGATYCAAATGCAGGTCAGGAGACAGCTGGATCTTCCAGAACAAAGCACTCCTCCAGCAGCAAGTGCAGCCGGTGCCCCAGGGAAGCAGAGTAACGCAGCGCGGCTGCCCAGTTTCCTGGSCAAACATCTCTGCACTTATTTTGCCCCGCGCCACTGTCATTCTGCTTGAGTGGCACAGCCAGGCCCAGCAACGAGGCCTCTCGGAAAGCTGACCAAGTGCAAAAGCAGGGAAAAACAGGGTGGGGATTGGGAGACGTCTGTAGCATGTGTTAGAGGGAAAGTAAACAAAACCTCACTMTTCTTCTCTGTAGGTAAGTAGCTGCTGGTAATAGATGCGCAGGATTATTACAAAGTTCAGCTATTGATAAGTATGGGCTGAGACTGTAAATTCCTAACCTGGGACACTGATATTCYCCTAGAAAGTGGTTAAAAACCAAAACACTGAGCTGTGTCTGTTACAGGAAGAATCTGAATGAAAGAAACAGAAAAACAGTGAGAGAGGAAAATTGTAAGGAAATACAAGTCACAGTAAAATAAAAGTGAGAGAAGAGATGGAGAGGAATGTAGACAGGCACACACTTTACTTCATAAAAACACCCATTACAAATGCTTTCCTTGCTGTCATTACGTGTTCACTTCCTCCAACACAGCCCTTTGGTGGTGAAGAGGCGATGCAACAGCCCAGCCGGGCTGCCAGGAGGAGGCCAACACCACTGGCCTCCCTGCTGCCGCGGGGCCCAGGCTGCCCAGTGACCCGGTGCCCGGTCCTGCTGCACGAGCACAGAGACAGCGGGCACCAGCTCTGCCCTGCCCCGGGGCAGGACGTTCTCTCCCTGCACACACAAGTCTGGCAGCGCAGCACACCTGYTCGTCAGCTCCTTGAGCACCTACAGGACTTGGAAGGAGATCGAAGCTCATAGACAAAACATGCTTGTCCAGTGACACATGCCCATGTGCCCAGGGTGCCAGGAGCAGTGCCACACCTGTGGTCAGGCTGCCATCTACATCTTCCATATCCCTCGTTACCCTCTCAGGATTTAGTCACCCCACAGACCAGGAAGCAAGGGGCAACACCAGTTGCTTTCCAAAACCACSCCAAGCAATAGGAAACATGTTTTCTCCAGGACTCCTGGATGCTTTGGGGTGAATTTTCCAGGCTGTAGAAAACAAGGGACAGAAAGACACAGAAGTCCTTGGGCTGAGGACTAGCTGAGYGGGACCATGAGCCACTGGAATTTTGAAGGTGTGACAGCCCTGCAGGAGTGCACATCCCCTTCTTCCAAATGTCACACACATCCCTTCAAGGGAGGGAGTTTCTCATTTGTTTTTTCTTTTTGCCTGGGAATGTATGGATAAGTCCCCCAATCCTCACTCAGTCTGCTCCTTGTTATAGTCCAATTTTAAAGTGCCCGGGATACTAAGGGAGAATTTTTCCCCAGAAACACAGATCTAGGTTACATGGTGCCTAAAAGGTGGTGATTTCACTAGTGTGGGAACAATCTCACACTTGCAGGAGCTGGTTGTGYCAAGGCTATTGCAGAGATTGCAGCTGGGATAGGTAAAGGCACTTTCTCACCTGGCAAACTACACCACTCTTGCAGCCTCCTTGTTTGAAATTGCTCCTTGCATCCTTGCAGAGGGTCCTATAGCACTTCGCACATGGTGGGAAGCATCAGACTGAACACACAGCCAGTGTTTGATGGAAGCCAGTATCTCACAAGAATGCAGGATGCGGTGGGTCCCCCGTGGCTGCTGCTCTCGTCTTTTCCGCTTGGCAAAACGGATTGTAACAAAAATCCCTCACACGTCACAGTCTGCAAAGTCTCAGAGAGGCTGCAGCAATGTGAGTGCACAGCGGTTCACTCCGCGTCTGGAGGAATGGACCCACCAAATCCCAAAGGATGGAATGAGGATGGAAACTGCACTCATCACAACTGCTAAATAAAGTTTCCACTAAGAAGCACAAATTCCAAAAGAAGTATCCCAAACACAARCCATTATAGTCTGAGCAAAACTGAATAAAGTCAAGAGAAGCAACTGGAAAGTAATTCCACTGAAGGGCCCCAGGGAGGGCCCCAGGGAGAAGAGGTTTGGACTTGACTGTACACTGCACTTTGGAAAAGCTGCCTTGGAGCCAGATCGTCATGGCCGAGGAGCTTCATCACACTGCTCTTGTTCCCCAAAACCAGAATCTCTGGTAGAATTCCATCTGCTCCTGGAGTGAATGGGGCATGGCAGCACATTTTAGAAATTAGCAGAACAAGCCATCCCAGCTATCTCTACTCTGGTAGCATTTTCAAAAACAAATATCTGAGTTTTCTGGMAAAATATTTGGAAGAGAAGGTTGAATTTTTTTGTTTTAGGGAAAGCTAAAACTGTTGCAGAATCTTTGAAATAAAATAGTCTCTTTAGTCAGAAAACTTTTTTTAAAACAAAACWAAACCATGTTAAAAAAACCCCAAGGGCTTAGGAAGGGCAAGGGATTAGACATCTATCTGGAGGAAAAACTAAGTAAGGCTCTATGGCTTAAGACTCTCAACATATGTTAGAGATTATACATTAGAACTTAGATGCTTCTGGAAATTTTCATCCTAATAGTTCACCAATTTCTGCTTTCTCTTTTTTTGAAAGCAAAAGCTGTGATTTTACTAGAACATTGACAATGAAAAACAGTCAACAAGACCAGGTAGAACTTTAGAAAAGAAAGCACAGACAAAATACCGGAGGAATGAGATTCATCAAGACTGTGCACTATCATYTTAAGTAAATAGTGAGACCTGCTGTTGTTCAATTTAAAATTACAAGCATAAAAAAAAGTTCCAAACCTACCATAACAATATGATGTGGTCATTAGAAATAGCTCTTCTCTAATTAGGACTTCCTCTAGCCTAGAGCAAAGAGATCAGATACATAAAGATAAGTAAAACCAGTGCAGCCTCATGTTTAAAAGCACCCTTCAGTCTCAAGTAGTCTGCCAAAAAAWMCAAACACATGAAAACACAGCTCACYGGCAGCGAGGCCCATGCACACCATGCCAGGGACTTATCTCTAAGCGGGAGATAAAGTGCAGCGAGGCCATGTATTCTGCTGTTTTCCTGGAAAAAAAAAAATCACAAATCAAATTATTTTCTTTCGCTGTATAAATCCCTTCCTCTCAGCTGAGCAAGATGGTATTTGTTGACGTGCAATTCACATATGAGCTTCCARGGCCCCTGCTAACTGCAAATGGGGTTTGGCTTTCCATCACTTTCAGCAAGATGTCAAGCCTGATTCAATTGCAGTGCAAATTTTCTATTTGCCAAMTGCAGTTTGAATTTTAGAGACTTATAAAAGTCTGTGAGAGTTTGAGTTCAGTGCCCATTTTTCACGGTTTATTTTATATTTGGGATACAAATGGTACAAAATACAAAATAATGAAAACCAATGATATTATCTTGTAAATTATAGTATTTGCAAATATAAAATGATAAAGTAAAATGTAAKAAAATAAGCAATGGCAAGAAATGTAAATCATGCAAAATATAACATAACATAACTAAGTGGAAGCATGTTGACCACCATGCTTAAAATAGTAAAACACCAWTTCCAGACTGAAAATGATCTTATTTTACTGCTTTTCCCCAAATGAGTATAGGGCTGCTCTCCGGCCCTCCTGATCTAAAAGATGTGTGAATCAAAGGAGGTGGGTACATACCTTCCCTGAGAAGGTCACTTAGAGACGTCGGGTAAAGGACACAGATCATGCCAATAGTTGTGCCTTTCCATCATCATCTTCCCTGCCCTGAAAAGTGCTGGCAAAGCTTAGGCCCAAATTTTGCCTTTAACGAGCAACTTCCCTTGTGGCTTCAGACATAATTATTCTGGAGTTCCGAATTATTCTGGAATACCGAATTGAAATTGTAGCTTTGAAAACAAGAACATTGGCTTAAAAGTAGACCTCAACCTCGTGTTGAGAGTCTTAAATAATACACAGAAATTTGTAACAGCAATGGCAAGTCTCAAATACAGACACACATCCGGGAATGGTGCATAATTTAAAGTGACCGTGATGGAAAATTTATATTGTAACATGGAAAATTCACACTTTTAAGCAAGAAGAGCAGAAGRATAGGCAAGCATCGCCTCACTCACATACTAACATTTGTTTTGCTAGAGGTAGATATGTTGGCATGAGGCAACAAAGTCTAATTTAAAGATCCCCRGGAGAAAAGCACGGGCTGCTGCTATTACTGACATCACCCAGATGACCCAGCACAGGTCTCACACACTGTTCACCACYGTGCTAGTATCACTACACATGAGTGCAAACGCAGACGCATTTAAAGGTGTGTCCACATTTCATTCCTGCACATTTCATTCTAACTCACTACAAGAAATTTATGACATAAAACCCTCCCTTGCTAATGAAACCTAGAAATTTATCAAGAAGCAGGAAGGAAATGGCCAGAGTTCTGCCAGCAGTGTAACAATGACCCCTCACGTGGGAGGTGACCATGAAACAACACAGTCAGAGTTCCCCAGAATGCTCAGGATTGCAATGAAAAKCACAAACTGTAGTTAAAATATGTCTTCGCTATAAATGCATTGGGTCATTTCCCTTAACAATGTGAACGTGCTCTCATTATCATGTTCAACTTGATTAGTGTGTAGTCTAACATTTAAAAGTGCACTTCAGATGGAAGAAGGTATGAATGCATGATTGGTTCCTAATAAATTGAGCAACCTCCTAATGAACTGTGAGGGATCTAGAAGGAACTGGTAGATACTAGACACAGACACTCAGAATCCAGTCAAAAATGTTAATAGCAAGGGGGAGACAGAGCAGAMTTTCCTACATGCATTTATAAACTGTACTGTCATATCCATTGCTAGCACAATACATAGAAGGGCTCTGAGAGAAAGACATTATCAGAAACTCACTGGGGGAAAATATTTTTACTATCAAAAAGGCACATGTAAGAACTGCAGTCATGACCACTCCGGCCTATTTGATGTGGAAGGGTGTTATACAAATCTGTATCTTTTAGCTGAGYAGGAAAACAATGTTCCCTCTCCATGAGCCTCTGGGATCTTCTGTTTAAATATTACCCACACACCAAAACAAGCCAAAAGAAAAGAGCTATGTTCATGAGCCTGGGCTGACATAATAGGAGAGATGGAAAAAGTACTTTAGCTCAGTGACAATGGAGTTCAAGTCCATAGCCCTTTGAAAGGAGTTGATAAAGACAGAAGAGAGTTGTTCTTTATAGAACAAGAAAACATGATTAGGAACAGTGGATTTAGATTACATACAAGAAAGAGTGAACGTAAGAAGCTTGTCCATACAATTGAAATGTATTAGGTTGAAAAATTCTTCTTTGTGGAAAAGGCTGACTTGTCTTCTACAACTAAAGCTCGGCAGTGAATTAATGGGAAGTAAGAAAAGATCACCTCAGAATTCCGCAGCTCTGTGTTAGCAGGGAGAGGGGTGTCTGGTGCCATTTCTAGTAGTCTGAAATTTAGTCCGGATGGACATTTAATGGATCTGTTAGGAGCCTTCTCTTTCAAAAAGCATTGCTCATTTGACTCCCTCCCCACACCAGCTGCTATMTTTCCCAGATGCCAGAACTGCCCCACAACAGTGTTTCCTCCTGTCTGCCCACAGCAGCATCAACAGGCAACCTCACTTCTCCTGATACTCAGAAAAATATCAGCATAACCACTGGAACCTTCTCTGCACCCARAAAGGATGCTAAGAAAGCAGGTTACAGCATGGAGAATATATGGGCAAGAGCAAAACTTCCTTGTCAAACAATCAGAACTTACTATTTGTATCCTAGCTACTGAATTATGACTTATTGCCAAGGGAAGTGATGAGTTAATTTTGGTTTCAGTAAAAATATTAAGCTTAATCATATCGCACATTTATTGACTGGAAGTTATAAAACCCCACAGTTCTAGGAAAGGACTGTTCTGCAGTCTCTTAGTTTTACTCTCCTCCATCTCCCAATTGCTCTCTGTCCTTCCTGCTCTCCTTATCCAGACAGCAGTATCTCTCAGAAATAACATTATATGAGATTTCACTCTTATTCTGCTCACCTATGTCCTTAAACCTTGTTGGCTGGAGATYTATGAGAAGGTAGCTTAATTTTTCCCCCCCCAGCTTACCTTTAAAAGAAAAAGAAGGAAAAAAAATAGTAAAAGGTATCAGAATACAGATAAGACAAAGAAACTTATTTAGGCACATTTTTTCCCTCCTCAAAAGGATTATTACTCCATATTTCACAACCTCCCCCACTCCTTCACATGCAAGGGACTGTTCAGCTGGGTTGAATTATTTTACATATCCATGTACAAAGTGAGGACTAGGTGACAGTAAGCACAGTCAGCTGCAGCATGCCAAGGTTTATACCTTTATCTGGGGGGCCTACTAAACAAATACTTTATATACAAATACTAAAAAAAAAAAAAAAAAAAAAAAAAAAAGCCTATCTCCACCCTTACAAATCACAGTTCTGCAATAATTTTCTCATTCAGAGGAGCTGTACTTCATCAGAGGGTAACACCAGGATCATCCACTAGCAGCAGTACCCATCATGAAAGCTGCAAATATCAAACAGGAATAGTACAAACTTAATGACTCTCTATTCACACCTGCACTTGACTGAAAATGTGCAATCTCCTAAGAAGCCAAGAAACAGAGTCTGTCGATAAACCTGTCAGCCCCTCTCAAATCTGCAACAACAACAGAATGAACAGTATTCCTTTCAACAACAGCAACAGTGACAACAAGAACAGTAAGACCATGCCTGTTCTGGTGTTCTTCAACAGCAGATTCGTCTCCAGAAAGTGAGAGGGTGCCTTTGTATAGAGGAATGGGCAAGTGGGGAGGACACAGGGCTGAATTCAATAGGGATGTGCAAATAGGCCTTATGCGTARCAGGGATAAATCCTGCCATGCCTCCCTTTTTCTATCTCTGACTTGAAACTGAGAGTCTCAGCTGAAAGCATCATGCATTTTTAGAGTATTGTTAAATATTCACCACTGATACTGTTACTGAGAAACAGAAACAGACAGGGGAACATATGATGAAAAGAGATGCCCATATTGGCAGATGTCTAAACAATGAGAAAAACATAGCTGCATAGATGAAGAAAAATAAATAAACAACCAACCACAAGAAGAAAAAAAAGTTATAAACACTCTGGGTGTTCATATGGTGTACCATGTGCGTGTAAAACTGAAAAAAAAGGCTACTTGCTACTTTGGACGGTGGTGAGCCAGCACTGGTAAACCCATCCTCTCCATATTCCAAACACGGACAGACCTCTGAGGGACTAACGACTGTTCTTTCATCCAGAAAAAGCCAGGAATAGCTATTCTTTTACAGTTTCCTATATGAATAATCTCATTGGACCTGAAGAGTGACCTTTTGTTTAGTCTCCTTTGAAGTGGGTTAAGTTAAACTGCAGAAAAGTAGCCACTGAAGAAAAAATAATTAAAAAAAATCCCATTGTGCAAGGCAGCTGGAAGAGCAATTTCAATGCAAACTCTCTCCCTGTTTCACAACAGCTTCATCCTGCAGCTGAACTTCTCCACGTTGGTGGAACTAACCAAGGATGTCTGTGCACAACCCAGTGCAGAGCCCATTTGCTCCTAAAAGGTTACACTAGGCACAAGAAGCAGCAATGGTATACCAGATCAGCCCTCCCAACCCATCATGTGCTGATATTTCACTTCCGCAGTATAACTGTATTGCTTTCGGGATATAAGTCACTGTACTGAAAACTACTGGGTGGAAACAGGGACCCTGCTTTGCTGTTTGTCACATTTGCACAGACAGGGCTCTACTCTCCCCCTAAAAGGATCATTCCTCAGCTTGGTAGCTAAATGTTTTGTTTATGTAGCCTCTACAAGTCTGTGGCTGAATATGTATCTACAAGTCACCCAGATAATTAAAAGCATTTGCACTGAGCAAAATTTATTTAAAAATAAGTAGTTAAAAAATTCCAAACCAAATGCTATCACAGCATACTTTCTGGCACTCCTTTTTAACAGGCATGGTTTTTYCCAGTGGCAGGAGGGGCACAAAAGCCCAGTGAACAGGCTGTACCTCTAAAGAGAAGGAAGCAAGAACTTGGCAGCAAATCTGGCATGTGACTTGGGAGAAATCTTTCAAAGCTTGTCTTTTGAATCTGCAAAACAAGACTAATGATGCAGTTTGACARGGCAGTAAGATATAGCAGAAGAGAAGTTCTGCCTAAGGGCTCAGCATTATTACTATTCTAACTTCTCAGACCAACTTAATGGACTGCACAGGTCATCAGATCCTTGGGGAGAAGCAGTGGGAAACATAAGTATCCTGTCTGYCCCACAAGTCATGGAGATTTAAGTTTACTCAAGCTTTCTTCTGTGTCAAGTACAATAAGAGTTTCACATCTGCTTACAGCTCTACAGTTTCRGATATCTGCTGCACAGAGGCAAATTCAGCAGGCCAGAGAACTGCAACAACTGAAACCGCCTCCTGACCTGGCCTCCCTCGCCACCATTCCCTGCCCGGGAGCTCTTGGAATATTTCACTACGAAGCCCTGGGGGCTGTGGCTTCAGCTACACAGTTTCTGTCCTTACCCACGCAAAGTCAGTTTTTATGACTCACAGAAGCGCCTTTGTGTGTGTGCATGTGTGTGTGTGTGTGTGTGTGTGTGTGAATTACTGGCTTTTCAATCTAAAAAAAAAAAAAAAAAAAAAAAAGAGAAAAAGAGAAATCACACCATCACCAACACAAAAAAAAATAAGACAAAGAAAAGCTCAGCTACTTATACTATAGTCTCATGCACCAGTACGTATTTACTGTCAGAACTTGTCTCAGTTAATACCTGAATCTCTGTCAGACTGGTGACAGACAGAATATGATCTATCTTTAGATATATTTTTTTGTGAAGTGACAACTGCTAGTCTGTAAATACTGTGTGCAATAATAGAAATGCTAATTTTGACATAGCTATATATTTCAAAAATATTTGAAGTTTCTCTATATTTTTAATTTTCTTTGCAACAAATGCATGATCATTGATGCCAGCAGTTGCTTCATCATATTTTAAGTGCACAGATTTCAGGAAATACTTATTGCATTACAAAATACGTAAATATGTCAAAATGGTACCTTGTTGCCCAGTTGTTTTAGTTTTGCCTGTAGCTCCTAGTAAAAAATACAGAAACCTGAAATCTCCAAATACGTCATGACACAGGACAGCAAAACTGATCAGAGCAAAGCAGCAAGTGGAAACTTGATAAATATTCCCAGATAATTGCAAGGTACATCTCTTAATGAGACAAACAAAAGCAAACAAGACTAAAACAAACAAAAAAGCTCCATATTTAAGCCTTCCRTTTGCTATTTTCCCTACATTTCATAGCACAATTTCTTCACCACCAGGTTTTACACAGCATGTTTAAACTTAGACATTCTTAAACYTCAAAATGATCCGTATATTGCAAGGGGATTAACCGCCATATGCAAGGCAACCTAGGGCATTCTCAACGCTATTTCTCATCTGCMTCTCCTGGAGCCCAATTCTTCAAATGACTACATCAAAATGATTACATCCCTCTGCCTTTCATGGCTGTTACAGTTTTATCACACTCCCTTGCCTGTTTTAGAGCATACTGTGAGACAGTGTTGGATTATGCAACGAACTTCCTTAAACCAAAGTAATACTACTCAAAAAATGCCCCTTCATCTTCATTGTCTCTGCTAGGGTGCCGATTCTATTTAAAACAATGAAAAATTTTGTTCTTTATTGTTTTTATACCGCTGTGTGTTGAAGGCTCATTTTCTACCTTGATTTCTTTAAACTTCCACACATTAAAGGAGAATAAATGTACGTTCATAGGCTGGCAAAACAGAGACGCCAGAAAATCTTAGGCTCTAGTCAATCCTATTCAGACTTTTTTTTTCTTTTTTCCCCTTCACTGAGCTTTGCATAAAGCTAACCCAAGCCCACATGGATTTCTATAATATCCAAAAAGAATGACAATGACTGATGTGATGTAGGTGGAAACTGCCTGAAGAAACCTAAATTGTAACAGGAAAAAAAATTGACATTTTAGATTTTAAATGTTACACAGTTTTTATAAAGCTTCAGTCAATTTATTTTATTTATTCTAATGAAGAGCATTACAACTGCTTTACTGCACTGAAGCAAGCATCGATCACACCATTAATCACACCTTGTGAATAGTCACAAATCAAGTTCTAACAGCAAGCACTGAATCAGGAGCAATGAAGCATAAACTCCTTCACAATTTATGATCTCTCCAATTGCATCTTTTCAACCATTAAATTGCAAGATACCATAAATTTTTATCTTCTTCACTTCAGTCACATTATTGATTCTGCCTTGTGAAATATAGAATAGCTGTAAATCTAGGCCATTGAATTAAATTTAAAGTCTTGACTTCAGAAAAGAAACCCAACACACTGCCATGGCTGTTAATTTACACTGAGGAACAAATGATAGAAACATTAAAATTTAAATGGACAACAGGGATTTCAAACAGCCATCGTTCTGTCAATCCTAGTCCTTGTCAACCTTGAGGGCTTCTCTTTTAGCCAAATTTTAGAATGTAAAATGTAATAAAACAGAAATTCTAGGTGGACAATAAAGAGACCTCTTGCAAACACGTAAATAATGATAAGGCTAAAATCAAATCTACTGAATAAATGTTTAACCTTAAAGTCAGCTTTAAAATAACTCCACTGCATTCAGCACAACTTACTTRACAAAAAAGAGTCAAGTGTTTCAACATACAAATAACATAGGTATGCTAGGGACAGCACATCTATAGTCATCAAGTCCCTGGCAAAAAGGAAATCACCTTAGTGTATCTGCAAGATTTCTGGACAGTGTTTAGGACAGTACAGACAGTACAGATACATACCTATAGGAAACCAAAAGAAAAAAAACATCTTGGTGGAAGGTTCTGTGGAGAGATAGAAAAATTAAACAGAGATAGAAATGAAAGCTCCCCAGAACTGGAAGGATGTTAAAGCAGACCCAGAAGATAACATGTGCTGGAAGAAAACAAAGGGTCTGACCTAGGTTTCCAGGGTATGGTACAGAAGGAAAAGCTTCCCAACAGGCTCATGGGCCGCAGGGGTGAGAACTATGCCATGTCAATGCCAAACACCGGGTGCCAGTAGCTACTATCCCACAYGCCCTGGCTTGGCAGTAGCACRTGCAGAGCTCACKGTCTTCTCTCAGCCTCTGCAGTGTTTCTCACTTACAGAAGCTGGGCTTGTGCTACTCCACTGCAATGCAGTTTGGCCTCTGCTGACCCAGCACCAAGGTGAAGATGTTACACCAGCACCCTTGCAGCTCTGTGTGGAAGAAACAAGGGCGGAGAAAAAGGTKAAGCAGGTGAGATGAGACTGCTGATGAAGGCTTCGCCCTAAGTCTCGGCCACGCTCTGCCAACATGTTTCTAAGTTGCATACAAGTACYGAGTTGTCTTTTGAGCTAAGTCCTACCAACACTCAACCACACAAATCAAACAAACTACAGGGGAGGTCTGAAGAATTTGAAGACTCAAGCACTGGAACTGAGAGGCAGCACCACTCTTATTTGGCCAGCACATACCTATTTCGTAGTTACCTCCCCGTTGCTTCCTCCGACAGCTCTTGCAGCCCCTGCGTTCTCTYCCAGTTCCTTGCATGTATAAGCAGCTGTCCAAATACAGATTCTGCAATTGTTATTACTCTTTTTCTTCAGCCCACTGTTACCCTTTCTGCATATCAATTCAAGGGTCAGAAACTGCACAGTCCTTAAGAAACTGAAAGCAATAAACATAAAATTCAATTTTAAAATCTTATTTTTTTGCACAAACCACTACCATAATCACACCATAGTATGTCACAGCACTTCAAGAGCAGAGGTTATTTGGCACCATACTTAGTAGAGGTACAAGAAACTAAAATTTACATGAAAAATATGTCATAAATGCCTACAAAATGCAGAAAGCAGTGATGAGGTTTTCATGTTATACTCACACTCCCAATACGCTAAACAGAATGTCCTGGGCTGCCATTTGTCACTAGAGGAATGAGTTTTGGCCACTTGGGATAGATGCTGTTCATACTGACACTCGAATAACTGTGTGCTATGTCATCATCCCCTCAGTGCCAGGAGCAGGCACCTCCACAGTGTTTTCCATGAAGAGCTGCCACTTCCCAGTGAAGTGAAACTTCAGCACCAGTTGAGCTAATGCCCCACAGAATCCTGCTACATGAAAGCCACACACATATATGACGTAATACGAGTTTTACAAGTTCAGCTCAGATTATGTGCAAGGAAATTCACAACTCAGSCATGCCAAATAAACACACTATTCATTTTGGGGATTCCTTATTAACACTAATAACATTCTATGGGCTTTGTATTTCTACTGATTGAAGAGTACTTTGCTAATTAATGTCACTTGAACTTCAATATTATGTCTGACAAACCTCCCTGAATCATACAGTGCCTATCCAAAGTATGTCTGTTCTATATTAATTACTGTTTAATAAGKTAGTTGATATCTGGAGAGTGGTATCTCCTTCCCTTTCAATGTCTTACTTTTTTTCTGCCCAAAGAGTAAAGTTCCTTGTATTAGTTCAGGGAAGTGAACAGGAAGGAAGTTGTAATCCTCTTTTCCTTCATTCCACCAGTAATTAAATTCTATGAGATAATCAATCAGCTAGAACCAGGGCAAAGGCTGGGCACAAGAGATATCTTACTTTAAAAATATTCTTATGTCACACAACAACAAATGGCCACTTTCAATATGGTCGTACACACAGCCCCACATCCAGAAGTAGGAGTGTGGTTCTGAGACTCACCTGAAACCCCTTTGAGTCACTTTGATCTGAAGTTGGTTTATTAGAACTGCAGGAGGAAGGATTTCCATATCCATAGACTCCACACAACCTTTTTTCACTGCTAGCAGAGTATCTGTAAATCATAGTTTCTTTTATTTCTTATCTGAAACAGAAAATAAAAAGGAACAATCAAACACCAAATCCTAAATATGAACCAGCACAAACCTTCAAGACTAGACACGCTCTATAAAAAGCCTTTCGGAAGGTRGTTCCCATATTTCTATGGACCAAGTTAAATGAAAGAGAAAGAACTGCAGCCCAACTGGGAGATGAATTCTTCCTCATCGTAGCATTTGTGTCCCATCAAAAACAAAGAAAAAAACAACCAACCAAAAAAACACTAAAATCTATTAAAGAAAAGGAAAAAATGTTAAGCAGCAACATCTTACTGCTTTYAAAAATTGCTGCTTCAGTTCCTGCAAGATGTAATCAAAGCTGGCGCTTGTTTAGGAGGGAGAACCTGCAAGCCACAAACATTCTCCAAGAGGAAAATGCACAACAGGTAGAAATCCTTAAATATATCTAAGTTATGATTACCTCTTAATGTAGAACAGATATAATATTCAGCTGGACAATCTGCAGGTAAACTTATCCATGACAAACCACCTTCTCTCTTCTTCTGGAAATGCACAGGTGRAAAACATTGCTTTCTCCTAATAAGGCCTACGTAAGAACAGCTGCAACTCAACCCGGCATTTAACACAAAAGCCTCAATTTACAAAGAAAACAACTTTCATAAGCTGAAATTCATAAGCTGGACCCATACCTGRATCTCTAGCTGAAGTCCATATTTAAAGAGATTTGTTTTTACTTCTAGCTTATTTTCTGCACAGCTGAATCAACTGATGCAAAAAGTTTTCGAAGAATTCTGTGTCTTGCTCTGAAACTCACTCCAAAGYGTAACAACTGCACATACCTTTGCATAAAAATGTCTGTTTCAAAAATGATGGTAGTCTAGATCTAATTGATTGTATGTTCCACAACCTCTGTGCTCTAGCTGTCTGTATGTTCCAAAACCTCTCTATAACAGTATTTCCTGCYATTTTCTGTGAACATTAATAATCAGACCGAAACTGACCAACTGCAGCCTTCCCTGCCTCTGCAAAGCACCAGGAGGCACTTAAAACTCCAGCAGATTATTTTAGTTCAATGAAAGCATAATATTCTCTACTTTTCTTTGAGAATTTCTTTCTGTCCTTTCTACAGAAAAAGCAGATGTGCAAAGGTGGTTCAATACTCAAGATTTAGGAGCAAGCAGCTGCTGTCCTTAGAGCGAACTGAACTTCTAAGATATCGAGAATCAAACCGAGAATATCAAATTACAGAAAGGCTGAAAACAGCCCAAAACACAAAATTACATCAACGGGTGCTTTTCCCTGACTATTACTGTGTGAGGAGGAAGTACCCACATACTAGAATCAGCCCTCCAGCATTACAGAGCAGAGCAACAGGCTGTCATCTGAAAGAGGAAACGCGGCAGCATCTTTTTAACGACCTTSCTCCGCTTTGGTACTCGACCAGCAGGCTCAGTGGAGAGCACTGCACTGCTTTCTGTCCCCGTCCAGAGAAACTCTCCCAAGGTGCCCTTGGGCTTCAGAAGGACTCCACCTTGCACAGCACTGGTCTTTTAAAAATGTCTGTGGTGTTCTCCTCCTCCTGGCCACCAGATAACAGGAAGTAACTACAGTAAGTACTAAGTTAGGTCTAGCATTATTTTTTAAATATTCCTTACAAGAAACATAAGAATATTTCTACTGTGACCTGTAAATTGTCTTTTACTAAGAAACAACTTGAGGATTTTTTTTGAATAATCTGAAAATCTTAATGCAGAAATATTTCAGTTCAATTGGAGAAGGATCTGTAATAATCTGCAATAATATTGTGGGAAAAAAATAATTTCTAAGAAACTGATGTCAGCACAGAGAGAGCAGTATTTCATAGAGTATAAACAATTCTGAACATAAAGGAGAAAAATGCATCTGAATAAGAACACAAACATAAATTCCCTGCCCTGAAGCTATACCAGGTCACATACYAACCATCTGTTGTATTTTTTGCTTATAAAGGAGACTATTTTTGCAGGTCTGTAGATTTTTCAGGGTAGATACTAACGCTTTGGAATGTGACTAATGTGAAAAATAATTTTTAAAAAAGAACAGAAAAAGAACTTATTTTTCCTCCAATGAAGTACTTTGACACTAAACAATTTCCAACCTAAGCCATGACTAGGAATGGCAGAATGTTGGAGGGTGATGGAGATAATACTGGGAAGCAAAGAATGAGTTTCTTCCCAAGTGCACTATCATAGAATCACAGAATGCTTAAGGTTGGAAGGGACCTSTAGAGGTCATCTAGTCCAACCCCCCTGCACACGCAGGGTCCCCTAGAGCATGTGGCACAGGGTGGTGTCCAGGCGGGTTTTGAAGATCTCCAGAGAAGGAGACTCCACCACCTCTCTGGGCAGCCTGTTCCAGTGCTCTGTCACCCTCACTGKTAAGAAATTCTTCCTCAAGTTCCTGTGGAACTTTTGGAGCTTCAATTTTTGGCCATTTCCTCTAGTTCTATTGCTGGCTACCACTGAGAAGAGGCCGGCCCCATCCTCCCCACTCCCTCCCTTGAGGTACTTGAACACACTGATGAGGTTCCCCTCTCAACCTTCTCACCAGTAAATGCTTGAATCACATCGTTCACTTTATACATTTCTGTCTTTTTTGATTAATACGAGAACGACGATCTATTTCACTGATGACAGATCTCAAACTGCATCTACTAAAAAGATTGACCATGAATCTTCATCTTTTTTTTTTATTATTATTCTTTTGCAGTGTTCACCTCTTCACTCTCAGTTGCTCTGAACGTCCATTTTGTCATTCAGTAAATGTTTCCTTTTGTGCTCAAAACAAACAACTCTTCTCCATCATGGCTGAGAGAAGATGGATTTAAAGGTAGAGTCATTAATTAGGCAATCTTAGATTGAATGTGTATGTTACAGGAACACTTTATTTCTCAGCAGGGAGTTTTCAGAGAGCCTAAGCAAATTCTGTAAATTCTGTAATGCGTGTTTGAGCAATACTTATTATCTCAAAACAGTTATTGGTCACAAGCATAATTATTGCAATTCTGAATGACATTAACATTAAAGACTCAACTCTGCCAGCTAAGTGCAGATCTGGTCCTTGTAGAGGAGACAGCAGGGCAAAAGCAGATGAAAAATGCCTGAAAAACTGAATATAAAATAAAATTGGATATTACAAATGAGATTTTGAACTGGACTTTCATAACAGATGAAAGGTACAGATGCAATTTTACTCTGTAGCATTTAACATACAGGCAGTGTCAGGGAGGACTGCACTTTGACACCAAATTAAATTAATAAATAACAACATGATCTATTTAGGATATAATAACGGTTGTTTACAAATCAGATTTTCTGCCAGTACTTCTCTAATCACTGGTTAGAATATATTTTATTAGCATTTCCATTTCTCTAAAATTGTTTGCTTGCCTAGATTTTGGACTTAAGTATCTGAGTTGGGATAAGGCATTAGTAGTCCAGGGTATAATTGCCAACTTAAAAAGAMAAAAATAAAATAGCTATAGGGCATAGGGAAAGGGCAAGAAAATATTCACATCGTGGAGGCGTGTCCTGAAGCCAGGACCATATTACCGCTCACACCCTTTAAACACTACCCAGCTCCAGGCTCTGTTTGGACTTTACTAACAGTGACCTTTCCCATGTGCCAGGATTAGCCTGGCAGTAACTGCAAGACCACATTGCTCTGTTACCCTTTAACATTACTGCCATGGATTTTAAACAGATTCAGAAATCCTGTTGCAGAAATCTGAGACCCAAACTAAATTACTGAGCTTGAAATCATATCTAACATACCCAGACAAGTTTCAGAAACTGTATTCCTCCTTAGCAAGCTGCATTTACACTAAAATTCACTACAGAAGACAAATCAAGTCTACAGAAGAGTGTGCATACCCAGCACAGCTGGGGATTCATGCAGATGTTTCGCGTATCGTGATTTTCACGTTGTCATACATGAAAYGTGCCTGACTACTGAAGACTGCTTACCCATTCAAAAGCATGACAGGCAGATACCGTGTTTTCCATGGCACTGTACATTTAGTTTCTTGGGAGCAAACTTGCATCAGGGTATAATTAGATAGTTATATTTAAGTGCACCTGCTGTCTCAATGACTCTTCCGTGCTTTGACATGTCAAACTTGAAATTAGCCTGTACCTTCTAGAAATGTCTGTAGTTAAAGGATTCCTTTTCTCTAGAGGGGGTCAAATCCTGCAGGCATGCACTTCCACCAGGGAACTCCCA
The DNA here is from genome assembly GCA_003342815.1 of Eudromia elegans. Lineage (NCBI taxonomy): Eukaryota > Metazoa > Chordata > Aves > Tinamiformes > Tinamidae > Eudromia > Eudromia elegans. Next base: position 4,693,398 of record PTEX01000034.1, on the reverse strand, counting down.
CTCAGATGCATTCACCCAACACCACGGCGGCACGGSGCCTTAGAGTCTTTAGTAGGCCACGTGTCCCATTCCTTTCTTTGTCAAAACGGAGCCATGTTCGCGCTGGCGTCGCAAGCAACTGCCAATGCCCTCCTGGTAGGCGGGCTCTCCACCCTTTAGTTCTCTCATCTGTAGCAGCACATCAGAAAAACAGGCTAGGCAAAAAAAGTAATGGAAATTCTCAAACCGTGCAGTTTAGAGGAAAGGGGATGATGGCTTAAAGTTACGCTGGGAAAAAAGTTAGGAACATATGTGTCAGATATACTCTGTCAGACTGTGCTTAGCAAGCTTCTCACAAACCTAAAATGGCAGAGCATTAATACAACCAACCACACATTTGATTTAACAACAAAAGGGTAAAAGATAATGGCAAGTGCTGAAGAATTACATTGATGTCATAATGCTGCCATTGAATCTGATGGCAGGATTTCATCCAGCATATTTACTTACTTGATCTTTCAGTTTAACATACTTAACTGCATATGGCATTTCTGAATTACAGCATAAAGCTGCAAAGTGCTGAGTGTTCCTAACTCCCATTGACTTCCCAGTGGAATACAAAGAGGTCTAGCACTTCGCAGGGTGAGGCTGCAGCATGTTTCTGTGCCTGTTTCTCTTCCTGGTTCTTCTGTAGCACAGTCTCCTAATGAGTATTCCAGATGGCCTCTGTTTGAAGCACCAAGTCCAACTGCTAATAAACTCCCTACAGATTACAGTCTGGAGGCTGAGAATTTCTGCTCCAATCTGTACCAGAGAAATCATCAGGGATTTTAATCTATGTACTGATTGTTGTGATACTATATAGATACATTGAATTAAGAGCTTTCCTGTAGCATCAGTGAGTTATGCTTTACCAAATTGAATCCTTAAATATTAGAAAAACCACTGAATTGACTCAAAGTATTTACTATCAGTGAGATGACTCAAAATTATCAGCAGCAACTACTTCACTACCAACAAAATACACACATCAAAAAGATGTAACACAATTTTCATGTCCTATCAGCCGCAAGAATTACTCTTGAATTCAAGTACAAATGAAACCACCTGACTGTGTTGGCTCACTTTCAACACGCCAGTCTCCCTGACTTTGCCAAAGAATGTTCCGAGTCTCACACTGTGAATGACAGAATATACGACTCCAGTGGCCCATAAAAAGAAGCAGAGAAAATGTAAAGCTGGCAGACAATGTCATCTACCGGCAACAACTGTACGACTTGATAAATCCTTTCTGTTGTTTCTGTTCCAAAAGTATACCTCTGAGACTAGAAATATTTGTAGCTGCACATTCATGCTGCAATTAAAATGTCCTCTCAAATACTTCATTTTCCTAATGAAAAAAATGGGGAGCTAATTTCACACCTGACATATGCAGGTGTGACTCAACAGAAATCAAGGGAACTGCAGTCCCTTGCTGCAAGAATAAATTTGACCCAGAGCTCATTTCATTTTAACTTACCAACAGTAACCAAGTGCTAAAATTAGCTTACAGTAGGAGTCACATGGTCACATGGATAAATCTCTTCCTGTGAGTTCCGTGAAGACGCCTCTGGCTGTGAACCATAGCCATCTGTGGGCAATAATCCTGTCTATCTAATAAATATCAGGCATAGTCATAAATTATATGAGGCTGCACTGTACATTAAAGTGAATGAACGATGACAGATGGCAGAAAGCCTAGGAAGTCACTGCAGGAGTGAACAGAAGTGCGCAAAATGTAGCAATGGAACCGYGGGCATGCATAGGTACATGCAGTCTTCAGTATTTTGCACAAGAGCAAATAAACTCTAAGTAAATTGGAAAATATACATCTTAAAAAAAATCCTTTTGATGTTGCCTGCTCACAGAAAAGGAAGTACACTTGTATTTTCACAAATTGTCCCCATAAAACCACTGAGCCTTTACTCTCTAAGTAAACACTGAGCCATGGGGAGCCACACAGACTGAAAGAGATATTGGATAGAAATTTTGTTCCAGAATTGCATAATATTCCATGTACTTTCTGTCCCTTGAGAATGACAAAACGAAGCAGGACAAGAAGATGAAAAACGCCTGTCAGGTATCAGATATAAAACGAACCCACATGTCTTTTGAAGGAGGAACTCATCAGTGATCCTTCTCAGACACCACAGTAAACAAGCTGGAATATGGCATACCATTCTCTGGAAAACCAGAATATAGTAATTACCCTAGGAAAGGAATGTAGATATTGGAACCTGACCTTTCTACCTTAAATCTGTTCACAGTTTACAAATAGAAAATATCTCTCCATCTGAAATGAAGCAGTCCTTCCTTAGCAAGCTCCCCTGATGTTGTCATCAATGTATTTAGGGACTCCAGCCTGAACCAAGTGTGTTCATGTAGAGAAAGCCACCTCTGGATACTGTGACTCCTCAAAAATGGTCCATTTCAAACACTAGATGCCATGGAAGTGTTAATGAAATAGCTTTTTTTTTTTTTTTTTTTTTTTCCCCTCTACTGTTAGAATCTAGACAAAAAAAAGCCAGAACTCCACTCGTTTTTAAGTAGCTGCACTTTCTGGGTGAATGAGGCTCACAGTGTGTCCAAAACCAGTCACTAACATAACGTTGCATATAAAACACTACCATGGTTTGTCACATGAACAAAACACCCTTCTGTCACAATGCTTCTGTCACAATCCTATCCTGTCCTGCACGATACACACAAACAGAACAACATAGGTCTTTTTATCATTTCTCAGGTCTATGGCATATCACAGAATGAAAGAAATGGGATGTTTTTCATTTTAAAAAAGCTTGATTTTCATCTGCTTCTACCTCAGCTTGGTACAGTCTTCCCTGCTCCTAGAGACTTTCTCCAYTAGAGTCAGATTATAGGAATTTGTTTTCCAATTTAAAAGGATGCAGACAAGTAGGACTTAAAATCAGCAATTTGAAAGTGGTGCTGGGGGGTGGAAGCCATTTTTTAAAAACCATATTTATTTACCAATAACTTAAATACTTCATACTAATCCTCAAAGAGCACTACCAACGTAAAATTAATCTTGATGCAATCTTCATTTTTTCCTGCAACTATTACAGTCACTACTGGGAGATTTTGTACATCCCTGACACCCCACACTTCTCCCTGCAAAGCACATTTGCACAACTCATGACACAACTCAAAGCTATCGCCGACTTCAAGGTATCATCTAAAGCACAAATCCAAACATACGTTAATGTTTCCTTGTTTATCCTGTGGATTCATCAAGCTCTGAGTTTATAAATCGATCAGTAGTGCTTACATGTAACCAAGTTAAACATATGAAAATCTCTGCAGGACTGAGGACTAACACATTCTGCACTAGAGTTTTCAATTATACGTGGAAAAAAAAATAGTGTCTGCTTTCCAATAGCATTTACAAGTTCTTTACAAATTATTTGATAATTCAGATCTTTCAGAATCCTTCTGGAAGACTGCAATATCGACTGTTATGAAGACTGAAGAATGCACTATTATTATTCACAAGGAAGAAATAATATATGGGAGTTTTATCAGTCTTTAAATAGTAAACAAAATGCACTGTAACATTCAAGCTAATTTCACTGGTTGGGAGAGTAATCACCACCCAGAAAATTAGGACAAAATTTTCTGACTGAACCAGAAATTAAGTGCATTACAGAGCTGAGCAATTACACCTCAKATTACACTTAAAACCTGAGACATTCATTAAGGACAGGTGATGATTTAAGGCCATTATCAATCTCCTCCTGGAGCACAGTGATCAAGTGGTACGTTTAGGTCATCTAGACACCGCAAAGCGAAAAGTCCTGCCCACCTGCCCTTTATTCGCACCAGCCAGCAGGCAGAAGTCAGCACAAAGTCCACACAGATACGTATTAAAAGACATGGTCATGGCTGCTGCTGTGTCCTCCTACGTCTGAGGGAGGGAAAAAAAAAAAAAAAAGGCAAATATTTTCCAAGCAAAGCTTTGGAAACCTCCCAGACTTGAGACTTTCACATTGAACAATGCAGTAAGAATATTTGGGAGGGAAAATGTGTGCTKGCAGATGGGAGGACTAGATGATCTCCAGTGGTCCTGTTCCATTTTTTAAATTCTATCATCAGATTTGTCCTCCAACACAAACCCTCTAGGAGTTACTTGGGGGCGGTGTAATCCCTCCACATCCCCTACTGCGGGCTCTGGCTTAAAAGCCACAATAGAGTCCTTAGAATCTAACAACAAGAGCTATTCTAGGCGCTGGTTAGGAAAATGGGATTTAAAGGAAGTTTCTACTATTGTGCAAAATTAGGGCAAAAAATCTCCTTTCAGATAAGCAACAAAGTATATCAATTCCAACAGTTGGCTCTCCTGCTGGTGTATCCATCATAAAGAAAGACAGTCTTTCTACAGTGAATAAAGGTGATAGTCTAATCAATTAAGATTTCACAGAAAGTACGGAACAATTCAACTGGCTGCCCCACCCTCTTCCCAAGTTGAAACAGGACCTTTCCACTTTACTCTGCGTGTCACTTTTGTTAAGGTGACAGACACCTCTCAGAAAACACCAAACATACATGTACAGAGAAGAATTCCCATTCTGAGATCCACCATGCAAGAGAAGGATTGAAGAACTAYGAATCTGAATGCTCTATGCATTGTATTATTGCTTGTATAGCATGAAATGTATACATTTTGTATATGTAGTGATCCTTATATTATATTCTTCCTATAAATTAACTAAATCACATTAAGATTCCTACACAAGGTCACATTTTCTGCATTCTGATATGCTGATTTAAAGAGGCGTTTGTGAACTGATACAAATTGTGCATCACACAGGGGCACTAGCCACGTGGTGCGCTCACCTGATCACCATCCAGAACTATGGTCACCAGTTCAGTTGGAAATGGTCAACACCCCCATCGAGCTCAGGTTATTCAGAGCTATCCTGGCCTTTCTGCTGAAACCACAGACTTTATTTCCTTTAGCTATAATCACATATTATATCAGTTACTCATTTAGCCAATTTAACCTGAACATATCAGAGAGTCTTTGCACTCCTCCATGGAAAGATGAAGAAATCCCAGATGTCCGCATGCGGCGACGGCCTCACAGCTACCATTGCTCCCTGGTGGCATTACCTCATGTTGCTACAGGTGTCACGCAACATCTTTAGATCTAATGACAAGAACACTGCCACAGAGTAGTTACATTTTCTATGCAAGTTGGAAATAAGTTTATTACTTGAGACCCTTCCATGGTCACAGAATATAAATAAAGAAGAATAAAAAATGAATTTAATAAGATTAAAACTGAATTTCCAAGAGAAGGAATTTATTGCAACAGATTTTCCTTATCGCCAGTGTTTGTTTTTTTTTCTTGAGGGTTGGGCTGAATAAACAAAAAAGATAAGAAGCACAATAAATTAAACAGAGCATGGACTGACATCTACACTAGATACATAAAAATGTGTAGGAGAAAAAAAAAGGAAAAAGATATCTCCTAGATATAAATTATAAACTATGACATTACAAYAGAGGTACATTCCGGTTTACTATTTAAAGCCCTCTCTCCCTTTGTGTGCACATTGTCTATATATATTTTAATATTTTAAAATATAGACAATGTTGGGCAGTGTTGATACAAGTTKCTCATATTTCTATCTTTGACAATCATCATATAGTTATATCTATCTGGCATAAGGCGTGCATGCCAACCATAACTGCAATAAAACACTACAGTCTCAGAATGCAGCACAGTCAAGCATGCTAACAGGAGTCAGTACGGCAGATCTGTGCAGCAGAGAGCCTCCACAAYCAAACTGCAGGACATGGCCTACCAGAACTGAAGATATCCTATGGGGACTCCCTTGCCTCTGACTCCATTTGCAGCTCTGGTAACTGTCTCCATTGCTGTAGTAGGCACACGAGACAAGAGAGCGAAGCCGCAGGGAAGCTGCAGATGGGCGCGCAGCCAGCGCTGCGGGCACACGCCGAGCAGCAAGCCCATGGGCCTTGCCCTTGGGGCTCTGTCACCTCAGCAAGCCACAGATTGTTTATCACTCAGCGCCTGCACCTTATGCTTTTTGGAGATCACCACAGCAATACACAGCCCTAACAGCAAAATCTGCTTGGGGGCATAACAAACTGGAACAGATAGAATATTTTTATTCCATCAGTGAAGGTCATCTGATGCCATTATTTGCCTGCACAGGAAATTAATGCGTCGAACGTGTCTCTGTAGGTTTCAGTGAGGTAGAAACTGAAAGATTAGCAATCCAAAATGCAGCATGGTTGTACTGATATTGAATTCAGAAGCACTGCTGATTTGATGTGTGCCTGAAAGCAAGCTTCAATATTCATCATATTAAAAAAAAAATTAATAAGGCACACGAATCACCTTAGTCACATTATTTTGACTATTTTTTTCCTAAACAGTATCTGGCCTTTGAATTCCAAGTCCTTCTACTCTGTCCTATTATACAAGCCCTTACATAGTTCCTTAAAGCCTCTGACAGTTGTAATCAGCCAATATCAGTTACAAATTGCCAATATGAAGCAGGAGAGCGACATGAAGAAAATGTTTTTCATTTTCSACATAGGCATTTCAAATATCTTCTGTGTATGCAGACACATGCCTGTACCTGCCACAGATATTCTAATCAGATTTGTGTAGCATATAAAACTCTAGGGTAAATGCACATTTGTCTTGCCATGAGAAAGCTCTAGAATAAATAGAGRGGAAAAAAGTTGTTGTCATTAACTTCAGAACTCAAAACTGGCATGAGTTAAAACTAGTCACAAATTTGCTATGAATAGCATAGAATTTGTGAACTCTATACCATGAAAAATTATGCAGACTGTATTTAAGGATAATTAATGCATCTGATTCAGATCCCTTCATCAGAAGCTCTATGTTTTGACCACTCTTTGTATGAAAAGATACTTCATAGGTCTGGCCTGAAGAATTCACTGTCCTGATTCACTGATCAACATGGCAAAAYTGAGAGAACAGCAAAAATTCAGCAAAAAAAAAAAAAAAAATCAAAAAGTAAATTTTTTTTTCAATCATGACTCCTGCTAACAATATTACTTCAAGTTAATTGTAGTGCAATAACAGAACAGACAAGTGACTTTGGAGGTTTAGTGAATTATCTTTTGAAAAGCCAGGTGTCCATTTCTAACTCAGTCAACCTCACTAGTGCTTCCTTCTTGAGCTCTCAGTTATACTAACAGAGAAGTTGATTTACATCTATAAATAAGAGCTATAGACATATATCAAGCACATATTTTCATGTGCATACCTATACACACAAACATACGTACATGTAGGCTATAATCTTTTTTTAAAAGAAGCAAGAAATATTATAGTGCATTTTCTTACTACTATAGCTAGTAAAGGTATTAGCCAGATGTTGAAATTCACAGACAAACAACAGCGATCATTACAGTACTCAATCACCCCATTTGGAATTTACAATAAGTTAAGCAGAAAGTCATTATTTCCACCTTCAGTATAAAGTTTCTCTCAGGCTGCAAAGAGAGTTCTACAACAGCCTGATACACCATCTGTTCTAACGTCAGAACCCGTTTCCATGAGACTTCCAGTAAGGGGAACTAGCCATTGATGAGACCCAGGTATATAAGGACGTCATTAGCTAGTATCATAGTCAGGTTAAAATCCATGAGGGCTCTCATCAAAACTCAACCTCCCTCCCAAAAAAGATCTGACATTACCATAACAAGCCATAATATAAGCCATAAAATTAACAAACATTATGAATTAATCATACTTAGACAATTACGACCCATATGGTTAGTTAAACTCAATCTGCTACCTGTAGTGACATAGTCTGGATACTGTATATTCAATGCCAGTGCATTCCTCCCAGGATGTAATTACTTAATTTTGTGAGTGAGAAAATGATGTGTAAAAGCCAATGTTTCCATGGATTCAATGCCCCAACTCAGATAAAATGCATGAATGCTTATCAAATCTCATGACACTTTTTAACCCTACTCCATCATACTCATATTAATTTTAGGTATGTATAAACATTCAGTTCACATGCACACACATCACTAAGGTTATCATATTTGGATCTTGCAAATAATAACTTCTTTCCATCCCACCTACRTTTACAGAAGAGACTCCAATCTCTCAAAGAATGTGGACTCGGAAATCTGTTTCCATCCACTGCTCTGCCGTATATTGCAAGTCTTATCTGGTGACATTATACGTTTTAAACTTGACTTTGGAATCTCTTCAAAAAAGCCCATATCAGCTTTCCAGCATTTTAGTTTTATGTGGAACCTGTAAGGATTTTAAAGGTAATGATAGATCTTTTCCTGTCCCAGTCCATAGGTCCAACATGTTTTTCTAGAATATTTAGAATATTCTCCTAAAACAATTTACATTCAAGATGTGAAGTCATCTGAACAATATAACAACACAGTTGATTACTTTTCTTGTACTCCCAACAAAAAAACAAGCAATAAAAAAGCATGTGAAGTAACACAGCACACATTAAAYAGGACCTGTTATATGAAAAAGGTCCAGTAGATTCCTAAGGACTATCTTGGAAGTTTTCTTGTATCTAGTTATTCAGATAGGAAATGTGCAGGAAAAGTGATTCACAAACATAATTTGCCTGACAGTGGTTTGGGGTGGGAGGAGGGGAAGGACATGACTTTTCACTTACCACATGACGACCCTCTACAAAGGACAGGACATAAAAGATAAATGTCACATCATATTCCTGGTTGCTTGTTGCTACTTCAACCCTGAACAACCATTTACTATTTGGAGTTGCTTTTACTAACACTCCAGCAAAATGCTAAATGAATACTAAAAATCAGTAGGACTAATAAAACACAATGAGTGAATGAATGACAATCAAAATGAAACACTTRACAAAGCAGAAAAGATTTAGCAGGATATGAATATGCTATAACAGCAAGATGCTCATACTTCCAGACATGATAATCACTAGTTTACCCTGTTTAAATCTTCACTCAGCAATATCTAAACCTTATATACGTCTATAAGCTTCAGGTTTACTTCAATCCTCCCATTACAGGGATACAATCACAAGTAATGCATTTAATTTCTTTGAGATTCTGGTAGTAGAATCCAAGCTGTTTTGCATATATAAAAAAAGATGCAAAGAAAGAGTATAATAACTATTCAAAATAAACAGACATTCCTATTTCTTGCATTTTAATACTTTATATAGTAAGATTTATGCAATGTGGTACAAAAGTTATACAAAAAGCATTTTTGTTTGCAGTAGACAGGAAGCAATTGAATGTTTCATAGCAATGTCTGAATAGAAGGCATTATTTAGAAAATAGGTACAGGTACTTTTCTCTGGGCCCATAATCTCATTTATCTTCATTATTTCTGGCTTGACAACTACTGCATTATGCGATTCCAGAGAAAAGAGTTGCTTTCTCTCATAGACAGCATGATGTGTCTTGAATATAATTTGAAAGTTGTCCCGTGCTGTCACAAGCAAACTAACCCCAGAGATAATGCAGAACGCTTGAGAGCACAAATGGAGCTCTTTCCGTGGCCAACAGCAAAACCTTGGCCCTGATAACTATAACCAGTAAAAGCTTTCTTTAGTGAAAATACATATTTCACTAAAGAAACCAAAAAACAKGTTAGGGTTTTTTTCAGAGTGATTATTAATGCATATTTTGAATGTTTAAAATCATTCAGCTTCCAGACACATGYTTTATTATACCCTGTGAGAAGTGCTATACTCACCATAAAGACCCTTTGCTCGTCATGTCTTATTGCCTCATTAAAATAATGTAATCAGAAACCCCACAGAACAAATGCTGACTGAAAAAATTATGCTAATCTTTTATGTATCCAGTATTCACATATTTATTGCTTTGAGCAGAATAAGTTGACTAACGTGTTAATAGAGTGAAACATACTCGACTATCTTGTCAGATGCTATTTTTAGCTAACCATTTACATACATTTGTCATGAAGGGGGTACACTCTGAGTAAAAGGAATAAACACTGTTATGATTAAACGTGTCTGACACGATGTTTTCATCTGAGCATTAAGTAATGCTACATGCATAGGAAACTTGCACTTGTTTAGTCACAGGGCCAATGGCCTTATGTCAAAATCAAATCTACAGTGAACAGGACAACGTGAATGAGTAGCRACATGCATCTGAGCATGCATATTTTTTGAATTTGGCTTTTAGCACCCATGTGAAAAACCTTGCATAAAGCTTGAACCCCAAATCAGCTTATCAGTACTGAAAACTTCACTTCCAGACCAAATATTATATGATACAGAGAAACTAGGGATAAATTTCTCAGTCTTCACAGCTACTTCTTACATGAAGTTATCAGTATCAGGAAGTATGGGGGATCCAGTCCCCTCACACAGACAGACAGGCTTGACTTTTTGTGCCAGGAAGCACTTTAGATGTATTGCACTTACAAAAATTGGTAGTTAAGGAAAAGGGGAGGAACAGAAAGACTGGTAAGGAGAGGGACTGGAGAAGTGGTGCCATTCGTCCCTTTGGAAAGGCCAGGTAAACCTATATAATTATGCACCCCAGCCTTTTTAGAAAGGACAGGTCTTTTAGCAGCCTTCCTCCCTCTATGCTCTGATGCACTGGAAAGAGATAATCAAGACMTGAGCTCATACAGGAGTGTACACTAATGACTTGTCTGCTTTCACTCTTATTGCTGCTGGCATTCAAGTACAATGCCAAGAGTATTTCTCACATTCTTGCTACTGAATATGTTGGGAATCCTCTATAGTCTATTTCTAATGGATACTGCCATGCCCCCCGAATTCTTTTGCACACTTCCTAACAGGAGCATTCCCAGAAAGTTTAAATATTTCCTCCAGCACCCACTTAGATACAACACAATTTATAGAGACAGATAAACTTTCTCAGAGTTCTCCTTGAATTTGCAACTCTTCTGAGGTCAGTATTATTTCACATATAGGCTATAAGCCTTGACTCACCTTTGTACTAGCTCTGTAGAGTAGACAGAAAATATGAATAGGTGAAAGAGTTCTGCTGTTAGCKCCCCTTTGCTTTATTGTTTATGAGAATTTGTGCCTCAGTCAAAAGCAGAGCCAGAGGTTTAAGGACAATATCATGTTACTCAACAAGAATTTTATGAGCAAAACATTCTAGGGTAGTATTGGACATGTTCAGTCATAAATATATATATACACAAATATGTGGATTATATTAATAAAATATACAAAAATGTTATTAATATATGGCTAATAATAGGAATAGAAAGACAATATCCAGAAAACTCCACTAGCATGACACAGAAACATTTTCTTGTCTTAGATTAAAAGATCATAAATGTCTCAGAACTTGATCAGCACAAAAGACGGATCTTATACTAAGGTCCTTTTCAAAAAGAAAGGCTGTATACACTTCTACAATACTGAAATAACAAATAAAAAGAGAAAAATAAATGGAAAATAGTATTTAGCACACACAGACTTGAAAATATATGGCATAACTTTTTGAATATTCAATTTTATTGAATTTCAATAAAACAATGCTTTAATGCTTTAACAATGCTTTAATATGCATGCCATCTTCTACATAATACAATTTATATTTCTTTCACGATGTAAATATGAGAGACACTAAAGGAGAATACAAAATTTCCCAGATTTTTCTCCCTAAGTTAAAAGTAAAGAAAATAGTTTGCCCCCCAAAGTGACCTCCCAAAACTCAAATTCTGCACACTGATAGCGGCCTCTTCACTGCCAGTAATTTCTATCTTACACTGGTATATGCCATTAGATSTTAAAGATGCATTTGCTTTCAAGTCTTTTTTTTTTTAATCTAACTGTCCTCCTGTCATTTTTTTTGATCTTCTACTATAACCTGTACCTAAATTTTATTAGTGGAAGCTTTTTAATACAGACAAAAAGAAAGATTTTTATACTCACCAAAAATAACAAAAAAAAMCCCCGGGCTTTAGTATTTTCCGGAAGTTCTCTTCTTAAATTAATGCTATGAAAATCCTCTGTGTCATTTTCAATCCAGTAGTTTCACCTAAAAAGCAGGAAAAGGTTACTGTGCCATAGGATGACACAAAATAAACCTGAAAACTCTCTTTATTTCTGATGTATCTTTAATCTCTTGTGCCAAATACCATCCTGCAGTGTCTCAACTTATACTTCCACAACAGAAAGAACCTCCACAGAAATGCAACTGAATTCATAAAAGCATCCCCACACTCTGGTTTGGTATAAACCTTTGTAGATATTTCAGTCTGACTAGGGACAATGAAAAAGAGAAAAAGCTGTGCTGTGCTGAGGGCCCAGAATACCAAGAAAGATTTTTGTGGAATATTCTAAACATAGTTCATTTTGATTCACTCTTAAGCACAGAGATTTCAGAAAACTTTATGGGTTTCTTTATTGCTACATGTGTTAGAAGGATGACTATCTCCTTGGGAGAAACTCTATTGGCACAATGTATCTCTCTCCTGTGGCTGGCAAGAGAAAACAAGTCTTCTGTATTCACAGGGAGGTGATAAATAAGCTGTGCACCATTTCCTAGAGTAGTATGGTATTCCTGGTGTATGAGCGTTTCASTGGAAAACAAGAAAAAAGGGGTGGGGAGCGCTACATTGTACCATTTAAGGCATTTATTTGCTTTGGAAACACAGGAGATTGGGAAGCAACTTACCTGTAGGCAACAGCAATCCTCAGAGACTCGGAGGGGCACGTGGGAYGCCCAACACCTTCCYAAAGGGAAGGATGCCCCTYGTGCACCAGATTGGCACCACTTCCCGTACGGCAGACAGAACCACACAACTGCAGAATAGCTGARGCTGGAAGAGATCCTGCTCCAAGTACATTAACCGCAGCAGGTTGCTGAGGACTGTGCCTGGTAGAGGTCTGAGTATCTCCAAAGACTTTGCACTCTCCCTGGGCAACTTGTTCCAGTGTTTGACCACCATCATATTTTTTATGTTTAAGTGGAATTTTCTATATCTCAGTTTGTGTAGATTGCCTCCCATCTTATCAGTGGGTACCACTCAGAAGAGCCTGGCCCTATTTTCTTTATTCTCTTCCACCAGGTATTTACACAGAGAGATAAAACCCTCCTGAGCCTTCTCAAGGCTAAACAGTACCAGCTCTCTCATTCTSTGTATGTCAGTAAGCTTCAATAAGTCCATGTCTATCTCATCTTTAGAGCCCAATGGTCTTGCTGCCTCCATTTTACATCACTTACCAGTATCTTATGCCTCTCATATATTCTTAGATGCTACAACTTTTGTTTCAACACAAAATTACTCTTAAGGACATAAAGTGCATTAGATTCAGAAGTAATACCTTTTTACAATAATACAACATACTTTTTTACAGTAATACAACATACATAATCTCATCTACAATAGTGGATATATAAAATAAGTATACAATTAGTTAATCAGACCACTCTTAAATTAATTACATAAAGAAAAATCAGCCTGCAGGGAGACTATACAACACCACACTTTCCCTCCCTTGTAACAGTCTACTTTATGTAACTCAGTCTGATTTTAATTTAAAACAGAATGTAATCACCGTAAGGCAGGGCCAGTGATTAATTTAAGCAGCATTTTGATCCTATTTGTGTATATATGAGACATCACACTTGTGCCCTTTAGTCTCACCTACTGCATGTATCATGGTTCTCTCCTGTGATCTGTCCCACTTATCTAGCCTATATCAATATATTATATCCAATAGCCATAACTTCATTTCCTAGCACTGTCTACTTACTGCTAAGGATCCTCAGGAGTCTATTCTATGACTGCACGCTACATTTGCAGCAGCATTAGCTAGGTCATAAACACATATGGAATATCAATTCTCACACTTCACGATATAAACTATATGCCTTTGGGATGCTGGGAAGGGATTCCACAATTATTATCAGTGACCAGTGACAAAGTTTGCCACAACTAGACAAGTGCTATCCTACACGTAAACTTTCCAACTTCCTCTAAATATTCAGGGCACTGACTTCAGAAGAGTGTCTTTTGGTCTGACCTATAGTCTGTTCTGAAGTAGCATTTCCTTTCCTGTCAAAATACTGCTTTAAACAGTAATTAATTGTGGAAGTAATTGTAAGCAAAAATAAGTAATTGTGGAACTGTAACTGTTCCACAAACCCTTCATCATTAAAAAATTAAGTTAACCAGGTATTTGTATATAACAAATTCTTGCTCACTAAGAAACGTGAAAATGTTACAATTTGCATCCTAGCAAAAGAATAGACAAAATTAGAAGAAAAAAGTCTATTTGAAAGAGGAAGGATATGCCTCTTTTCCCAAGATAGGGCTTCTAGGATCCATCCTGAAACTAATGGGAATTAAGGAAAAAATAATAAATAATAATAGACCTTAAGTATAACCAAAACTATTCTTGAGTTTATTCTGTTATTGAAAAATAGAGAAAGTTTAATGAAGTGCAAGTTCTGTACTGTATAGAGCACCTATTGTAAACTACCATAAAACCTCTGGTATACCAGATATAATCTTATCACTGACCTAAGCAAAAGAATGTATCTACCTCTTCAACAGAGAATAGAACACTCTTCCTTTTTCACTTCCCTCTGCTTGTATAAGACAACATTAGACAAAAAGCAGTGATATAAAAGTGATACAAAGCTAGGGATAGTGTACGTATGACAGTCAGATATATTCCAGAAGAAAAGGTTTCTCTGATTGTTTTTGTGGTCCAAAGGTGTAGAGTATATCACAACTTGGAAGCGGAGAAAGTCTCTTCAATAGAAATAGAATTCTTTCATCTCAAAAGGCAGGTTTATGGAGGAATATGCACTGCATCAGCCTGATTTCATGACTTCGCTGTCTGAGAATACCATTCATGCATATTTCCTAAAAACTAAACTTGTTTGCTTCACACAAGCTCTCAAATTGCATAAATAAAATCAAGAGAAGAAAGAAAACTGCAAACATTTCTACCTACACAGCATATAGATTCTGTGTGCTCCTGTCTCACTCTGCTGGTTGCTTAGCCTAAGAAATAAAGCAAGAAAGGACAAAATTTGAGATATTTTGGTATCTCAGTATGACGCTAAACCATTTATCTGCTGCAGCCTGATCTTTCCCATAGTTTACAAAGTAAACTTGGAGCAAGAAACTACTACCATTAACAACGTGCAGTAGTAAGCAGTGAAGGAACCGATACATGTTTTTTTTTCCTGTTTTGTTTTTAACTGAATTATTCCCATAAGTTAGTATTTCAGAGCTTCCTGCAGACCATGATTTTGATTAACTCAAAWATATAGTCTCAGTCAAAACAGCAAGAAACACCAAAACACCAGGAATATACTTTCTCTGGGAAGTCTAGCATTTAATTTAACTTAATCTGTCTTCAAGTTCCACCAATGGGAAAAAGAAAAACACAGCAGAAATAACCACCAAAAGTCAAAGCATCATTAAAGGAAGGGTGTGTGACCGATGCGTTGATCTTCTGGTCATCTGTCCTTGCAGGAAATATGAAGATTTCCTGAGGAAGAGTCCTACACTATCTGGCAGCTTGAACCAAAAGAAAGCAGAACAGCAGCTTGCAGAGTGGGAATTGCACCAAAATAGACAGTTCTTTTACAAGAAATGATCAGTTATTTTGATTGAATATGCATTTGCATTTTTGGTTGTCCTCCTTCTCCTTCCCACTCTTCCTCAGCTTTATGAGTATTTACGACTGAGCATGTGCTAATACTTTTCACTAAATTAAAGCCAGAATCTTAAACCCTYTGCAACACTAAGCTCTTCGTCATGCGCTAATTAATATCATATCTGTTTCTGTTTTGATCTACCATTTTCTTTCATGCTGCCTTGGAGAAAAAGAGAAAATCCCTTGAAAGAAGTTTCGCCCACTGAACTGGTRACCACCAGTACATGTGAAGGCGTCTCCAATCTTTACTATAACAAAGCAGAGAATGAATTTAAGCTACATAGGTCAAAACAAGTACTCTAAGTATTCTTTAGCACATAACTCATTGAAAAGTAAGGATTTGAGGCAAGAACCTAAGCATTCCTTATTCAGCATGGTTCCTATTTACATGCACTTAAGATCTTACCATATTCAGAAATTTTGCTTTCTTTTAAAAATTCTCCCAAGGCTTTCTGGAAACTACAAGGTGTCATTCAAACAGCTGCAAGCAAACTCGACTGCCTAAGTCCACAAAACAAGAGTATCTGAAACAGAGATAACAAGAGCGTTTGAGAAGCTACTGTACACGGTATAAGTAACAGAAGTATTTGAGAAAAATGTGCTTACTAATCTAGTATAGGTCCTCTCCAACACAAGACGACAAAAGTAGTTCATAAACTGTTACCTCAGAGATAAATACTTTTGCCTTGATGGCTCTGCATTGACCTGGAGACAKAAGGAAATCCTTCTCCCGAAACTTCACTTCAAGTGGAAGATGGGGCTTCATATCACTTGATGAAATAGACATCTAGAGAAAGATCCTCTTAATTTTTTTGATGAAAAACCAAGCAAATTGTTTTTATCTGCTTCACGATAGGTGAGAGTGCTATCTGAATCATGTTTCCTTAGTAATTAAGGTTGTAAAATTCAGGAAAAATCAAATGATCCAGAAAAACTAATGCAAAGGTAAGTTTTTTTCTGCAGTTAAAATGGTGAATGTCTGTTGCCAGCCAAATACAGTTTTATCAGACATTCAATGTTTTCACTTTAGCAAGAGCACAAGTAGCCTTGCCTATTAAATAGCACAAGGAGGAACAGAGGTCAAAGCCTTAAAAAGATGTCACCTCAGGCTGGTAGTTCTCCCCTACATTTTGGTACCTTACAGCCATCCCAAGTAAAACTTACTTTCAAGATCCACAAAAGGGCATTTGATACCATGAAGAGAATTAAAAAATATTTCATGTATATAAAATCTAATCCTGTATCTACCCTYTTCACTAAATAAAAAGCAAAGTTAGTGAACGGAGAGCAAAAATTGTGGTTGGCAAGAGCAGTATAATTTTGACTGTGATGCTCTATAAGAAGATTCCACCATGCATACATCCCTTTCCATTAGACATTTCCATAATTCCATCTGTTCCAATCCATAATTTCCCTCTTCTCCAACTGCAAAGTCTTTTTACCCTGAAGTGGTATGTGCCACCATTCCCTCCAAATGTATACAAGGCAAGAGAACCCTCTCACTTTTTCTTACCTCACATAAATATTTCTCAAAAAAATTCTCAATTCAAAATGAAGAACTCAATTTTTCTGTTCCTAAAGCCATTATTTTGCTCACATTTCTTTTCCTGTCACAATCAAGRCAGATTTCTTCACTTCCAACCAATATTTTTCACCTGCTTTAAGAAATCCCTTATATTTATCAGCCTGTATTCTTTCATCTCCCATGTTAGCAGGCACCAATGGGTCTCCTTGCTTGCTCTGAATCTCCTAGTCTCATTAGTCCTGTTCCCCGCCCTTGATCTTCATCTTCTTCACCTTTGTGATAGTCTTCCACATGCTTTCTGATATCCGTGACTTCCTGAAAACCTTTTCCCTTAGCACTGCAGTACTTCTGCTTTCTTCTGTGACCATCTCCACATGATCTCCTAACCCCGCGGTACTTCTTGTTATTGCTGTAAACTGCTCACCTTGTACTTTGCTTGCAGGTCAGCCTCCATTGGCTTCTGAGGAATCAGGCTATTTCCTTTGTCCTTTCCTGATCAAGACGCTCCTTCTCTCTGCCTCCTGCTCCGTGATTCATCCTCCTTTGTTTGTTCTTGCAACCCTCTCTGGCACACTGATCCCAGAGCTTTATGATATGTAATTGATCATATTCCTCTTCTCCCATTCGATGGAATCTAAGTGACCAAATTTCTCTGTCTTTTCTCACCAGCACATACACTTTTTCTTATAACTATTTCTAAAATCATGAAATTACGGACAATATAAGATTTCATTAAATTGTCTCCTCCTTTAGCTTCCAGTGAAAGGCCTACCATTAAAAAAAAGAAATTATCACCACAGTTTCCTATTCAAGCTCCTCAGAAATTTAATAATGAAATTGGGTAAGGAATATACAAATTTATTTTACAATAGTCATTCTAATTTTGTGTCACTGTTCCTTATGTGTCTAGGGTTCTAGCTATTAGAGAAGTATTGCAGATGATTTCACTGGATCCTTTCTATTGTCAAGAAAAAGAAACCTTGCTGTTATCTTTGAAGACACATTTTTGGTGCAGATAGTAGTGGTGGAATATAAGCACTATTGGTGCAGCACTGCTCACTCATATTGATTAACTTCAAGTGTTAACTTAGGGCTAACGCTATGAATTAATATCCCCATCTACTCAGTACACTCAATTAGAAAACTAAACTATATGAAGACACAAGCAGGACATCCATTCTCAGGTAAGATGACCTACGGAAGTGACCAGGAGAGTTTTCATTGACTTGGAGCAGGTCTTAATTAATTGGGAACAGCATGTGTGTGCTCCAGCACTCAAGGGATGAAACGGTTTGTTAGCRGAGCACATGGTTTTGATTAGCAGTGTAATGAACTAATACCTCAAATCAACAGGAAATGCAGCATCTGGTCAGCATTTCATTGCTTCCTTAGGCCCCAACCACACCTTATTACCCCCTCCAGCTCTCCTATGCTATATTCTAGTACACAAGAAAGTTGAGAAAAGCAGTAATTCATGAGAAGAAAAAAATATATAATTTTAATTACTACAGTAATATGTGGGGATTTAATATTTGCTGTGTTCCATATTCCATGGACCCAGCTTCCCTGACTTTTGCCAAATGACACAAAAACYTGAAGTCATTTCTATCTTTAATTATCCAGTAGTTTCTTTAGCTTGTTCTTTAAATAAATCAAAAGTAATGTCATCAAACACATCTATATGTTTATAAAGTCATTTAATATCTTTTAGGTTTTGAAGTATTATTTACTGGCATTTAGATACTTGAATATATTGAGATGGCTGTATCTGTGGCAAAGAGTTATACTTGGTTCTTACAGAGCTATCTCCTGCCCTGATCCCTACCCAAAAAAMCAATTTTAATTAATAGGGATTCCTTATTTCTACACAGCTTGTCAGTTTGATTATATAAAGACCCTAATCACCCCTTCAAAGCACGCAGCTCTAGATAAGGCCTCCAATGTCTGAAACACTTAAGTATCATCAGCGTGATACCAGCGTGGCAGCTGCGCTTCCTGCGAGTCAGGAAAGTCAGTCCTGCCCAGCGCAGACACACCTCCGCTCCTGCGTGCCATCTGCCTGGCTGGCGCTTACACAGCCACGGCAGATAGAAACAGCTGTTCCTGTTCCTGACAACATGAGAAACAGCAGTGCTTCCTTAAAGGCTTTGGCAATGTGGATAAACAATTCCAGTGAAAAGAATATTTTAAATTGCTGCAAATTTTCAATGCAACTGCTATTATGCATCATACCACAACAAAGTGATTATGCTCAGTAGAATGGATTTTGTTCAGCAACTGCAAGAGATTTTTTAAACAGTTTTGCAGAATACCAGTTAACAAGGTTGAAAGACCATTGTCCTGGACAAGGAGCTTTCATGGCAGACTAAGGTGATTCAGTGTCTTTTTTCTACTTCATTCTTTTAGTTAAAATAATTTTTACTGTCATGAGATTATTGTGGACTATACTCTGCATTCTTTATTTAGATCATTTCTATAAAGAGCAGACTTCAGAGAAAACTCAATACTGTGGGCCTGGCCTATGGCAAAATTATATATTATTTATAATAGGGCAAAATATTATCATCAAAAATAAAGAAAAGAAAAGGTTGTTAACAAGCATTACCTCTTCTTGTTCTCAAAGTTACCAAAAGAATTCTGAACTCCTGAATATCCTGGGGATGAGAGGGGGCTTGGAAATTTTGCAGGGAGGAGTGCAGTCCTTGGTCTTGGCAGCAACATGTTGCCAAAGGGAGAATTTCATCAAGAATAAACATGTCATTAAATTGCAGTATGTAAAAGGATGACAGGCTATCAAGGACAGATGAACAGAAATGCACACACACACAATTCATATCCACACGGTCCTCCCCTTTTCCTTTACGGTTTCTCATGTAGAAACCAGAAAGTTCCAGGTGTCAAATTTTGAAATGAAGCCGCCTATTCAAGGCTGTCCTTCCTCTGGCACAGCCTTCCCTTGTGTCTGCAGCYGCTCTTGCACAGGGAGACTGCCACAGAGGCCAGTTCTCTCTCCCCTGTCCAAGGATGCCTGAGAAAGCAGGCACTGCCTCTCACCTCCCCTTCCAGACAGGATGGTCACAGTCTGCACAAGAAGTGGCAAATCGGTCCGAGTGAGTGGAGGCAGTGCTGAAGTCAGTCACGGAAACAATTAGCAGTAAAGGCTCCACCACAGAAACTGATAGGGAATCAAAAGCCACATATTAAAAAAATAAAATAAAATGGCATGCTGTCTAGCAAGGTAACACAATTGCTGTTTTATATTTTGTATAGACTAAACTTCCAAACTACCTCTTAATAAATATGTTTTTATATTAATAGTGAATAGATCGGTAATTGGAGGCACATTTATGAGGAGCCTGCTGTCACATYACTGCATACTTTAAAAGACATCTTTAAACATTTGGACAAAATATCTACGTATTTTTAAATGGTAATTCTTTAACTGGTAAATGTAATTATCCAACTCTAAAGCAAAAAATAAAAGGACTAAAATGGATTGAATCAAAATATTCTGTCATTGCCATACATAAGCTACCCAAATATCTTTTCAACAAATTAAATTATTCTTTATTTTATGCTTTTAAAAATGCATTAGTGTAATTGCTCTGCAACAAATTACCTTCTGTRCTATAAGCATGCTACAACATCCCTCATATGTACATCAATTGTGCATATTGCCACGATGTTCTGATGATCGCCAGGGGCAAGTCCCCCTAACGGCGTGTTTTTAAGGGCATTCAGTTGAGCAATCTGCAAAATAATTATATTCCAATGGAGATATTACACTGAGAAAAAAAAAAAAAACCTACTATATGTCAAGTGCTAAATGGAGCAGTTACAGAACCAAGACACATTTATTGGTGCTTTTAATCAAAGCAAATAACTTTTGAAAACTAATAATAGTTTTGTTTTCCTACAATTTTAAACTGATTCTTTAATAAGAAGAATACCCTTCTCCACTGGCACCCACAACTTCATTCCAGAACAGACAATCAGAAGTTATATTTGTGCTACATCCTTACAAGCGCAATAAAGTTACTCKGTGTTTAAAATGCAGTGTATATATAATTACGAATATCATTTGAAAAACAGTCAAAATGCAAGTGATGTTTATTGCATCAAATTCAGGAGAAAAACAAACAAAACACTTGGAGCCTGGTTCTAATGGGCATAATGTCTGCTCTGCATTACAGAAGCAGAAAAAGCAGGTGAATCTGGCTTTCCAGCTGACCCCTGAACAGTCTCTTCCAGACTGCTGTGTAATTCCCCACCTTGATGGGAACAGTGACACTGAAAAGGTGTTGCAGGGCACTTGCTTCCCTTCCAGAGCCCTGGAAGTAATTTTTTGTTTTGCATTTAAATGTTGTAAATCACTGTGTTGCCATATATTTGACTTCTACCTTGAGACTTATGACTTCTCTTAAAAATAACTTAGAATATATATGTGTGTATATATATATACACATATATGTACAGTGGATTCACATACCTCCTTGTGGTTTCAGCCTTTCATGCAATTTCAAACTCTTCCTCCAGACTTTCAAAGCAATTCCCACCAAATCTCAATGTCCATCAAAGCTCTTGGGCTGGTCATTCAAATAACCACTAATTTTGTGGTTTAGCCTCTCATGTTGCCACAGCTTCTGCTGAAAGTTGCTGGAAAGCTGTGCACAGGTTCCTCTAAACATGCTAGCCCGCATTCTACCTAGTAGAAATAATATTTTCTCTAACATTCCAGAGATTCAACTTAAAGGAAAAACATTACAAAAATGTTACTTACTTCACAGACAGCTTCGCTGCTTCTGAAGGTCTGTCTTGCTAGACCTTCTTCCTGGCACAAAGTGAGCTGCCRGGATCACTGAACCTGTGCAGATGATTGCAGTCCACTGCTCAGGATGTAGAAACAGCCCARGTGCTGCTTCCAGTCTCTGAGATTTAGATACACAATGAATTGCCACCATCTTGCACAACATGCAGTAATCTGCCTGCCTAGAACAGAGATCTCATTATAAATAAAAAATTTCGTGCTCTGTTCTTATCACTGAGACATTTGACTAAAAAATCCTGCTTCAGATATTTATCCTGTTGTTAYGATGAGGAATCACCAAACTTCTAGTGGAGGTACAGATCCCTGCTTGGCAAGTCAAACTGCTGACCAACAGTTACTTTCTTTATTACCTTTGCAGAGTGGCTTGTGAACCTCMTAAGAATGTGCCAAGAACAGGAGGAAACACCACTGTTTTTTCATAGACTTTTTTTGGAACATGCCCCTCTTCATAAGCTCTGATAATAGCTATACTAATCAGTATGCTTGATAGCCGTACAAAGGTTTGTGAACCCRAGAGACAGAATTTTATGAGAGTTTCGCTGAGGCTGGAACTCAATCCCACATAGGAGAAAAGAGCTATAAGAAGCAAACATAGCTTTACTTTCTCTCAGTATATTCTTTACACAGGTAATATGACTCATGCATTTTGTAGTGTACATCACTGGATTTATGGTTTGTAATCCTCAGCAGTATGACAAGAATTATTTCAGTGGACCACATCCAAAAACACAGCAGTGGATCGCTGTTCATATTACTCAGTGATTGCATATAATTTGGCATCACTGAAACAATCGAAGCTCTGAAAAGGTTGAGCTCTGGGCTATTATGAAGACTAAATTAACTCTCATCACTTGAGTGAATGAACCATTCACACCAAGGTCAAAATCACTAGTTGAGCAGCATGGGAAAGATGACACTACAGTTAACTGACTGCCACTTTTCTATGGATAAGACTATTTTTATTATTTTCTTGGGCAACATGGATTTTACTGAAAATATTAAATTAGTCTTTTACTGTAAAAAAAAAAATCTCAGTAGAAAAATATAAAATACCTCCTTCATTCCCGCTTTGCTACTTGGTTTCAGAGAAAAGTACACAAGCTTTGTTTGAGTGAGTGACTGAGGTTGCTGAGGCAGGAGTTCAAGAGGAAAATGAGGTGAGACTTTTGTTGCTTTCCTGCTGGAATGTCTCAAACTCAGCCTGCAGATCGGATGCTTGAGTGCACTGGTGAGAAAGCAGAATAGAGAAGAAAAGAAGTCAGCAAATGCTAAAGAGAAGCGGAGACATGGGTTTCCCAAAGAATGCAGCATTCTTCTTCAAAAGGGGAAAAAGGTGTGTTTTCTTAA
Organism: Eudromia elegans; assembly: GCA_003342815.1. Taxonomy (NCBI): domain Eukaryota; kingdom Metazoa; phylum Chordata; class Aves; order Tinamiformes; family Tinamidae; genus Eudromia; species Eudromia elegans. The sequence continues at coordinate 4,669,982 of PTEX01000034.1, read as the reverse complement.
TGAATTTTACCTTTTCTATCTCTAATCTGAGCTAATCACATATGAGATCTCCACATGGTAGGAAGGTTTGATGCTGTTTTTCTSAACAGCAACTAGTAATTAAAGAATGGAACTTTCTGAATCCCAGATGGCTCCTTTTTTWAAAAAAAAATAAATAAAATTTGGACCTCCTGGAAAGGTCCAAAATCCTGCAGAGGTTCAAATAGTAACATTAGAATCAATACTCACATCTGCATCCATCTTCACAGCCCTGAGTAAAATTTTGGATCTTCCATGGCTCATTTCCTCCAGCCAGCCTGTGCTTCAGATCATTCATCAGCGTGTAATTTTTGGAGCATCTTGTTATTGATGGAAATTACTAACTACAGGGAAACAGAAGGGAATATCATGGGATATGGAGCTTAGGAGAGAGACATGTGCCATTGTGGAGGAATGGAAAGTAAAAATATCTACAGCACCCTGGGGAGGGGACCAGAATATCCACACAAACTGGGGAAGCTCACTGGCTCCTGGGAACTTTGCTTCATGCCATTCCTTAGCAAGGACTCAGGCAAAAGCGACTACTATGGCTGATCCAACAATATAYGGTTTGCTTCACTTTTCCTGGCAGAAAGTTTTATCCAAAGCATCATCACAGAGAATATCTACGTTAATGATGATCCTTTTCCAGTGCAAAAATATTTTACTAACTATTTTTGATCACCCAAACTCTTCCTTGCTCCTCTCAGTAGCACAGGCCACTGCAGTGCCTTTCTGCATAAACCTCAGTACTAGTTTCTGTTGGTGCCTAAACTTGAGTGGATTCAGCTGCATTGCCACCTCAGACTTACTGAGCTGGTTTATTTCAAATGTTTGGGGATATTTCAATTAGACAAGCCTTCCCATTCTGAGATAATTAAACTAGCTTTGACAGTTATCTCATTACCTTAGTCTGCACTTACCCTTCAGTGAGCCTCAGAGATAGGGGACAAAAGAGAACACGCAAGATCTTACCTTGTGCAAYCTGCAACCAGTTCCAGGACAACAGCAAGGACAAAGAAAATTCCCATTTTCTCTTGAGTTCTCCTCAGTGCTGTTGGCTTGGTTCAGCCCTCAGGATTGATGGAGCTGGAAGAAACAGATACTACAGTCTGGACAGAAAGTCTATAGTTTCTAGAAGTTTTTACTTCATTTCTTCATAATTCTGCAGAACACCAGGCAAGAAGATATATTGCTCAGTAATCTGACCTGTGCTTTACAAAACACAGGGCATGGAAAAGTGTGACTGCTGTTTGTACTACCAGGTTCTTATACTCAAAGGTCATTCCCACTGTCATATAACTTCACTGTTTGGCAATATGCTGACAGACTTCAGAGAAAGCTGTAGTTAGGATAATTCTCATTTAGCTAAGCACTGCAATCAAAGAACACAATGACCTCGGATGAAAAGCTTCCTTGCTTTGAAGGGGTTCCCTTCAAAATGATTTTCAGCAAACCTATGCAGAGGGGAAGCAGAATCTTGGAAGAGCGAGACTGGCCTTCCAAAAGAATTACTGAGTCTATCTGGTAAAGCCCGATTAAGTAAATTACTACAGCACTTTTCCACACTCCTTGTTAGGAATTGTTATAATTCCTTGTTACAGCAGGACCTAAATCAGCCCAGGGGTAATGACAGATGAAACCAGAAAAAAACAGGCAATTTTACTTTCTATACTTCCAGCTTTCTAAAGAATCTTAATGTCTAAAAGGAGTGTTTGAGATCAGAGGAAAGATGCCATAAAATTCAAAGTATTTCAATATTTAAGGTTCTCTACTTTTGCAAAGCGTATACAGAACACAGCTCTGGGAAMTAGAAACAAATCCATTATGTTGAAATACAAGTAAATTAAATCATTGTAGCACATGTGCACAGCAGGCCAATCCTGCCTATAATAAAAAAATAGTTATTTTTGTCTTTCTGCTGCAAGTCTGAAGTATGTATCTAACAAAATCATTCTGTTGGTGAATAGTTCCCCAGTGAGGACACATTTTATCCAGATGGATTGATATTATTTGAAATCACAATATTTACCAATTCATTTCTGCAAAATATTTTTGGTCTGCCCATTTTTAAATAAAAAACCTTCTTGAAAATTAAATAACTGCGATGAGATATTAAGGTTATCTACAGAATTTGAAATGAATTCTTTGCATTGTGCACAGAGGATTTGTACTTAGAAATGCAGTACTTTCCACACACCCCCCCTCAAAAGGACAGTTCAAAGGTAAGAGCTCTGGCCTAGGGCTAAGATCTGATCTCCCAAAGGTTCTGCACGCCACCTTTGCTGAGCCTCAGGGACTTTTTGCTTCTCACTGTAAATTGGCTATAAATAACACTTTCCTACCTATGGAATTGCTATGAAGTTAAATAAATGCAATTCTTGTATTGATAAGGATTAAGAGGCGCCCACATAAGGAACTGGAAAATATTTCCTGTGGAAACTGAAACCTATAATGGAGTTTGCATGAAATACGAGTGCTTCTGTTTAAACATTTGGGGGCTTTCAAACAAATCCATATAATAAACTCACACTCAATTTTTTTCTCAAGTGGATCTCAGTCACTGTCTCAGTACCCCAAATACTGAGACATTTCTAAATGCTGCTTCTGATCTTATCCCACATTGTAAAAAATATGTACTCAGTGACCTGATCCAGGTGAAAAGAACTCAAAATGAGATTCTCATTTTATTACGAAAAATAATTTTCATTTTGGCCCAATCTGTTCACCAAATGACATATGAAATATTATTTATGATTTTAACTTACTAAACAAAGAGAAAAACACAAAGATAGATACAGAGTGACTGTTTGCATTCTTTAAGCATCCATCCCTCTCCAGAAATTAATACAGATGAATATTTGCAGAGTGMAAACACAGAGACTCCAACAGAGACAAGGTAAGACAAACGAAATGAATAAATGAGCAAATATTTTCACTACCTGTCTAGTGCCGATATTTAGTTTGCACCATTTGTTACAAGACAGGCTTTCTATAGCCATTTAACTACCAGATATTCTTCTAATCTGCACGGGAATCCTCTGTATGACAACAGTTTCATAGTAAATATAGGAAAATACAACCACTTAGAACTTTTTCAAGAAAACAGTCTCATAGTGTTCTTTACTTTTTTTGTTTGTTCCTTTTTCTTAGCAGTCCAGCCATAAGGTTCTTAACAGGAAAAAGCAAGAGAAAAGAAAATAAAAGCAATACTATGTTACTACTATTATAAACCAAATTTAGGTAACAAAGACAAGAATTGTCAGTGGATCTGGTCTGGGAAGTTGTGACTAGTAAGAGCCAGTAAACAAAGAATCTGCAAGTAAATACGCAAGAACCCACTACCTGTGGGTATATTGCGTATTAACAGTTCTTTCTGCACTTCATTTCCTGGCAGTGACCAAATTTGATCCAAAACACTGACTTAGACTTTGTGAGCTGTTGATGGCTTTCTTTTTACCTGAGGAAATGTCTTAAAACACTCTTGCAAATCACTGTGTGTTGAAATCCTCACTACACTGAAGTCAATGTCAACCTTTCACTAACCCCAGCAGTGTCAGAATTACATTTGGTGTCAATGACACCAAGTTGAAACTGATTCCATCCCTCTGTCAACTGGTGACATCTACAGCGAATAGTGTTTTCCAGCTGAACTTCTGAGGTTAAAGTAAATTCACTGACCAATTTTTTTTTTATCCATATATATATACACACACACACATTACCTCTAACATGTCAGACATTAGATCTACATATATAAGCTGAAGCATTTGTTTTGAGCTGGAAGGAGTAAGGTTGTGAAATGTAGAACGGTCATTATTACACAGTTTCTGAAATTACTGATATCATCTGATGGTGTTGGGTTTTTTTGGTCTTTAAAAGAAAGGTGAAGAGGTCATATAAACATAATGTAACAACATTTAATTTATAATTTGCTTGCTAATGATCACCTGAATTTGTACAAATGTCCATCATTCTGTTTTTAGGCTATGCAAAGAGAACAGAAAACAGATTATAWTGAAGCAGATTATTCTCCAAAGCCAAACAATAATTACCTAAATGTGTTATACTGCATTCTATTAATAACAGCAGAGTTTTAAATTATGGTAATACCTGCACATATATACAAAGTAATGACAGAAGCTGGAGCAGGGAAATTTCTTTCATTTACAGACTGATTTTTCAGTGTTTGGAGAATGGATCAGCACCATCTTTAAGATAGTACACAACCTAAACAAAAGGATGAGAGATATTATCTCCTCCAGATATTATCTTGAGCACTTAGACATTCTTTCATTCCTCAAACATTCACATTCCCAAAACACTACAGTGCTCCAACATTGTTATACATGGTGCGGCTATAATGACAGTGAATGAGCAGACACCCAGCAGATGCTGGACTATTCGCATGTGTTCAGACTCTCTCACAAACTGGAAGACATCCTTGGAGCTTAATTGGGATCAAAATCAAAGTCAGGTGAAGACTCTCCAAATCTCACAAAAGCCATAGATGTCAGGTTTATTACAGGTCTGAATTACAATCATCTGAAATCAACAGATTTCCACGGACTCCAAGATACCCTGGAGTATTCGCTTCTCTCATACAGCATATACCACATTTAGCATAGTTTGCACAATAACGTCAGAAAATAGAGGAAGATCTTTAACCACTCCTCTTCGTCTTTTCAAACAGTCTGCCATGAAAAAAAATCATAAATTCTAAAAAGAATTCCTAAAAGAACAACAAGGAATTAAACCCTTATCACATTATCTTCTCAGGTCTCTGAGGTTTTCAGCAGAAGAATGCCTACACAACAGTATTATTCATGTGAAAGGCTTGTCACATTCAATTGGTCTCCACAGTTTTTCTGTGAAATACCAGAAAGGCTGATGTTGAAGGCTGAAAGGTAGATGTTAAGGCTAGCAAGTCAAGTGGTAGTCACTATCCAACACCATGTGCATCTTCCTTTTCTATTGCCATTTCCCTACCTGCTTTCCTACAATATTTTCCCATTTATCTTCCAGCTCCTCCATGTAGTTGAAGAAACACAAATTTTACCTGAGAAATATGGCACAAGCAAGTCAGAAACAAAGTCACCCACAGTTCTTCAGAGTAAGAAAGTAAACATTGTTGTGTTCCTAACTGCTGGTTTCTGAAAATTAAGATTTAATTGCTTCAAAAGTTTTCAGGTTCTGAATCGCTGATCCAAAATTAACACATACACATCTCAGATCCACAGAGCTTCATTTCTTACAYAGCAGACAGTCATGAACACAGAGTCACAAAATGAAGAAAAAGAAGTGAGCATCAGTTTGAATGTTTCGCACATGTTTTCAAAAGTTGTCCTGACAGAGTTCTAAGAACTCTGCCCTGAAGCCTTGCCAGAATTTCAGATGTTCTGAAGTAATCACTTAAAGGCTAGATTCCCATAGYTGCATAATTATTTTGTAAACATCTTGCATGATTCAGGTTTTGGGGATATTCTGGACTTCAAATATGGTGATGACTATATATTCTGATTATGACCAGGAAGTGCCACACACAGCACTCATGCTTCTTAGGTCCCATAATTAACTCAGCCATTCGCAGCCTGCTGCCATCTCTTCAGGAGGGGAGCTCCCTGTGTGAAGGAGAAGGAAACCCACTGTGCCCGGGAACCACCGAGATGTTTGCACAGGAGGAGATGCAGCCCGTTCTGTGCTATAAGGAACACCACACGCTGTCTCYAGGATTCATTCTGCTGACTACAGTTAGACAGATATGGCCCACTGTTTATAATATCAGATGAAGATAAATTTCAGCTTTGTAAAAATAGCAGAAATGTTAAGAAACAACCAATAACTGCTCTTCTGAATACCCAAATTTTACATAGGATAAAAACTGTCTCTGTGTTTACACCTTACACCTGTGTGTCCTTACAGTTTTGTAATACAGAGGTGAAAACCAGACTAAATGTATAGTTTGTATAAACAAAAGACAGAGAGGAAGGAGAGGGAAGACTTACCCTTTCAGAATCATATTTGGTAGAGGCAGCTGGTGTTCACGGTTCTGCAGTGCTGTCCTGGTTAGATTTTGGCAGTCAAGCGCATGCATCTTGCAGTCTGACTCCTGAACCCCATGTGAAAGCCAGCTGGCCAACTTCCTGGCTACTGAAGAAAAGAAAAACTCAGAAGGATATCTTCGGAAGTACTTCAAGATCAGGAGTCCAGTCTTCTAATACCACTTTCCTCAGTTTTTGAATTCTTCTGAAAAAATCTCAATTTAATGAAGGGAATTTAGCAAGCTACAGACCCTTACATAAAGCAGAGCACTCAGATCAGGAGAGATTATTTCAAGTAGGAAAATACCATTCATCAGGGAAATTATCATATTTGCAAATCTTCTGAGCTCTATCTCCATGTGTTCACCATTTATTTGTTTCCATGGAGTCTTCATTTGATCTTTAATACTTGTCTAAATGTTTTTAAAAATAAACAGTTCTTACAATATTCTAAGCAAAGCGTGTGGCAGTTCAGAATGAAAAGATTTAAACTCATCAACTCATCGGTAAGTCAATATTCATAAATACATAAGCATATAAATGTAASAATATCAGCTTCAAAATCTAGAATCTACTGATGATGAAATTTAACCTAAGAATACTTAAAAAATACTTAAAGTCTTTCTTCTTTGTGCTAGCATTCCTTGTTTGTTATAGAGAAAGAATCTTCCCTAAATTTCAGGGTTTTGATCACATCTTTATTTCACAGCTTAGAAAATGCTTTAGATGTATTACATTTCCAAAACTATGAACTAATTCATTTTCCACAAGAATTTTGGTAGCATTAATTGGGTTGAGAGGTAACAAAAAAGACAGAATTAAAATTCAGGCCAGAGATAGGCAAATGTCTCTTTCACAGTTGTAAAACACATTCCTGCTTTCTTAGGTATGATTTTGTTTCAAGAACTTTAAAAAAGGTTCCAAGAAGGCAAAAGTTTGATACTAAGTGAAAATTAAAATAAAAGTATACATGATTTCCTTGCTTTGGCATAATTAATCATTTAACACAAAATTTTGATTTTTTTAGTGGAATTTGTCATCTAGCAATATTAATGCAAAGAACAAAGCTCTCACATGGACATCTTCTCTGGAAAAATCACCTACAATATATATTCAATAAACAGTGCTAAAGTGTTGCTATTTTAAATGACTTACTGTGGATGCTTTATTTCCAAATGAAGTGACTTTATCTCTGAAAGATCACTCCACTATGAAAAGAACCATACTAGAAACCTGAACAAGAGGAATATGAATCTCTCACATTTAAATCAGTGGATTCATATGTAAAAGTCCACACGGCATTTAGAAATATGTGGCTTTGCTTAGAAACGTTGAATTCAAAGCTCAGAGTAAACACCACATACCTCAAATGCCCCTCATAAAACAAAACCAATTAGCTGCGATACTCCTATATACTACTATCAGTACTATGTACTATCCTATRTACTATCAGTACAATTCTTTTGCAATGACAAAATCATCAAGATATTACAACTAATTGAAATGTATTTAAAAAGAAGATATACAAAAGATTTGGCTTCATAAGTTCAAGCTTAGACCGACTTGTATTTAAACAAACCAAATTATGGTTTGTTTTTATATATATATATATATATATATACACACACACACATAAGGAAAATCTTGCTTTCTCATTTTGTCAAGCACTCTGTTTTCTCAGAAGAGAGGGAGCTTTTCCTATTATTCCACAACAATGCCTTCACTTCTGAGGTAGCTGTGCACTCATGGACATTAAAATAAATTTTGTCCTCTCCTGGAGTCTGAATGGCTCATGTACTGCTGCAATTACTTCTGAGAAAAAGCTGGTGAAAAAGAATTCTGTGATGACCACTGAAAGGGACTCCTGTCATTCCAGAAAAATACAATTGAAGCTGGAAGCCAGATTAGCAACTTAATCATAAACTATAAGGCAACAGAGAGGATTCAGTTATAATCCATCCAAGGCTAGGTCTAGGTTTCACAGTTCTTACGTTACAAAATGGGAGTGCTGCAAAGGACATTCTTCCAGGGGATTATTAAATGGTCACCTCAAATCCTCCTTTCTTTAGGCTAAAGAAAAACATAGAGATGAATGAGAGTGTTGAATAATTTCCTGAAAGACACTATGAGAAACTTAGCCCCACCAGGAACCATGTTATCTACTTGAATTCACAATAACATGCATTTAGGTTTGGAACTTCTCCAACTTCAAATTGATTTGCCAAATTCCATAAAAATTAGAGGGAGGGGGGCAGCAACACGTCCTCCTTGACAACCTCTGAAATGCATTTCAGCCTTGGGCACTTTCTACAGCAACGCACAGCAATTCAGAACAGCAAAAATGACAGATCCCATACTCCAGCAGTGCCTGTAAATACCATTGCAATAATGTTATCATTCACTGTCAGATCCTGAAAAGGTACAAATTGAGGCAGACAGTATGACACTGTGGGTGCACACAGTACTATATAAGGCTTTTTCTTCTCACTACTCTTCATCGCTTATTTGTGCGGACACCACTAATGCATTTCCATCCAGAGGAGGGTTTTCATAATGAACTACTGGTGCTTATTCTGCAAGGAGAGTTAAATCTAAGCTCCAGGTTTGTAATACCCCAGAGTTCACAGATGGAATAATCTCCAATTGTTTTTTAGACTACTTSAGAACAAAGTTCATAGGTTCAGAATATTTGAGCAAAAACCTGACCTGCGTATTTCAAAGTTTCTTTCTCAACCACATCACAGTTTGTAATATCTGACTCTACCATTGTCCTTCATTCATTTCAARTGTCTAAATACCTATATAAGGTACAAAATCAGGAACACCAGAAAGGTATGGGGGTATTTCATGAAGAAAACAGACTAAGACAAGAAATAGACTCTGAGTGTGCCACTTCATAAAAATGAAGCAATTAAACAAGTGAAATGTCCCTATTTATGTAATGGGATTGTTATCTCAAAACCCAGTTGAAATTAAGTGATTCATGGACCAAATAGAACTTGATAGTAGTTTCTAACACTGCTTCTGAAATAAGGATGAAGTTCTGATGGGCAGCAAATTCTCCCAGTAAGGGCAGCCAAGCTCTGTATTTAAAAATGGCATAAGCTCATATTCAAACATATATTACTCATTTGCAAAAGGAGTAACACTTTCTGTACTGACCTTTTTTTTTCCTGCTGTGCCTTCCCCTAAAATGCCTGTGGAGGTCAGTAATGCATAAAGCTGATGGGTGAGTGTAAATACTAGGTCCACACAATTTACCGATCATGTAATTTTTCCTCTGCAAGTAAATGAAAGGCTGCTCACTGTCAGCTCTTCACAACGAACTGCCAGAGTAGTCAACCATACCATTAAAAACAAGTGGAGGAACACACACGTATACACGCACAGTCACTTTCTAAAATCATGGAGCCTGCACACTGGCTTGAAAGTATGACAAAGTAGATGACCTTTGTCCTGAAGAGCTTGTTGCCCTATGACAGGAGTGACAAACATGTTGCAAACACCTTAGGGAATCAGAACACAACAGGATTCAACTACATTCGTATGAGCATTTAGCAATCTAGTTTAAGAAAAAACATGCCATAGAGTTCCAGGCAGATTTCCACTCATTGATTCAATTAGAGATTAATTGCTGTAAATAAGCCCATGGAAGTGAATTTTTAGGAGCTGCTTCTGTTGGACAAGGTATTTGGGGGTAAATGCATTAGATTAATTGAAAAAGCTAACCCTCTTCTGAGGAAATGTTTGTTTGCTTCTCATTATAGCCAATCTTAACGCTCCATGCATTGCAAGTRGCATGCTGCAGACACTTCAGCTAAGTGGGTTTGCTTTTCTTTCTAAGAATCAGCAGGTATATTCATGCCTAGCACTGACATGGGCCCAGCTTTCAAAACAGATCAAGTATAAGCCCATCCTATTACATGAAGGGAAAAAAAAAAAAAAAAAGGCATTCTAATGACTTGTGTCTACTTTGCTGCTTAAAATACACACAACACATTTGTCCTTCAAGTGCACACGCATAATCTTATTTCTTGGGCCAGGCATATTAAAGCATCTATGTTAGGTTGCAAAAGTTTATCCACGTACTGCAATGTAAAGCAGCTCTTGTTGCCAGTTGTTTTTGGTCATGAACARTTGCTAATTACTCAAATGCAAAAGCATAAAGTAAAGTTTAGAGCAGGTAGAATCTACTGTTTAAACAGTAGTAAGATTGGTCAGAACCCATGTATAACCCAAGATAAACCATTCAAGGTTTATCTTGATCAGGAAAAACACACATACTCTTTTTTCAAGTTAGAAACTTTTTCTGAAGCAAAAACCTTGTTAGGACAAATAATACAATTCATTTTACAGCCAGCAGAGATCTAGTAAAAAGTCAGTGGTGCTTAAGGCACCATTTTCTGCCATAAAGGGCCTAACATTAATCTAAATAGGTCGGATTAAAAAAATAAAGAGTTTTCTGGTGCAATTTCTCACCACCAAATGTACACTGAATCCACAATGACTAGTTAAGGTCATTTCCATTAATGCAACTTACTGATTTATTAGAATATTACAAACTGCTTTTGTGTCACTTACTACTTGTATACCTTTGTTTTACCATCAGAATACCTTAGTCCTGTCGATACTGAAGACACATTATTCCCTCCGTGGTGAAAATGCTCTAAATATGCCTCATGGAGAAGCAGAGATAAAGTCCCTTGCATGAATGGCAGAGAGAGCAGGCAAGTCAGCATTTTGAATTTGAGTTCCCCCGTAATTTGAAGATACAAAGTTCTTGATTTGAACCCTCTATATTCTTTTGCTACTTCAGGTTGGACCGTGTGAGTGTGGGTAAGTGTGGATGAGTTCACAGATGAATGCAGCTTGGGTGAACTCACTTCAGGCTCAGTGGCACAGAGGAAGACCCCAAACTGCACATCAGCTGCTACCGGTTATTCAATGAACCCTCTCTGTTGGCAGGCATGGAGGAGGATGAAGGCTCTCCTATAGTGGCAACTGACATATGCCAAGCATGTGCTTACCCTCTCCAAGAAGCCCTAGTGGCTCTTGTGCTGGAAAATGTGATAAAAGGGCAGCTCTGCTCTAGTCAAAATTAAAGTTTGGGGGATTCCATTTGTGGAGGATTTTTTGGAATAGCACAGCTACACAAGGCTTTATGGAGAGTATGTCCAGAACCGTGAACCCACTCCTGCTTCTTGCAGTTCTTTCCCACCCAGACCCATCACCATGCCATGCCATGATCTGGGTTCTGTTCTGCAATCATAAACTAGGACCAATTGCCTCTGAATCCAAGGAGGGCTAGTTACATCCACCCAGCATCTGAAGAATCASWGTCCTGGATTACCAACAATGAAGACRTTTCTTTTCCTTATTCAGCTTTCCTATTTTCCCTAGCAAAGCATAGAGAGATTCAGAACAATCTGACACATTCTTACAGCATCACTTTTCATGGGGGAGTGATGGCAGTCTATTCCCCAAACAACTAACATTTGGGAATATACCTTGAAATCAGAGTGATCTGGATAACCGAGATGAGTTTTATTGAAGTATAGAGTATTTTCTTTCAAAAACCCCTTATACTACAGGATTACCAGTCAAAGCAATATGAAAATTAAACTACAATAAGAGTTTAATTTTGAAAGTAGTTAACTAAAATCTACTTTCTTTCATTTAATATAAATATTCATGCAACATATATTGACATGCACACACGAATCCAAGGCAAGATGAGAAACAGAGCAAAACTTATCTTCCAATTTCTTAGAATATTTACTATTAAAGTCTAGAATTCCAGTTTTCCTAAAGGTCATGGAGAAAGAAGAAAAAGATTTGAAAGCAATAATATTGCTAGAGAAGAATCAATGAATATATTGATTTGTTTACCTAGCATCTGTTTTTCTTGGTTTCACTTGGTCTGCTCTTCAGTCATTTTGGTTATAGGAGAAACAGCCCTTGAGAACATTTCTACAGAGTGCACCTGAAGCAGACATACCAGCTTGGATTTACAATCAGCAACACAGTGAAGGAAGTTTGAACCAAAAAAAGCTAGTTTCTTTAGCCTTGTTTAATTAAAATAAAATTWAAAAGTCTTATATCTCCTCCCTCCACTTGGTCAAGGCACCCAACAGCCCTCTGGTGACAAATCACAAGGCACTGGGAAAGCATTGACCAAAACCCACTAAACTTTAGACTTAAAGTTCATGATCAGTCTGCAATTTAAATCTATTTTATAATCAAAACAGTATTTCATAAATAGCATTCTTAAAAAATATATATGTATTTCTCTTGTAGTTCTTGATCGTGGCAGAGAAGGAATCACAATTGAATTCATCATTTGCTGCTAAGATGAAATTCCTGAGCATTGCTCAAGGCAGAGATCATGCAAAGAGACATTAAAAATTAATACATTCATGTGATTTATAAAAATCTATAGATTTATATCTATAGAAGTCTTTGGACTTTTTCTTATACTGGATGCTATCCTAAAGATGACTGCCTTTCAAAATCTTTTTCTAAATCCATGCTGGAAGATGCAATATATTGAAGTAGGGTTCCTTAGAGTTTAAGTAGGTAATCCATGGAGACTATACCATAACTTTTCCTTAGCTGCCATTCATTAAATATGTTCCATCTCATGAATCATGAATCATTTCATTTTTAAGTACTCTTTTATTTCCTTTAAATTTACCTAAAACTTTATTACATTCAGTCCGTACAGACCTGACAGACAGCCCGCATATATTTAAAACATTCCCAGTGGAGAAGCATAAAACATTTAAAATCTATATTTGATCTGACAACAGCAGCACCATGTTTGAATTAGAAACAGATTAGACATAATTGAAGATAAAGAGGACACAAGCATCACTCCCATTTTGGTGGAGTGGGCTTTAAATTATCAGATTCATCCAGAATACATTACTGAGAAACATTGAATTGTTATCTTTAGACAGCCTTTTCTAAGAGTTTACAATTTCTCAGTTCAGTGAAGCTTGCCACCAGCTTGTTATCAGAACAAAAAACGAAAAATCATCCGGTTCAGAGCACAGAACTGATCTCACCTCCAAAAGTACACGTTTTCTTCTGATAACAGACACTTCATTGGACTGCAGAGGTACCACTTCACGCTTTACAGTGAAGGCAATCTTTTTAAGATCCTTCCACTTTTCAGGTAATTCCTGACAACATTACAAGCAGATATTGTTTGTCAGTTTGCAAAGCCAAAAACCCTCCCAGCAAAGAAACAAACATATACACTCACCTTATTTCCCCACTCTTTTTTTCTTAAAATAAAATATTTGGCTTTATGCCATTCATTTACCCCATCTTTATATAGTGACAAACACAGATTCATTACTCACTGCAATCTGCAAGAGTAATTTATGCAAGAGACTGAAGTTTGTTTACAATATCCTATATTTTCAGGTTAGAGCATATTTATGTATAACTTTGGAAAGAAACCTCAGCAATGCAAAAAGCATCCCAATGATGCAAATCACTAGGAAATACTCTGATAAATGTTATTAATTTGACTCCAAAAAAAGTATAAAAACCACACATGCTGCCAGCCAAATCCACTGGTGACTTGGGAAGATCATTAAGTGATTTTAGAACCTCACTTACCTTTTAGCAAGGCCCCAGTCCTGTCCAAGAGATCCCTTAGAGGATTTTTACACAATCCAAAGACTTGTCTGCTCTACAGGAAATACCTGTTGCCTCCCAAAGGCAGCAGCAAGTGCAGTTGAATACAGGTAARAACTGGATTACAGCACGCATAAAAAGACTGTTATTAAAGACAACTACACAAAGCTAGTCTTCTTGTTGTACTTTTTGAAGATGCATACCAGGCTTTTCCAAACATTTTAGTTTACTTTGAACTTCATCCTACATAGTTCTACAATTCTGTGATACAGGTGAACTTGACTATCTACCTGTAAGTCATATTGCTCAGAAACAGTATATCTGATTGTTATGTGAAGCAAGATTTGACATATTAATTAACACAAGCAATTCTTTGACAATGCATTCATAAATAAGGACACAATGAAGTATCTGTTTATAAACTGTACATTAAAAGGGATATTTCCACAGTAAAAGTATATTTTTCAGCAACATTAAAAGGCATGAAAGATTAGAATTGAAAAGTAAAGCGACAATTTGAAAAGGTCTCTCACTTCCATGTGCAATACAAGTTTTTATATTTTCCCCAAAACATGCTATGAAAACAAGTATAGAAACACCTTTAGTCACTGAGTGTATAAGACAAGGAAATCAGGCTGAAAGTAAAGCTCCAATTTATAGAAGACTGATGTTTTACATWTCAACGCTATCAAATTCTACAATGGCATTATTTCTACTGCTGCCGTCTGTCGACCCTTTCCTAATTAAAGATAGGTACTTTTCATATACTAACACAGACTTTTTTTGTCTCCTGTGAGAATACTACAAAGTGTGGCTGCTCCCCAGCAGAGCAGGAGTCAGGAGCACAGGATGACCTAGCACAGGCCAAACCTCACCGACAAAGACACAACCCCAAGCTCGTTCCAGGATCTGAGCTGGTTACAGCCTGAGGAAGGGCAAACAATGAACCTGGTCGAGAGTTTCTCCTGGTAGCACAGTCAGGAGCTACAAGAGAGCGACACAGAAAAGAGAACAAGACAACAGAGTCCCCAGGAGACCAACCACACACAGAACCAACACCAACCACAACTGTCCACAGCCAATGCCCAAGACTGAGTTTAAATGCAGCCCCCAGCAGAGGGTTGGGGAGAAGGTCCCAGGTGAAACTCATTAAGCCATCACAGGGTTTATTAGTGCACTCGGGGCSCTTACAATATGTACAAAAGCTAAGTAATTAAGCTGCCAGTTACCTGGCCTACCTCGACAAACAAGGAATATCCAATTCTGCAAAGATTTAGACTATTCAATAAATTGTTACAGGATCACAAATTCATGCACAAATCTTTTCATTTCAGTCAGTATTAAGACCTTTCTAGTAGCTGAAAATTAAAACTAAAATCAAATGTACTCTGCAAATACCCTTAGCTGAGATCATCTGGAAAAGAAAGTTTCATTTAATCAGAAATATCAGTGTTTCTCTGTTTAGTAACACTAGTAATATGCAACGTGAGAAATGTCAAATAAATAGCACAGAACACCTGAAAAGTTACACACACACTTCCATTATATTAATTAACAAGAAAATACAATCAAATGAAACACAGAAGCATTGTGTCAAGGTTTGGTTAGTGGCGCTTTTTTAAAAGCAAAACAAGAATTGCATTTCACGTATATAACAAAATGCTCTTAAGAAATATCAGTCTTGTTTATAATTGGTGCCCTCTTCCTTTCTACTGCATATCGATGGCATCTGGTTCAGGCCATGATCTCATTCAAGCTCAGAACTGCAGAATGACAGGAGAAGGGGGCTGTTTGGGGGAGTTGGGCTGTTTGGAAAGAGTTCAGGTGGGCATTGAAGGGCATGGGGAGAACACCATGATCCATATCCATCTTTTAGAACAGTCCAGGATTGCTTCTCAAATCAAAGAGCTCTCATGCTCTAAACTCTCCTACTCCAGTATTCCAGCATGGTGAGGAATATAATTTTGAAGTGCACTTTAGATATAAATACATACCAAAGATGAGACAGAAATGCTAGAAACCCTTAATATGAGTTATTATGAATTAAAATTCTACTTCACATTGATCAATCAAGAAATAATTATTTCTAGAATAATATCAGCACCTTAAAAACATGAACAATTTTGTGAGCTTGATGCTTATCACTGTTCTGAAAGAAACTTAAGCCTGAAGAAGTTGGGCTGTCCCAAGGTCATATCCAAGGCAGCATGAACCACATATATTGTGTATATATATTTATATGCATATGTATGTGTGCACATATGTATATAGTACATATATAAGTATACAGTGCATATATTCAATAAATACATAAATCAAAATCCACAGAAATTACATTCAGAATATAAGAGGAGAACAGACACCAGAGGTCCAAGTGAGCRGATGGGAATAAGCCACCCAGCTTCTCCTGAAATATCGGCCTTCTTGGCATAAACCATTGCACAGGGTGACTTGGGTGGGAAGACAACTACTGTCGAAGTCTAGAGGTGAGATGACTTGTGATATTTAAAAAAAAAATAAGGAAAAATAACAATACCTTGGAAAAGACCCTTTCCAGGTATCTCACAACTCTGTTTACAGTTGATGTATTTTGGAAGATGTTTTTGATTAATTTCCCCATAATATCACAGAAATTGCCATTGAAATTAGGTCCAGAGAAGTTTAAAAGTCTTTTCATTGGCATTAAGAACAAGCTGCACTTCAAATAAAGGATTAGATTTAAATATTGTCTCAGTGTTTTCAATCAGATACTGAAGAGAACACTTGATAGCTTGAACAACCCATCTGCAATCATGTGGTCTATGTATTCAGGGCAGGATTCTCATTCATCAGAAAGAGGATCTGCCTGGAGCAAATACTGATTGTCCTGGAAAGAGTAATTTAGAGAATCAGTAACAGGGGGTTAGAATTGCTCTTCCTTGTGTGGATTTCTTGTCCCAGTTAACTGATCAATCCAGGAATAAAGGAACTCTCACTTTGATGAAGAAAAGCATTCCTGCTATTTACAACATAATTACCTTTTCATTGTAACTTTTACAAGTACATCTGGAACTAATTACTGAAAACTATTTCCCTTTGGAGCTACATTTGCATTAGTGAGTACAAATGTTTGTAAACATTTTTAGCTCCTGCTAAATCCTGGTTTTCCTAAGTATTTACACATATTTATTGACAATATACACTACTCATAGTATAAAATATTCACTGGACCTGCTATTACATAGACACTCTAATGGATCTTTTCTAATTTTTTTATAATTACACTCCATAGTTAGGACATTCCTTTTTTTGTCATCGAAGGACAGAAGTAAGATTTTTTTTGTCATTTTTCTTGATAAAAAACAGGGGTGTAGGTCTATCTGTGCAACAGCCAATTTCACATTATGTTTGTATTTTCAAATTCTGTCATTCACATTTTAAACAAAGTTCCTCTCTGCTCATTACAWTCCAGAGGTCTTCAGTCAGCCAATTTAGAAGCAGACATTGCTTTTTTTTTTTTTTTGGTCAAAATTCTCCAATTCATGCATTCTATTTCTCTTTAATTACCATTAAATTTACAACACTCCCAGCCTGTACTCACCAAAGGAATGGCTCTAGTTTTATCATCATACGTCTCTGACAACTGGACTAAAAACACCAATGGATTTTATTCCAATCCCTGAAAAGCCTTTTGTCTAAACTAGTAGGAGATGTTTTATCACCCATTACCGGTCTCATACACCACACAGGCTTAATTTCATACATTTCTTGATAGGAAGAATTAGTTCTGTGTATGAATTTACAAGTTAATGCATTAGGACTCACGTTTTTGTATTCAAACACACACAYACACATATATATGAACAGTCAATAAGACTAGAATGTACAATTAACTACAAAGTACAGAATAACAACCACTCAATAGACAGAAAAACTTGAAAAATAGTTGAATACAGTTTGATTCTAGTTTAGTTGTATCTGAAGATTTGAAGAGATTCTTACAATTATGTCAATTTTCTACTATGTCTTTACATTCACACACACCTTTCAAAAGGGATCTTACTTATTCACCTTGTAAAGTCTCTCTCTCAGAATAGAAGAGCATTGCAAATGCTAGTGTTAGCAGGATGCTTTAAAATCTTGAGATATTTCACCTCTTGGAGAAACAGCAGAAAGCCACAAAATCACAAAAGGTTTTGCTGTGAGGAGGAGGAATCAGACATTAACTAAAAGGCTTGCTCAAATTACTGCATCGTGAATAAATTCTATGGAGTGTGCTGAGGCAGAATTTTTTCAGCCTCCTGAACCCAAAAGCTAGAAGTCTTTGCCATCATCATTCTTCAGTTCCAGACATTTCATTTAGATACATGCAGAATACTCTTTTATTATAATTATTATTATTAATGAAAATATGAATGGCATTTCTCTTATTTCAAGATACTAATGCTTCTCAGGGAACCAACGTTGTCATACACGTGCACAGTCATTTTACACTGTTTTTCATCCTGAAGTAAAAATTCATGAAATCTGACACATGATTTGAAATCATTATCTCTACAGCAAAGGAGAACTTTTACCATAAAACAAGATATTTGCTAAGAAAATTAGAAGTAATGCTTTCTAACAGTACAGTGAGATTTATGACTGCTTTACTTTCTGATAAAAAATTACATTATACAAATTGCAAAGAATGATTAGACTGAGGTCTGAGGCACGGAGATTTCGAGCCTGTGTCTATGAGAGGGGTATCTCTTCATTTTATCTACCTGGCCATTCCAGCACTCTCCAATGTTTTTGCAAAACAGGATYTGTTTCCTCTATGTGCAAAACCCTACAGAGACAGAAAAGATTTCACCTCAATGTCATATCTAAGTATACAGTAAGGCTGTAACTCCAGAAAGTGCCTGAAGTGTTTTAAGCCCCATTGTACAATATTTTACAGCAATACTTACAGGTGATTGATGTGCGTAAAACGTGGTTTGTGTCTGAGAAGCCTCTCGTAACTCCTGAGACTATTTTAAACTGCCTGCAGTCAATGACATGTTTTCATGAAGTGGAAGGCACATCTATTCCTTAACTTAAATAAACAGAAACATTTATGGTGATAAAATGACTGTCTTCTCATTATATAAGCTGCAAATAATGCACCAAGCCTGCTCTCAATATCTAAAGGGGGAACAGCTTCAGATCCAAAATTCTCTGGCTCAGGATAAAATTCCCAAGGACTTCCTGGAACAAGTAACAGCAGATGACAAAGGAGTTTCAGGTACTCCAGGGAGCCGCTTTTATTCCTTCCCTCTTTGAAACATCTATCATTCCAGAAAGAGCGAGGCCTTCTGCTAGCTGCAGGCAAGTCCAGTTGTCATTTAGGAATCCCAGTGGCTGTTCTGACAGACCACAAGAAAATAAAACACATTTCTGAAGCCTGGAAAACTGGAGGGGGTTTCTCTGGCAGAAATGTGGGGCCTAAACACTGATGACACTAAACCAATAGGGACTGCAAACACAAATAAGGATACTATGAAACCTGTCTTCATAGAAGAGATCTATCAAATGTCATTTCTTTTATCACTGTGAAGATCTGRGACCCTCATATCAAAATCATTTTGGAATTTGTTTGCCTGTAGATTTCTGCTGTACCTGCCACGATAGACAATTGTTCTTTCTTTACATTTTTCTTACAGGAAACAAGTTTCTTTACAAAATGTGAATTTCCCTCTCTTCCAGGTTATCCTTGCAGAAATCAGAAAAATCGGGAAGAAAATTCTAGAAGGAGGGTACTTAAAAGTATCACACTTGCTCCTGGAACAGTTTCTAAAATTGAAATCGCATCCCATGAGAGTTTTAGGAGCATGTTTCCATATATGCWCATTCAGATGAACCCTGTAATTGTTTGTATAACTATGTCCAGATCTAAGCATTCAAACAAAGTAAATATAAAAGGTAGCTGAGCACATCAGCTTTCATGTATGTCTATGCTAACCCTGCTTTAAGTATTTTCCATTGGGATAGAATTATTTTTCATTGGGAAAAAAATGAGTATAGCCTGTAAATGTTTGCATAACTCCATTTATACTTATTTTGTTTTCACAGAATTTCAAGAAAAGGCAATCTGGTTGTGAAACAAATCAGGAATTCTGAGGGCTTTTTTTTAAATGAAAGTTTAGCACCATTTGAATTTCAATAAAATAAAAATGTTCAAATCTAAAAAGCTTTTTAATTTTCTCACCAACGCTTCAGCAGACTGTTCTTGGGCTCATAAAAGTACCTGCTTTTTAAAATCTTCCTGTCCTTTCTACTGTGGCAAGTAGATAGACTGAAGAAAATATTTTATCCTATTTTGCAAATACTAATGTAAGATCTTTTACACTCTAAGTTATAGTGTCCTATTTCCACACAGACAATGGATAGCATTAGAAACTGGACCTTTAAAGGGAAAATTTCAAAATATTTGACTTCCAGAGACAACATATTGATYGCAATGATTGGCCTGTTTCCACAAATCTCCAAAATTGTAAAGTCTCCTTAGAACTAGCTAAAACATGAAATCCCCACTAAATCTGCCTATAATCAAGTGAGAAATACCGTGAACAACTGCCTCTTCCACAACATTTCAAGAATTCTGATTTGGATTTCGTTTAGAAGCAAGAAGTGCTTCATGCAGTGTCAAASCTGACTATGTATGAAAATGAACAATGTTCCAAAAGCCATGTCAGCATTTAGACATGATTAGCAAAAACCTGCTGCTGATGTATTTTGAATTCTGTTCAGTTTTATTCTAACCTTTTGGCTAATTTTGGTTTAAGTGTAGGAATGTGTTTCCTGACTTTCTGATAACTTTTGGAAAGGAGGTATCAGCCATACGTAATTTCATCACAGGCTTAAAAATGAAAAATGTTCTAAACATCTTTATTTTCAAGGAGAAATGTTATTTTTAAGGGAAAAAAAAAAATCTATCAGTAAGGAGTAAAAATAACTGAAAAAAGTYTTCTCTTCTTTAACATATAATAAATATACAATAATCATACTATTTATAGAACACTAATAATATTAAAATACTGCACACATGAAAACAAAAGAGGATTATAGAACTATGCTGCTTTGAAAATTTGGCCTTTGTCTAAACGTAAGAGAAAATCAATANAAAAAAAAAAAAAAAAAAAAAAAAAGCAAAGGAAATTACCATGTTCCTGAGACTGCATATAAACTGTAAAGAAGATTAAAAAATAAAATTAATAAATAGGCACTTATTTGCTTAAAACTTATGTTAAACACCAAGCAGATTAAAATATGGTAATCAATTGATAATTAACTATATAAATTATATGGAGGTAGCATGCAACAAATATAACTTTTCATTTGTCAAAGATCTCACTGTAGCAGGTAATTTCTTCATCAAACATTGAAAGAAAAACAGCAGACTTGGGACAAAAGCTGGAAATGATGGCAAGCATTTCAAGTAATTACCAAAATCTGCAAATCTGTAGAAAGTTCATTGAACAATAAATAAAAATGGCAGCCATCTTATTCTGAAGCCTTCGTGTAAAATGGCTTTACAAATACTATTAATTAAAAAGACTTCTTATTCTTCTTACTTTTTTATTAGACAGCTACTCCAACTTGCATGAGCCAGTGTAGCATGAGCCACCTACTCCAAAMTGCAGACACTGGCACAATGACATACAAGATGTCAGGAGACAMTTTTGAAGTAGCCCTGTCAGATAAATTGGTGGCCCCTTAAGYGGCCACCAGTCAGGAAGGGATTCTGATTGAGACAACATTAGTATTAACTGTCTTTATCACTATAACARTAACTAAAAGAGTCATTGGTACAAGCTCTAGGGAAACTATACTATCAGAAAGAGAACAGGTATTTTTCAGCACTGGCACCAGTTACTCATAGAGTCACCACACACTCAAATAATTTCAACGAGATCTTGATAGACTGGGGCAATAAAAATTCTTCCTCCAACCTCACTGCTCCTTTCAGTTAAAACCMCTTGGAAAAAATGCTACAGGATGTAATCCTAAAAGTTCCTAACTGTTCTGCATAGCATTCCAACTGCCTTCCAAGCCTGTGACAATGCAGTTTGTGTTATGCGAGCACTCACAGGCCAACTAAGTCTCTCTAGTATGCTAATGCAGTTTTAATTTCTCTCACGATGCTCTGGGAAACAGCACTGAAGCTATCACTTCTCCAGATGTCAGCAAACACAGTCTGCAACACAAATTGCAGATTGTCTTGTGGACAAACTCAGCAAATACAACCAAAAAGTTTATAGAGTGATTTTATATCATTTTTCCCCAATAACATGTTTGCTTTATTTGAATATGTATTACCAGCAGCAGTCTCAGTTTATGGCAGTGTGTGGTTAAATATCCCATAAAAGCTAACTCACTCTCTTCTATTCTAAACTCGCTACATTCATGCTGACAGCCCAAATTACAGTATTTTATTATATTGCATCTTCACTGTGTAGTTTATTTATCTCTGTTGTGTCTTCTAGTTTTTGGCATCTGTTCAAAACCTTTACCTGTGTCCTCCTGCTGTTTGTCCTTCTGGCAAACTGTTCTGTTTCTTTTGTAGTTTCTTTCGCTCTGTGCTCAGAGCAATATCTCACTTTCATACGTTACAAAGTTCATTAGAGTGCTTATGTTGTCTCTCAATGTCACCAAATTGTGCCTATAAATTGCTAGACAGCTGCAAAAATAGCCTGTGTATTAAATCACCAATTTTGACAGCCTATGAAACACTGCTTGTAAATATGATCTTTACAGCATAAAGTCAGCTTAATTCAGTAGTTAAAATTAAAGTGAAATGTCATAATAAATACATATTTGGGGTAAAAGCAATTCATAATTCAACCAGTTTGTGCTTTGTCCATTTWTTTTTTTGGAGCTTTATATCTTTGCTCTTTATGTGTCTTCACAAGTTCTCATAATATAGCATCCACAGAAATTGGTATTTTCCATGGAGCATCTAAGTTTGCTCCCTGCTGTAAGTGACATTGACTTCATTGTTTCTGAACTTCCTTGAAGGAGGGCATTCTCACTAGATCTAAAAAGCTTCAGTGATTAAAGCTTTCATTTGGCAATTCTGTTGTGCAGCTCTTAGGAGCTGGTATTTTGTCTTCGGCTGAGCTACTGTTTTTTCTTCAYAGAATCTCAGCAGAAGTGTAAAATAACATACTTCATTCACTTTAACGGTTGCACAGATTTGAGCTGCTAGTTTGATCACATTTAAATTTTCTTTTTAATGTTTGCAAAGAGATTATCAATGGGTCTTTCCTTCTATTTATTCACTTGTCTCTCTGAAAGATCATTTCCAAACAATGTTTTTTAGGAGAGATCTTTTATCTGATAGATGACACATTTGTTAAGGTGAGATTATAAAGGTCATAGATATCTAAGTCTTATTAAAGCAAAAGTGGTAATGGTCCTTTATTTCTTCTGAAACATCCCATCGTAGGTTTGAAATCTTATTTATCAGAAGTGAATTAGATCTTGACTCTGCAACATTTATATTATCAGAAGTCCTAAGTTTTGGCGTTATTCTTTTCATGGGATCAAAGAGCTACCTTTTCGAATGTATCTGCTGTACACAGTCAGCTTCTCCCTAGCTGGTAAAATTTGCAAGCTGCTGGAAGTTTGCTCAGTATTTTCACCAGAATCTGCCTTCTCACACACGGATTGCACATGCTTCCATGCTCCCTAGTCAGCCATGCTGTATCAGTCCTCTGCCTTTCTCTTCCTTGATCATGAGACAATGTCCATTTTTGCCCATGTTTTCCTTCTTTCCTCTCCTATAGCTCTCCCTTTGTTCTCGCTCTTCTTTCCAGCCTCTTGATTTTATGATACCTCTGCCTTTATGTTTCTTGCAGTTGTTGGGATGCATTTGTACAGCACTGATGGTAAAACTTTCCTGTCACAGCAGGAAGCTGTTCCTCACAGCAATTATACCTGATGTCTTCCTTTTCATTTTCCTTCAGCTTCTCATAAAATTGTATTTCCTGAAACCCTATGAATTCTCTCTTAGAGTCTTACATAACTTGACGTATTCAACCATATCTTTTCCATCCATCTTATGTTTTCCATCATCTTTTTCATTTTGTTAGATACATGGCTCATTTACTCATGTGTTATCTACTCAGCTAGTTTATATTTTTCCCCACTATTTGGACTGTAATTTTCTTCTGGATTTCCAGAGTTCACACAAGATCCAGGTACCCAACTCCCACTGATTTTAATAACTCTCTTTGACTTTAATGGGAGTTTTGTGGCTAACTCCCTGGCAACTCTGAAAATACAGAATCTGGTGGGTATCATTTATATCTTATACCTCTTTCAAGAGGAGTTTGGAAACACTTCTGTAAAAGAGTGATCTTTTTAAAGCTTTTTGCTTGTTTGTTTTATGATCTTATATTATTATCTCTTTCAATACCTAAGGGGACAAAGACAACACTTTCATTTAAGTCAGAGAATTTGAGTTCTGCACGCCTAAATTCAGAGCAGATTAAGAAAGATTATTCATTTCCTCTGGACTCATGCCAAATTTTCTCCTTGTTTTTGTTACTGCAGCCTATGGTGGTCTTCCACCTTACACTGCATATGAGCACATCTTGAGTAATGAATGACTTTGCCATCAAAAATATGCAAATCTTGTTCTTCATTTCAATACTTGGACATATCAATTTCAATTTCCTAAATCCTCTCTTCTAACTAGAGGTATTAACGATGCAAAGACATTATCTAACTCTACCAGACAGCCTATTGCTCACCCAACAGAAACTCCTATTTTTACTGCAATATCAAACTTTTTCTTCTCTGTTTCTGCACATATTATTTTCTTATTCTTGCACCAAGTTTCCTTATTTTGCATAGTACCCAGCTATAAAAGAAGGAGACCTTGCCTGAAAAGGCAATATGTTTTAACAGACTGAGTTAAGAGCATGTGAGCTTTTTTGCTAATAACCCCCATCTCTTAATCTTGCATTCTTTCCAACAAGACAACAATCTACTGGCAGACTTCAGCCACCTAAAAAAATATCTCTTTTTTTGTTACCCATGCATCTCCAAGGACATTTTCTTCAAATCTGGGTATTTTTGCACCCATTTTTCATTCCAGACACCAAACCCTATCCCACCGAGCTCCAAGAGCTAGTCCAGTCTCAAATGGTGGGGTTTACTTTTTAATGACAATCCAACATTTGCAATAAGATATTGAACATCTAAAATATCTAGCATGAATGAGACATTGAAATTTTTATTTAGGGCCAGACTAAGGATCATCCTTATGCAACTTCAAGGAATGAAAACAAATAGTAAGGATATCATAATGTACTGGTATTGAACGCTACTACTTTGATCCTGAATACTCTACGCGGATCAAAAGACCAAGGTGCCCACAGAGCTCTGAGTAAGCTTCCCATTCCTAGTGAGGAAGCTGACCATGGAGAAGAGCATTCAGACTCCAAAAAGAGTTGAGCGCTTTGAGCCACAAAAATTTTGGTATCATCCGTATCRAATCTATATAGTATCACATACTACGGGCAAACAACAGGATTATATCATTGCTTCTCAGACAAATAAGCTATGATTGAAGTCAGGATCACCATGTGTGCCCTCATGTAAAGTGATGTGCAAACATTAATGACTGATTCAAACCACTGCCTGGTTTTTATGTAAAAATATTTTCAGATGCCAGCATTGGTTTCAGTTGGAAGTGAGGAGACATACCTCAGTCCTCCGTATTTTCCAGATTTTCTTTCCTTGACTTTTCTTTGAGCAGCAAACACAGGGAGCTTGTGCGAGAAAGACTTAACATATAATAAGGTGATAAGGTCATATCATATGAGAACATCTCTGCAGCAACAAAAGGCTAAGGGTCCAAAAAAAGTGGGGGGGAGGGGGTATTTAGCAAAATTGTTCATTTTCCGAATTTTCCTATTCAATTAAATGAAGGCAAAGTCACACAAGAACAAAACAAACAAATAAAAAAGAGCAATATAAGGACAAAAATAAAAAAGCTGTAGGTGTGGAAATTAGTTTGGATGCAACATGATTATTTTTCATTCTGCCACCTCTATTCACACTGTGTCAAATTTTAGCTCCCAGTCCTGAAAATTGCTCCAAGCAGGTGAAGTTTTTATTGGAGGTCTGCCTGGAGCAGTTTTGAGGATCAGGACCTGTCTCATCAGGTGGTCCCGCTAAAATGAATTACACTAAATCAAAATAAAATTCTAATACAAATTAATCACAGCACGTATTCAAATATTTATAAAATGTTTTTCAACCTAGTAATTTCAGACTGTAGAATTTTGAGATATGAAATAGATTAAGTATTTTATCTTGAAGCGGACTCCAGTCCTTTGACTCCTGAAATGCAAGACCGAATATTGCCTCTAAGTAGTGATCATTCATTTGCCATGTAAGTCTCATATAATGAGAAATTCTTCCATTACAAACGTATGGAAAGTTCTATGTCAGAATTCAATTACAAATATCAATACTTGTTATTCAGAGCAACAGCTCCAAAATAAAGCTCTTTAATTTCAGATTATAATTGAAAGTGTAACCAAATTATTGCATATTCTGTTGCTTTTGGCATCACTGACAAATACAGGAACTAATCCTGTACCTGTTACTCACATTAACACTAATACAAGTAATCCCATTCAAATTAAAAATGTATAAGTAAAGATTACACTGGTAAGTAAAAATTACAAGATAAGGTGAATAAATCCCCTGAAATTGAATGATACAATCCAGTTATTTATTTTCTTTCTCTAAGGTATGTGCTTTCATTTGCCTGGCTGAAACTGCTGAGAACACAGGACCCTAAATAACAAATGAGGCACAGTCAGCAGATCCTAAGACTGCTCTGCATCTCTCAGYTCACATTCTCCCAGACTCACACCGTGTAGGTGGCTCCTGACCTACAAGCTCTTCCTTCTGCACATGTACTGACATCAGCAGCCCCACTGCAAACAGAAACAGGTAGGATCAGCCTAGTATTCACTTCTCTATTTCTTCYCCCACTTTTAGATCCTTAGCCCACTATTACTTAGTCAAAACACAGGTGATTTAACAAGTAATGGCATTACAACCAAGACAATAATACTGAAGTGTAAAGGAGCATTTAGGTGGGGAAAAGGGGTTGAGAATCATGACACTATTCTCCTTACAAAAGGTTGAATACAAATGCTATGTATAAAAACTAGTTTGATTCAGACTGCTTTTTCTCCATGGYATCCAGTACTTTCAAACATTTTGATGCTTAAAATCTTCTAATCCACAGTCCAAAAACCAATACTAGACAACTCTAGCCACACTCAACCTGCCAGATAGCTGKGAATGGGGCACAGCTGAGCTGCTGAGGAGAATAATTTACTTGTGTGAGACTCAGGGTTTTTCTGACAGTTAGCCCAGGGCTTCCCTGACAGTTGACCATGATTTCCAGTGATCCTGAGCCATCAGCCATGGCTTGATCTGCCTCTGGACTTCCTGCCAGCCCTTACTAACAATCCAGTGCTACAGGAAAATACAGACATTCCTGCAAAACCAGGGTAAAACTCATTCATTCATATGCGAGGTTAAGAGTGTTTTGTGGATTGACTCCACAGTCCACGTCATTACTCTCCATAGGATAAATACTTTTTATAAAATTTGTTTAAAAAATAAGCAAGCAATACCTACATTGAGCATGTCTTCTATACAAGAATAATAACTACATTTCACCAAAAATATGAATGTCTATCATGTAAATGAAGGACTCCCTAGGCACACATTAGCAAGGGAGACCACAGTTATCTATCATTTAAATGATCCCTGAACAACAGGATCTGTAAGTAAGTTTTGATAGAATAGATTGTGACAGCTTCATAGGAGTTATTACAAGCTGCATAGGCAAAAATCTGAGGAATCAAAGGAATCATAACAGGCTGTAGGCTGTTGTGCCAACTTGCAAATGATCAAGCATGGAAACTAGCCTTGTGAAAATCAGTTGAATGACTCACTAGAATATAAGGATACAGTGATGACGCAGGAATAACTGAAGTATGGCATACAAGTAACGATGGTGTGAAAAGCAAATGAAGACTTTTTGTTAAATGAAAACCTAAATAAAACCTGAACATTTCCTTTCAGAAAAAKCAAAAAAAACCAAAAAACTGTAGTATACAACTACTATTAAATATGGTATGCACACATGTACATAAGCTAAAGCAGTTCCAGCCAACTGCCAATCCTGCAAGCTAATGAAGAATGGAAAAGTTTGGATCTCAAGAGCATAGACCCAGATTATTAATGCATAGCATAGCTTAGTAGGGGTGGCAGTAGTTGTGCTGGTGACAGTGAGAAAATATAGTAAAAAAGGGCTCTGTCCTCTCAATATCTCTGTAAAAAAACCTTAAAAACTCTGAAAGTAAWTTACTGGAATTTGTCTGATAGCCCAAGTTTGTGAATAGTCAGAAATTAAAGCAGCACTAACACAACTCTGAGCTTTCAGACTCCAGGCACCTCGTGTCCAGAGCTTGGAGCAGAGGGCAGAAGACTTTCTGAACGCAGCTTAAACATCAGAATGATTTCAGTGCCGCAATATACAGGAGTCCTTCATAGATCACATCAAACTGAGAAAATACCAGTGCAGAAGGACAGTCCCACAGTTTAAAAGTGTCTCCTTTTCTTATACTACGSACAATTACCTTCTTTTAAGTGCAAAAAGCATTCTTAAAACTTCTGAATAAAGCAACATTTGTTGAACTTCCCCCGTTCCTTCTTCTAGACTTATTCTGAAAATCTCTGCATAAATCAGAAATATAAAAAATTATTTAACTTTCTAAAATTACATATAATTATTCCAATGGGTTTGAAATCTTATTCATCTATATTTCAAAATATAACACACTAGTTAATAGTATATCTGTACAACAGCTGCCTGTGGTAATGACAACATCATTGTAGAACAAACAAGCAAAAATTGACTATGTTGTGCTTGAAGTAAAATAATTGATATTACTGCCCATTTTGTCCTAGAAGAAAAAAAAAAAAAAAAAAGAAAAGCGTGTAAACCTTGTCAAAAAGAATAACCAAAGATTACACATTACAATGCTAGAAAGGTCACTCGCTTGGTGGTGTCCAGAAGGTTTGTGATAGACTAGGCTGAATAACTGAAAACATCTAGAGTAGGAAGAGAGACAGAAATAGCAGTCTTGGGGAATCTGGGGAGCGTCATTAGTGAATATATACATGCATACATATGTACATATATATATACACACACACACAGTTTATAGTTTATATACATACAAACTTAAAGCGACCTGAAATTATTTTGTCTATTTCTGAAGATTTTTATTCATCTTTTCCCAAATAATGAAAGGTGCTATTAAAAAAAAAAAGCAGAAATGTTTTTAAACTCTTGGAGAAATTCATTTTTTCCAAAAAAAGAACTCTGGCCAAAGATCCAAAATCAGATGTTCTGAATTTTTTCTTTCCCTCCCCCCTTTTTTTTCCCTAGCGAAAAACATTTGCCAGCTTTGAGCAAATTCTGGAAATGATGTCAGTTCTACTTCAGTTCTACTTCATATGACTATACTATGAATGGAAAAAACCATCATCCAGTGAAACGCTCTACCCTTGGAGCTACTTATCCCCGAACACTTGCTGATGCTTCACTCTACTCCTCTGTATAACGATACGCTGCYATGCTTGCACTAACTTTATCTGAAGTCTGATTCATTAATGAAGGTAAGGCACACCAAGCTGTTCACTTAAAAGCGTAATATCAGAAACAACTTTTGCAAAGATCATCATAAATGAAGTGTTATCATAATCAAATCCAACTTTTTTGCAGGAAAAGATACAATTACATTCACGTGTATTTCTTSTTAACAATAGAAAGAATGATATTGAAAGCTTTATCAACAAAAACGAATAATTATTCAAGCTAAAGTTCAAAAAGGCACTACTTAGTACTAATCCCGTGGTTAATGTCTTACATTTGTGATCTGTAAGCCACATCTAAGGGTTGCCTTACGCTGACCTGGGGCAGACGACTGTGGGTTAGAATCCGCATCTCTGCTCGTGCTCTGCTGCGCCCAGGTGCAGCAGAGGGGCCCGGCCCCAGGTGACTGTGCCCGCCATATGCGCTGTGTTTCCTGCACGCGCGAGCGCCAGGCAGCAGCCTTGCCAGCTTTACAGCCAGCCTGATTTTCTTGCTTTTTGTCTGTTTAAGCCTGCCCTCTCCTGTTGTTTATATATTTTATTTAATTTGTGTTTTTCCATGTTATTTTGCTAGGGACAATTAAAAGCATATAAAAAAAAGGCACAGGAAGGGAAAATGGAAGGATTCTCAGAAAGACTTCCAGCCAGTTCTGCCCTTCGGAGAATCTGCTCACACAAGCATGAAATTTCCACAGATGTCTGGGGAGTGCAAGGGTAGCATGACCGACTTATTCTGCTGCCCTGGCTATTCAGACTGTTTTGTGTGTGTGGCTCTGGGAGGGGCTTCCTTCCCTTTCACAGCGCTACAAAACACAAAGCTTGGATGAGCGTACCGTTTTCAAGAGGCRAGGGTAAACGCTGCCTGTACAGCAAGTGCTCCTGCTGACTTCAAAGGGACCGTTTGTATGCCAAAGGTGGAGCGTTTGGTGCAGGCTCACCCTCACAGCAAGGCTTTTGGTGGCTGACCGAGGCGTGCTCGGGTCCCTCGGCCTGGGTAGGCAGCACATGGTTCTGCCACGGACACAGGACGCGGGGACGCTGCGTCCTCGCAGGCGGGCGGCAGTCACGCTCCGGGGAGCTTCAGCTACGCTGCTGTGTGCATGGGGAAGAAAGATTAGCCAGGCTGAATTTCGACCCAGAGATTCATTCCTGGAGCGCAGGCTTCAGGCTATTATTATAGCTGCTGTGGAGTAGATCCTCTAGTACAAGAGCCCTCCGCATGCAAGCRTAGCTCCTCAGACACTGAGTAACTGGATTCTCCACGGAACAAGTCTGCTCGGACAGCAGGAACTGAATCCTTGGCAAACGTTCGCCCTCCCAGCAGTCACGTCCCCTTGGGCTTTGGCATGATCAGCTCTGATGATGGTCTTACCACTGCCAGAAGCATGAGAACAATGAGTCCACTAATTGTCCACTAATCACTTCTCAGATTAATTTGGAAATTAAGAGCCTACAAAAGCAGCTAATGCTGGTAAATATTGTGTACCGGTTACAAATACTATGAACCTGATTTCCACTCCCCCAATATCTCCACTCACGTCTCCCCAAAAGACCTTTAAACGCTTTCAATTAAATTCCATGAATGAGCATATTTTTAGATATCAAGTCACAAGAACAGGGCTCAGAGTCAACAATACTAATTCAAAAAATCAATATATTTAAAGTCATAATCCTGTTTTATCTCCCCATTCTGCTCCTTAAGACAGTTTTCTAAGCACATTCAGATAATTATATAACACCGAACCTGTTATAAATACAAGGCCTGATTCTCATTTCATGGGAACTGATGGCAAAATTGCCAGTTGAGGTTTGCAATTGATTCAACTCTGTTTCTATGTAACATATATTATGTGCAGAGGGTGTTCTTCCATGGAAACCAGATCTGGTAATGTACATCTGTTTCACAGTAAAACCAAGATATTAATATTACCCAGCAACTCAGCTGCTTTCCAGCCTTTGGGCAAACTTAGGTGAAGTGAGCAAACTCTCTATTTTCATAGTTGTTAATTCCACCAACTTTCTCTCGTGGCATTTACATAAGAATATGCTCATTTCCAGGCAATTTTTGTTTTTTGTTTTGTTTGTTTGTGTTTTATGTTTTTTCTAAACATCTTTCTAGAGTAAAAGATATCTTCTGTTTGTAAGGCTATACCCTGCACTGAGAGTTAGGTGTTAAATGTCTGTTTAGTAAAGAAAATATAGTAAACCAATATCATAATTGCTCAAAATAGAAACCAGATACAATTCCAGCAGGTTGTCACTAGGGGAAAAAAGTCCAATACTACACAAAYAACCAAGAGCAACATATGAAAAACTAATAAAACTGGAAAAATTATTGATTGAGATTCAGACTTTACACTGGAGCTGGCAGCCTGAGAAAGTAGTTGTTTGAAGCCCCTAGTCAAGAATTTGGAAGTGATTCTGATACAGCAGCAGGTCCCAAGAGCCAGAGGTTTGGCCTATCATTGACACAGATTAATGAGTGGCCTTGTCTTGCCCCTGCAACACTTATTACATTAAAGACTGTTTTGTGATTTTTACCAATCTTTAAAAAACTTGATTTGAATGGATGAAAATTGCTTCTTGAAATTAGGAGGACAAGCAACCTATAAAATGCATAGTTTTCTCTTAGAGAAAAGTAATACCCTTTCTTAAATGTGAAAGAACATACAAGAGCAAACAAAAAGATCTTGTGGGGGATAYTCTGGGATACACAGAGTTAATCTTTCAACAAGTAATCCTATCACTGTCCACAGATGATCTACATAGCTTAGRGTATAATGTAATACGCTACTCTCGAAGGAAGTTGTCAGTATCTGAGGGGCTTTTAAAACAATTGCTCACTATGAAAAGCACTACTCAATTACTAGCATAAAGGTGATTCTCACACAAAGGAGAAAGGCGAAATGAGRGCTCTCATTCTCTTCTACACTTAATGCAGTTAGCCATGTAAAAATACATTTGTGTGTGTGTGTTTTTAGTAAGGCATTGCATTTACTTAGATCTATGTGATATATTTTCTCTGTTGATGTTCTCAGATATGACGCCACATCTAAGGCCATATATGGTCATGAATAACTAAATAAATCTGAAACTGTTAAGGTATTGGACGAGAAGAGGTAAGTGATTTTGTGCCCAAATTGACAGTCTTCTAACGGTCACATGGCAGCCTCTAAAATACACAAAATACATCAATTAAGACATTAAGTTGAACTTCTAAGATAAACCCTCCTTTTCCAGAATCTTGAATTAGCACTTTCGCGATGCTATGTATAAGCTAGAACATGACAATTTTTTTAACCTGCCAACCAGATTTCAAAGCATCTATTCTGAAAAAATATATACTGTAATGAAGTAATTCTCAAAATAAGCAAAGATAGGACGTAATAACAGGAAACAGAAGTATTTTTAACAGTGAGTGTCAGATTTTCAACCAAGCAGAACACAAGTCAGAGGTTCTGAAAACCAGACGGTTTTCCTGGGTACCTCTGTACATGTCTATGGCCATTCAATATTTACATCCACTACTAAAGACATAGCTGAACATAATGGGAATTTTCCTTACCGTGACTCTTGTATCAGGACAACCATAACATTGGAAAATCAGTGTTACTTGGCATGAGTCCAGGTCAGACAGATGGTGGAGAAAAGGGGATCACTGAAATGTTCACTGTTGGGAAGTCTGGGTAGCAATGTAACACTTTAAAGGACAAAGCAATTGCTCAGCATCTTGAGCTTCTGATATTGCCTAAAAAACAAAAAGGATGATGAAATGATGAGATAAATAAACTCTTTTTTCCTAAATTAAGTCAAATCAGCTTTGTTTTTGACTTTGTTCTAACTTAAGTCCATAATCAGCTATTTCAGATTTCTTCTTAAAAACATATTTACAATATTTGCAGGTATCAAAATACTCTCTTAGTATATAATCCAAAATATTTTACTGCATATAAATATAGATATCTCTTACCTTCCTTACCCTTTAAGATAAATTTTTGAGACTACAGTAATTGATTCTTTTTAGTTCTCTCTTTTTTTTTTTTCTTTTTGACTGTATGGCCTTCCATAACCCTTAACTTTTTAACCATTATAAAAATGTGAGATATGCAGTACAGTTGCAACATCAAGCAAAGAATATACACTTCAACTTGCTACTCTCTATTTCATGTAACACTGCTCACAAAAATCTGAAATAAACACAGTCTGTTTTCTGGTTGCATGCATAGTTAGGAGGCCTACTTGGTGCCTAGTGAAACCCTACAGGAAAATTGACGCAGATCTATTCAAACTTCCAGTAACTGAAGCAAGGTGGTCATGTGGCTCCATCATTGAACTGTTCTGTCTGCCTGTGCAAGCGCCTCGAGGCACCAGGTGAGCCCAGGAAGGAAGATGGAACTCGCATTCCTGCATCCCCTGTCACTGCTCAGTGACACACGTGGCAGTTCMGAAGGCAACAGGCATCTGCTGGGGCACGGGCAGGAATCCACCTGAGCTCTACTGAAATCAGGTGTCTTGTGCAGAGCATGCAAGYTGCTCAGGGAAAATACCCCAGAGATCCACCACAGGGGCCCCTGCAAATGCTTCCACATTAAACCTAAGTCACACATATGTACACGTTTGCAGTATTGGATGCTATCCAGCTCAAAAACAGGGACAAAATGGATCCCACTATGCCACTCAACATGCTATGCAATTATTTTCATTTATGCTGACACAAATAAAGAATTAAAGATAAAAGTGGTACCTCTGGTATGAAATCCAGCTTTTGTTGCTAAGATTACTTCCTTGTCCAGTGACATAAAAGTGATCAGTACGCCATTATGTGGATAAAACAATTAAAAAGTTTCTCAGAACTAACTCTGTCATCTTGGACAGCAAAATTACGGCTGCAAGGAGTTGCCAGCACATTTGTTTTCATTAAAACCAAATGCACCACCCTCATCAAGCTGATAATTTGACAGTTTTTTTGTTCGACTGATGCCAATTTATCCATGTCGGTGTTTATTATCTTACTGTCATGCTTGGTTCCATGCAGACTGCAAGCTCATTATCCATACGTGAGTTTAAAGCAGTATTTTGCTTGATCAGAAATGGCAAGCAACTTACGATTCAGCATTTGACAAAACTATTTTATAATAGGTAACCTTTTTTAATTTCCTTAAAAGAGCAATCTACACTACATCTTACCTTAAGACAGTAGATAATAGTAGATTAACCTATTAAATGACTGTGATTTCACTACAGTGCCACGGTTTCAAAGAAATGTATTCTTTAACAAAAATTTTGATCCCCTGTAATGCAAATAGTTTCAATTCTTAAAAATATTTTTCATTAAGCATTTTTATAAATTCTCAGATGAGGGTTCTTTGTCCATTTGGAAGAATATAAAGCTGATAAATGTTTACATTATTAACAAAACACCAAGAAAAATCAGGAACATTAAGTCTCAGGAAATATCTGAACATTTTATATACTACTSCAGAAGTCTAGGGAATATTCTTGTAATTATGCCCTTCAGCTTGCCTGCGCTTCCCCTATCAAGAGTCCCGTTTCCTTGTCCTCCCCTGTCACCATCCACATCTGAGGTCTAATTTTACAATTATGCTCCAATTACTTTGGGCCTACTTCTCTTACCCTCAAAAAATAAAATCTTTATTACACAGGCAAACATAAACTACCTCCTCRAGACATATGTTCTCATCCGGTTTCTGACAGTTCCCTCTAGATCATTAGTCAAGAGTCTGTGTGGCAGAAGTAAAGCAGTCATTCTCCCTACTCTCCAAGTCAACCTTGCACAGGTCTCTCTTTCACAGCCACAGTGCATAGYCCTGCCATCCTGCCCATCATTGAGAAACATCACCTGCACACCATCTTCAACTCAAGCTGCTCTCTGCGCCCTTTTCTAGCACATATATATATTACTATTGCAGAGCTGTGTTGCTTAGTGCATGAGACAAAGTTCTCTCTCCTATCCATAGAGCTTAATTTTTTATCCAGGCTCTCATCATCTCACATCTTGATTATTCTAGTGTCTTCCCCTACCCCTTTTTTTTTAAACGATCCTGCTAAATGTTACTTTGTTAGATTGTCAAGTGGGAATACACGCTTTATCCTATGCTGCCCTTCACATTTGGGAGGAGCTTTTCAGAAATAGCTGTGCAGGATCTTGTTAGCTGCCTTTGAATTCTTCCTTCAAACATTTTTTTTTTTTTTTTTAACCACTGTGCCAATTAAACACTGCGAAAACTGATGTGCTATGCTCCCAGATCCACACCATCTCTGTTCCCTTATGTTTCCCTATCTCCAGGTCCATCTGTCATCTCTCATCTTTTGTCTACAACTGCAAAGTCTTAGAGCCGAGAAAGGTCTTTTTCGCTACAGCACCAACCAGAGCAAAGTCTTCTGAACAGCAGCACAACTTCAGAGTAGCCAGCAGTACCGYAAAGTGCAGCAAAGTACCACTGCTAAGTGCAGCTGTCTCTGTTAGTGYAGATGGCAGAAGGGCAAGAAATCCCTGGAGACCTTCCTTCCCACATTTGTCCAATTGCTGCTTCCCTTAATGAAATAGTGTTTGCTTGACTTGAAGGCAGTCTCTGAGACAGATCAGCATCTCATATTTGGAAGCCTGTCTAGCCTTCAGGCACCCCTTTTTCCTTCATAGAGAGTAGGAGGGAAAGCTTTAGAAGATCCAGCAAACAATAACAGTACCTTCAAAACAAGCACGAGTCAAATCCAGAACCTGTTACATTAAAGGAAACACCAAATTTATATTAATGRCCCTCGACAAAGGTCCACCATTATAAAGAAAAACAGGCTTTGCAGAAGTTGGTCAAACTGTCTCAGTGAGAGGCAGAGCTCTCCAGTCCCACCATGGAGTTATCCAGCCGTTCCCAGCCACCTGCTGGCAGTTCACACTGACTCTCCAGGCTGCCTTCCCTAAGACTAACATATTCCAGCTGTTCTCTGGTCTTAGGGCTTAACCCTTGCCTCCCCTTACAAATTTGATTTACTTACTGCCTTCCGCTGCCCATTCTCTTCTCCCRGCTAGCTTCTTTGTCAGGTTTTTGTGGCAAAGTCTGGGATGAAAAAGAAAGAACTAAGAAAAAGCTGAACAGTCAGGAATCATCATCTTTAACTCATGCACGAGAATTTGGAGGTTCAAATAAGATAAAAATAATGATCTTTTCTGGAACTGAATATTTTGTAATTACTCAGCAATATAATTCTGATTATAATATAAATTCAGCAGTAAACATTTAACTATTTTTTAAAATTTATCTATTAGAGAACAAAACCAGCCCTTGCTACGCATACATACTATACATACTATATATATATATATATATATATATATACACACGTACATGTATATAAGAGCTATATTTCCTGTTATAGCTCTTTAGGAAAAATAGCTCTTTAGGAAAATTGCTTCTTTGGTCTTAGTACTGTTGCCATGTGTTACTGATCAGGCAAAAAACCAACAACAACAAAAAACCCCTGCAGCTTCTTTATTTTAAAGAGGTCTTATTTTGATTTCACTAAGCAAAAACAACAACAAAAAGTTTAGTGAGAATTTCACATATGTCTTCTTGCCACCCACCCCTGTGTTGATAGGGATAATCAGATACAGAGCACATATCGAATATTACACTTCAGCTTCATCCTTAATTTCCATCCATGCAGGGAAGGGTAAGTGAATTGGTGCTGCCATTAATTCTTGAAGGAGTTTGCATTTTTAAGCTTTCAGTATGTATTTTTACATGCTCTGATACTGCTTGTAGCCAGTCACCAAAACTGTTTGGGCTGGAAAGATCATCAAGTAGAATTTGTCAACAAGAAAAAGTCAGGAAAATAACCATGGTTCTAAAATGTGAATCTGGGAGCTGGTGAGGGAACAACACATTTCAGAAGAAACTACTCTGCATCAAGAGCTCAACAATGACTGTTCAGCAACTGAGATAACATCCATTCAAAATCCTCTTCCAGTATCAGCTGTTCACATATGAAGGGTTTATTCATATTCCCTGGGTCCTGATTGCTTTGTGGTAGGACACAAGCAGAACATACTGCAAAGCCACTAGCTGATCCACTTTATGGTAGACTCTCCTGCCGTCTCCAGTTCCTTCACACAGAAGCATTTGGGCCTGCCTTTAAACTTTTCATGAAGTGAGAACATCCAGCTTACACCCTGTTTCACATAATTACATCTGRCAAGCCAGCTATTAAAAGGAGA
Source organism: Eudromia elegans (assembly GCA_003342815.1). Taxonomy (NCBI): domain Eukaryota; kingdom Metazoa; phylum Chordata; class Aves; order Tinamiformes; family Tinamidae; genus Eudromia; species Eudromia elegans. Next base: position 4,632,341 of record PTEX01000034.1, on the reverse strand, counting down.
ATGTTGATGCAGTGCTCCTTGTAAAGAGTTAAGACCATTTGAGAAACAGCCTCAGTAATTAGTAAAAATTAGGTTTTGATGACAATTAAACATTCTACCAGAAGGTTACAGCACAAGTGGGTCCACATTTGAATTTTCTGTATACTTGAGATTCCAATAAATAGAAGAAAAAGGATTGGAGTAGCATTTGGGGCTTATAAGAATTACAGTAGCAACAACATCATCAGATCAGTTTTGAATTTGTTACTTGCATAGAGTGATATATATTAATATTCTTACTCTTTAAAATAATGTTTAATTATATATTATTTCTAAGGGTATCACTTACTCTAGGAGTGTGGAAAATAATTACAGCATTGTATATTCACAGAGAGTACTTCAACTGATAGGTGTAATAAAACAGGGACAGGATGGGTTGCCCTAAAGCTTGTGGTTATTGGCTCAGAATCCTTTGCAAACCACAGGGAAAAAAAAAAATTAAAAAAAAAAATCCTGCAGTTGAGGGTAATGTTTTCTACGGAGTAGAAATGCTACCCCAGAAGCAGCTAAACAATGCAGTATGGAACCTGATAATCTGATTTCAATATTTATTTTTAGATCAAGTATAATTTAGTCCATTGTTCCCGATACATTCTATATTTAGGGTTTTTCAAAACCCATCTCTTTGTAAACTCAGGCCCATTTGAAACCTTTCACTGCAAGTTCCTGGTGAAAGGGGAAGGTCAACAGTGCTGACCAACCCAGACCACAAATGACTTTTAGTTAGCTAAGATGGCCGTAACAAAGGGGTTTGATATATTCTTCATGTGGAAAAATTGAAATTATATGTGTGAGATGTGAGAATCTGAGAAGCAGCACTGACTTTAACCTTGATTTAAAAATCTTTCCAATTTATTTTTCTGTTTKACAGGTAGATTTGTAGGGATCTGGCAAACACGTATTTCCTCCACAAGCTTCACCTTCACGTAGGAATTGGTGTGCTAGTAAAACAGTCTGCAGTTAACAGATTCTTAAAATGGCCGCAGGACGTCTGGAGTAGGGGGACACCGTGCAAGCAGCAAAAYGTTGTCTCTCCGCTTACCTCTCTCAGCAGCTGGCGCCCTGCTCTAAGCGAGGCTTATCGTGGCGGCTATAAAACAACTGAATTTAGCAGAGATACCTCAGCAAACTCTTGAAAACCAACGTATCAGCTTCTCAAAGCAGAAGGTGYTTGTTCGTTAAGAGAGATGGCTACTATTACAAGTTGCTACACAAGTGTGTAGAAAGAATATAGAAGACCTACTCTCTGGGCTAGCTGGCGTTTTTCTAAAGTTTGTTTGTTTTTTAAATTTCTTCTTAGTCAGATGGCTTAAAAGGGCGATTTGGGCAGCTGGAAGCTGGGACATATTTGCTTCATTGCATATATTATTTTGTCAGCTGGAGCTGATTTTTTTGCTCATATATAGAGAGAGATACAGAAAATCTTCAAAAGACCTTACAATATTTTTTTTTGTATAAATGTAAATACCACCCTTGTATCGCTATTAGCCAAGCTACCTTGTTTCTCTTAGCAATCTACACTTTATATGCCAATAATCTCAGKACTGATATTAATTTTCATTAAGGCTGAGGAGGGCTCCTTCTGTCTTTCTGACTGATTCAGGTTTAATTGGCCTCTGAGGATAGGAAGTAGCTTGAGGGGTCTTGCAGAATCTGTGTTCCTTTGCTGCTTTGCCAAAAAAAATTTATTTCATTTAGCAATTTGTTTCCTTCAGCTTCTTTCCCTCATTCTGTGCTAGAGACAAAGCTGCTACATTTCTCTCTCGTTATATTTTTATAAGCACCCCCAGCAGTGTTTTCTGAAGACACACAATTTTACAGGTAGCTCCAGCTCTTCTTTCAAAATCTATTCTGATAATATCCTAACAAATGGTTTAGTCTGAAAACTTTTGAACCTGAACCTTTGTCTTCTATCCAGTTTAACTGAATCTTAGAAATAGGCATGTGGGCCGAAAATGCTAATTTAACATCTTTCCAACACGGCTAAATCTAGTGCAAGGAAGTCAGAACATAACTGAATCCAATAGAGATACTGAAAAATGGTAGCTCCTATGCAAGGGGTTCAAATTATAGAGAAAATTATTTTGTCTTTCAATTTTCTTTCTTAATAATCACTTAGGATATCTTGGAGCTTCTCCTCCTTCTTCCCATCAGGGAAGAGTTGGGTTATTAAATGAKTTCCTTTAAATTAAATCAAGAGTTTTGTTCCCACTGCGCATTCTGCTGCCTTTTTGTTCCGAGTTTTGCTTTCATTCTCTTCTGGACAGGTAGAGCTGATTTCCATTTCAGCAAAATACTCTTTCTCTGAGTCTGTCATTTGCCTACCAYACTGCTAAGTGCTCTCAGGATTTAAGAAACAGACCCGTGTTTCTGGCAGTAACTAACATTTTAAGCTGGGGGCTGAGTTTGCTTYACCAGGCTGTCTTTGTGGCCAGTGCCTCTCTATTTCTCTATGCAACTTCTGCAGCTCTTTTTTGGGGAGGATAGGGAGGATCTCAAATTCCAGCAATCAGGTTTGTGGCAGTCAAAGCTATCTCCCTCCTATAGATGACCATGAGGTTCAAATAAATGGCAATTTCACATGCCTGAGTACTCTGAGAGCCAAACCTTACCTGAGAAAAATTCTCCCAGGTTTTTAGTAGTGCAAGCTATATACTTTCAACATCCCCAAATACACTCTCATGGTCATGTCATACTCCAGTGTTCAAGAGACTTTAAAAATGGAACACACAACTCTTTCAGTATTGGTGAATTTCTGGGTTGTAACAGTAGAAAGTGCACCAAGAGGAATCTAGCATAAGGCAATAAAATAGTATACTGTTTATTTCTGCCCAAAGACTAAAATTTACACAGAGAGGTGTAAATAGGTTCACTTTTACATGTATACACCTAAGTATATAGTATATACCTAGGTTTAAAGTATACCTAAAAAGCTAGACTTTGGATCTGCCATTACTGGGAGAGAGGACAGAGGAAAGGAGACCAGAGAGATAGAAAGAATGAGAGAGAGAAATAAAAGAGGATAGAGAAATAAAATATTAAGAACTGAAAGATGACAGACAAAATCTGCTTCTGACCCAAATGTAGCAGATTCTTCCTGCTGAAGCAGTTATCTCAAATGAATGTCTAAAAACAAATTCTGCCCCCACTGAACATTCAGGGGAGCCAGGAGTTTATCACATTCTTTATGATAAAAAGAACTGGATAGGTCTTTCTGTAGTCCTTCTTGAAATAAAGAAAATGGGAGAGAAAAACATGAAGGTAAATAATTAAACACTTTCATGCAAGTATTTATGCTCACCTGGGTGATGAGAAGCAGGGGAGAACGTTTTCCAGCTCAGTCACTCGCTTTGCAGCAGGGCTGCAGCCTTGCTCCAGCTTTGCCTTCTTCAGAACACAACATCTTCATATTCCAAGAGGAAAGCATCTAAAGGCAGACGGCAGTAATAGTTTTTCTTGGCCTCAGTAAGTTTACGTTTTGCTGAACATCTSAGATGATACAAGACGCCTTCTATTAACAATTAAGTTCTGCCTTACCTGGTAAATATCCAGTACTGCACCTGTAACCTTGGCCTCTTTTTGTAGGCTTGGGATTACAAACGTGTATTTTGCTTGTCTGCTAAACAAATCTTCTACACATGCCAAAGAGCGGTCACAAGCTGTGCTGACAAGCGTACTAATTAAACAAGCACGCAGGAGAAAACGTCGGGGGTCTTTTTTTGAGGGGGGGTTGTTTTTTGTTGTTATTGTTGTTTTGGTTATAGCTATTTCAGGTACTCCTTAATTTCAGTGGAGATTAAAGTACGCTCAGAAAGAAATCTCATTTTAAATTGCAGGGATTATTTATATGTATTACACAATGCTCTTGAAAACACAAACCATATGCATGCACACAAGTCTAAGTATTCAGGTTGCAAACTGTTTATGGTGTGTACAATTTGCATAACTTTATTGATATTTTTAATTTTGTTGTAATCTTTTAGAGCTACTTACATGCTCCGATCTAGAGATGTGCAACCCCTTTTTATGGCATCTGCAACTCTTAAAATTTAAGGAAAGCTCAGAAAYGCATCCCTCACTAAGAATCTCAGATGAGTAACTACTTGTTATTGGGGTTTGTCTGTTGGTTTGTTTTTAACAAAAAAGCCCAATTCTGTGCTTTGCACAGCTGCGAACGATGCTGTTTTAACTCTTCGTGAGGACTGAAGGGGGGCGCTGTCTCTACCTGCTTACGGGAAGGAGGGAAGGATGAGGAGGATGGAGGCAGTTTGGGGATGAGGCCCCCGTCCCACTGCGCCGGCTCCGGAGGCTCCGCGACGCCCGCACAGCAGCAAATGGACCGCATCGGACCGGCCCCGACTGGATCAGACCGGCCCCAACCGGCCCCAAGCAGCCCCACCCCACTCTGCCCAGAGGGACCTGCAGACGCCCGAGGCAATTTAATACTTGTCGGAGCCCAGAAACGGAAACCAAAACGTCAGGAAACACCCACTGGTTTTTATCTGGCAGGAGGCATCAGAGCGGTGCTGACCACGTGAGGCAAATACATCATCTGCGCCTGGGGAAAATGCTTTCTCAGGCAGTAAATGAAGCTAACCTGCAAAAGACACAGAGGTTAAGAGGCAAAAAAGCTTGGTTTTTTTTTTTCTCCACCAGATGAAAMTCCTCTAGTACTTAATTCTCCTAAACCAGCTCATAAACACTGGTATTCTTCTACTTAAAGGATTTCAGCTAAGACAGCTCTCAAGCAACAGTTGGATGTTTAACACGTACCTTGTCCTTCCCCACGTCATAAGCAGTCTGCAGTAACGCAAAGTGCCACATGGAAGCCGTACTGCTCCCAAAGCAGTGCCGCAAAGCTCCGAGGGGAAACCCCCGCCCGGCTCGCGCGCTCCTGCTCCGTCGTGGCCGGGCAGAGGACTCGCCACGGAAGCAAGAGGAGCACGAAGCTCCAACGAATGGAAAGCGAGTCAAGACTGCAGCGAAAGCAGCGTCGTAGTGGAACCAGAGTCTAGCACCAGGAAAGACCAATGGCAGGGGTTAATTTCAGTGGTAAACGTGGATCAGTCTTATCAGAAACATTGTGGTGGCGTCCGCAGCACAGAGCCCTGGGGGTGAACACACGCGCAGAGCCCCTGGGATCTTCCTGCAAGCCTCGACAACAGGGCTCGAGCACAGCAGCCATGGCTGCGTGCAGCGTAACCAAGTGGGCTGTTAGTCTCATGTTCGTCTGTCATACCAAAACACAACCCGATCCAGTTCGGAAGCATCTGATGAAACAGACATTTGTGTTTTCTGTCCATTAACTATGAATTAAATTATGACAATATCCTACAAAGGGGATTCATTTCCATGAAAACAGAAGAGAGCACCTAAGAGTTTCTGCAGGTGCTTGTCTTGGTGAATGCACGYCTTCATGTATATGAAAACTGGACTGCTCTGGATTACAAAAAGTCTGCCTTGTCCACAGTGGGAACCCCGCTGTAGAAATATATTGGGCAGAGAACCCCAGCTCAGCCAAGTCTTCAATAGTCCTTATTCGCTCATGGGCCAAGATATCTGTACTTGAGACCTTTCCTGAAGAAAAGTGCCAGTTGTCAGCTGATCACAGTTGCTTGAACAACACTTCCCTACAGTGAGCTGGCAGCATATAACCCTCACAAAAGTATTGCTCCTCAAGCAGTTCTGAGGAACGCGTCTGAAGACACAGAAGCAATCTTGCTCCATCCATAAACACGACACTAGCAGCTCAGGATTTAAGCCATCAGTCTTTTTTAGAAGGAAAAAAGGAAAGCCAAACACATAGCTCCAAGTCTTGCTTTGCCAGCTTTTTCTTGGGAGTATCCGTCTCATATCAAGAATATCACTGATGCAGATTTTGAACTCACCTAAAAGGAACAYGGAGGGTAGAAGCTCTTTCCTCACAGATAATTTTCAGAGGGTTTTTGCACCAGATTAACACCAATAGGCTTGAGAATGTGCCCCAGCTTACCCAGACAGGCACTGAACCGGCCTCAAGGTGAGCTCTGGAACTGCRGAGACTCCACCTGAAAGTCAGAAACAGCTTTTCTTTGCTTGCATTCAAGCTTAAAAAGTTAACAGACTAGAATCCCTTATGTAAAAGGTTTCCTGTTAATCTTTCACAAACACAAGCATCTCRGCGCAGAGGCTGCTTTGCAACACAAACCACCAGCACCCACTCGTGTGGAAGGCGAATGCTATTCCCATCAAAGGTAGCACAGGGTCTTTCTCTGAAGAGTGTTTAGGGAAGAAATCACTTTACACTTTTTTTTTGCCTCCATTAATTTCAAAACACATGCTTTTCATCACACTTCCATTGTAAAGCAATTTCAGGTCCTAATGCCCACCAAACTATGGGATTTATTGTACAGTTTGTTGTTRTCGGGACCTGGCAATAGATTTACCAATGAAACAAACAGCGATTTTCCYAAGTATGAGCAGTTTTGGCCTCTAGATGAAAATGAAAAATCTTCAAATAATTTTCACAACCCAAAAGTTTTCATATAACCCCTACACACACACAAACCATGTAACACAAAAAAATTTTCTAAATAATAGATATTATGTTTATTTCCCAAGCACAAATGTCGTGCCACTATGTAAATAAGGTTTGAATCAAATGGACAATCTGAATTTTTGGCTTGCTGCAAACAAAACAATCAAATGCATTAAAAAGCTTTTCATCCTCACTCTCTCGAAGAGCTTTTAGGCTGTACAYTTTCCATCTCATTTTGCAGAGATGTCCAGAATTACTTTCTTCCAGACCTTCATAGAAAAAAATAATTTAAAAAAAGAAAAGAAGTCTCACTTAAACATGAATTAATTAAACTAACCACTTGATGTGTGTTAAGGTTCTAAGAAATCAAGCAACTTCTCCAGCAAGAAGGTATCAAAAACCCTTGGCGCCAAAACACACTATTGGGCACGGATGCACTCAGGTGAAAATGTCATTYGTAAAATGTTTCTATTAAACAGCAGTTTTGTTGAGAAAGTAACTCTCTTCCCTCTCCTTTAAAATAAGGCACTTATGGCTTATTATGGCACTTATGGTATAGCCACAAATGGCTGGACAGATGAGACACAAAATGYAAGCATTAAAAACTGAATTAATCCACACCAAAATGCTCCGAGAGCTAAAGTAGTTTTGGAAACCAAGCCTACTTACCTGTCTAATGGAGGAAGACTCAAGGTGTGTTAGAATATTGACAATAYCCATGGATTGGTGCAGGTCCATGTAGAATTTTCTTCTTTCCCTRGCTCCTGCTCTTGTGCTTTCCCAAATGATTTCACTCTCCCGTTTTATTATATAGATGATTAAGACGATTAACTTGCTTATACCTACCAGTTCTGCTGCTCTCAACGTTTTTTCCCCCCATCCCAAGTGAATGCAGAGAAYACAGGCTCTTCACCACTTTTCCCAGTTCTCTCTCTTCTAGGCTGTGCTCTGCCTGGTTTATCCTAAATTATCCTGATCTATACTCCGGTCACTCCGTGCTCTAAGACACAAATCTCATTGGCAGGATTCTCATTTTCATGATAGCACCACACACAACCACTGTTCTCCTTAATGTCACAGTTCTTACTGTTTTTTTCCTACTCCATTTAAAAGCTTCGTTTTACTCTTCCCAGTCACACCTTCCAAGCTCACAGTTTTCTTCCCCTTGTTATTTCTGCCTATCTTCTAAGCAAAACACCAGACACTCTTCCCTACCAAGGCTGTRGGTACTATGGCTTGTCAGTCACATTGTACAGCACAGAGCCCGTGCTTTCCTGGGGCCCTGCACAGCCTGAGCTGCTAACACGTACCACCATTAGGACATTATGTACAGTATGTCCCATTAGTACCGACGTGTGCGCACACACTGTGAGGGGGAGGAAAGGAGGCCAGGACTAGGACCGTCTGCTGGGAATTGCCCCRGAGGAGAGCAAACACCGCCTCTACTGCCCACCACCTAGCACAAGAGAAAAACATCAGGCTATTAAAAAAAGGTATCATCAAATTACATCTTACTGATTAAGAAAAACTACAGTAAACTCGAGTCAAAAGAAAAAAAAATAGTGTTTTATTAACTACCACACTGTTATAATACACTTTAAACGTACAATAAGGTAGCCTTTAAATTTGAGGTGGTTGTAAGAATAACAAATGAACAGATTTCCAAATGTTTGTAAATARGTGAACTGCAGTAATTATTGTTATACAGTTTTGGAAAATGGTATAGCACTTACAGACTGGCTATGTAACTTCATTTTGTACATTTTTCTATAATTGAAAATATAAACAGTAATTAAAAAATAAAAAGAAAATTCAGCATAATAAAAAAACATATATGTTTATCAGTTAAATGTACTGGATACATACAATTTTTAAGGGAAGAAGCAAAAAGGAAAGATGGCTGATATTTAAATGCAGATTGACTAACCAAAAACTAAACAACAAACAAATAAAAACCTCATAAAACCCCTAGTTCACTATGACTATATTCATATGTTTGGGAGTACTGACAATATGGAAGTGATTTTTCTGTTGTATTTGCATATGTTATATTTTACTGGTAATTTACATGATGGCTTTTAAGGCCCTGGCAGACAGATGTTTTTGGAAAAAAGATCTGATAAAAATCACTGCTGAGACGCAATACACCTTATTTTTGGTCCTTCAGTGTTCAAGAGAAGGGATATACTTCGCTATAACATTTGCCTTACCACCCAAATGCCTCAACCTATACAATTTTTTTTTAAACATTTTAAACTTTTTAAACATTGGTTATATTGCCCACCTTGGTTATTGAAAGAATATTAACAAGACATCATTTTGGCAAATTAAATCTTAAACATGGCTTTTCAATAGGATTTAAAAGGTGACTATCCCTAGAGTTCCATGTTAAAATGTAGTTTTCAAAATCTTACAAGAGTAATGCTTAAAATATTGTACATAGTTAACCTAATTAAAATAATTAGCTTCAAAATGACAAGTTGATGAGCTAAGTAAAGCCTACACTATGTAACATTTGCTTGGAAACTTGATTTGTCAGTTATGCATAATAAAAATTCCAGTCATCAAGAAAATTACAAAATTTCTTTTATCATAACATGATTTCTTTTCACCCATCAACTTCTTTTATCTTACAATAGATAAATACCAACATGTTCTCATTTTTTACACTAAACCACACAGGATTGATGCATTTGGTTAGACTACCATTTCCATCGTTAAATTCATTTTTTTTTAATATAACTTGGTAAAATTTCATCTCTTCTAGATTCCAAAAGTACCTACAAAACCCATGCAATTTTACCATTTTAATATACTATGGAATATCATACAAAGTAAGGCATTTCAGTGTCATGTATAACCAAGTTACTGTCAATCCAAAAATTTTTGCACATCAATAAAAAGATATCTAAGAACTTAGGAACAATATTCTTCTCACTACTGTATAAAAATAACCACAATTAATAGGTATCTTGTGTAATATTTACTCCATTGTCTCGTTTCCCGAAACTGTGACAAGCTGTAAAGGTATTTCAGTGTTGGTAAGAATATCTTGATTGCTGGTGCCAGATGTATTAACAGTTCCTATTCCTGAAACAGAACCTTGTTGAATATTTGCAAGGATAAGTGTTGTTCCTCCTGCAGTAATCAAAGTATCATCAGGTGTTGCTTCAACTGATGCCAGCACTGTACTGCTAGAGTGAATACCTTTTTTATTCTGATGTGTTTTAATATGTTTGGCAAGGTGATCACTTCTCATAAAGCGTTTTGAACACTCTGGACACACAAACTTCTTCTCACCTGTCACATTGGATAGAAGGAAAACATATTTTCAAGAACTTTAAGAAAAAAATACCATACACACATGCACACAACAACCACTACCAAGATAATTTACTACCTGTAAGAGTCAAAATTCTAATATCATCTATATTGAAGAAAAATAAACAAACCAATACTATGAACTTGAATGATTTTTAAAAAGCCTCTATGCACGCATGACAAATCCTTTAAAAGGAGTCATTTATTTTTCTGTCTCGGTGAGTCTTAAAATTTTTTTTAGACAAGCTAAAGAACAGCACCATYTAAGACCCTCAGGTTGCATGTTTTGCTGCCTCTAAGTTTCACTGCAATAAATAAAATTTTAGGAGACAAATCCTACAGAATCATGGATAGGGAGGAACACGTGAGTTCCCTCCAGAATCATACTCAAGACYGACAGACACAGGTTCACAAGGTAATTCAGGTGGAAGGGACCCCTGGAGCACTGGATGCCCACCTCCTGCTCCAAGAAGGGCCACCTACTCAAGGCTGCTCACACGGTCAGAGGTTGACGAGGCAACTTGGGGCTTTTTCTATTCTGGTCTTGAAAAACACTAAGGATAGAGATTGCACAACCCATCTATTACTGTAGTGGAAAAAAAAAAAAATCTCTACAATCCATTCAAGAGTCTTGTTGCAACTTCTACCCTTTGTCTCTCACCCTCCTACCAAACACCACCCTGYAAAGTTTGGCTTTATCTACTCCCTGGCCAGATGGAAGCACTAGTTTCATTTCCRTTCTCGTGTTAGACAACAAGAGAGAGAACCTGGGGTGCCTGTATCCTGGTGAGCAGTGTAAGCACAAAGCTAGGAGATGTAAAACAATGCTGATTWGTGAATGACACCTAACCCTTTGGACATCTAACCCCTAACTTTGCTATCTAATAAACAACAGAAAAGCCTCTTTTCTTTTTAAGCTGGAACAACAGTTCTGCTCAGGTTCAAACACATAACACATTCCTGAATCAAAGTAAATCAAACATTAACCTGTGCTAATATTAGCTGCCAGTTAATTAAGTGCCAATTCTGAACCACAATAGTAGATCTTTGGATCTACTAAGGCAGCTAAAAGGCACACACAGCTGTAGGTACTAGCCAAATTTAGAAAATATGTACAACATTAAAATYCACTCCCCTTCCACCCCCCAAAAAAATCCATTTTCTTCTTAGAAATTATTCATCCAAGCCCCCTCATGACACTCCTTGAGTTAAGAGCATGAAAACCTGTGTGCGTTCTTCGGTGTCGCTGAAGCTCATCGCTGCGAGTGAACCTCTTTCCACAGTACATCCAAGTACAGATAAAGGGACGCTCTCCAGAATGCCAGCGGAGGTGAGCTCTCAAATGTGAGGTTTTCCCATACACTTTGCCACACCCTGGTATGTGACAAATGTGTTGCTTCTTTTTTCCCAAGTTGGAGCCCCTGTTTAAAAAAAAATAAAAAGAAAGAAAGAAAAACAAAAGGAAGAAGAAAAAATTAATCACTTATAAAATTCTTCCTAAATATTGGTCATATGAAAACAGTGTTACAGACACCACAGATCTGCAAATGAGTCTGAGCAGCTTTTCATTTTTGTTTCAAATAAGATCAGGCCCAAGGATACTCCGTAAGAAGCTGGATCTATATTCTGTAATGATATCCAGTTTCTGCAGCAAACTAAATTCAATGGCAAGTTAGATTTAAATGACAGAAGTATAATCTTTAATGTATATGCATACATATGCTTTAATGTATATGCAGTTGGAAATACAATCATTACAGCAACTCATACTATTTTGATCCTAAAGTCTCTATATTTTAGATTWCTCCCAGTTTCAGTTTTTACTACACTAGAGAAGATTTTGGCAAAGAAAAACACACATGAATGCAATTGCCAAAAGGGAAAACGGAAGTTTTGGCAAGTGAGAAGAGACAGATGGGACTTTTGGCATGCTGGGAAAGCTTGAAGAGCATTTTGGGTTGGAAGATAAGCATACTAATCTGAATATTTCCAGTAAAAGGAGCAGAAATTAAACAGTTAATTTTGCTGACATTTAGATTGGCTCTTTGGGAGTTCARAAATGAAATCCATCAAAATTAACACATAATTCACATGGAGTACATAATCCAGACTCCTAAGATGATACCTAATTTAAGATGCGGCSTTAGAGAAATGCTAGGTGACCAATTCAGCAGAAGCACATGAGGTTCTACACAAAAGCTTTTTAGAAAATCACCAGAGAGGAAAGTGCCTCTGAAGACCCAGAGAAAGGGATGAGCCTGGCCAGCGCAGCGCTTCATAACTGATTTATGCTAATTTAAAGTGTTTGCTGCCACTGAAAAGGACCCTCCRGGGCTCAGATCTGTCTGACAAGGCAGCCACAGGTAAATGCTGGTACACAGGGAGGATACTGAATGCAGCCAAGCATCAGGGCACTTTGTTCATCAGCAATGGTAACAACGCAGCGGATGTGGAGTTTTCAGCACTCCGGCCTCTCACCACTATTCTCAAGTGCCTCCCCAAGGCCAGTGCCTCCCCAAGGCCACTTTACTTCCTTAGAGCGCTCAGCTTCCATGTAGCTGTTTAGGGCCTACRGATTTGCAAAGCAACTACGAGACCCAGATTCTCATCTCTTCTGCTAGAACAGTTCTGCTTTGTGCCTAATGAGGGTTCAGTGTAAAACACATACACATTTTATGGAGCTAGGACTTGTAGCAGGCATTTATAAATACGCACACTAAAAAACTCACACCATCTAAAGGKGTTTCCAACCTAATTAGTTATTTTACTAATACACTCCAGACAAATCAGGGACTTAAGGAGATAAAATCCCATCAAGTCCTAGAAAGTGTTTCCAAGAATTTAAATCTCAATTTAGGGTGGGATTCATCCTCATACTGTTTTATTCATCACTATGGCCTGTCTTGAAAGAACGAGCTGTCACTTTTACCTACCAATTATTTTTCCATGACAATGCAGGTTTTTACTTCAAAATAAATTAAATGACAGGAGAAGTAGAGAATATAAAAAACTTTTAARGTCCTTGTGTTGAAGCAGTAGAATCATATGAACCTATGGATATGATGACTGAAGAGATTCTGCTCATCTTGTCTTTTTCTTTTTCARTTGCCACTCCTCAATGCAGAGCCCCACGAAGTTCACTGCTCTGTTCTTCCCAATTTGTTTTTAAATTTCATGCGACCTCTTACCTTAAGCTCTTCCCTCATTATTAGTCTCGGCAAGAAAATTTTGGACTCTATCTTTTTCAAATGTCCCAARAGAAGATGACTTCTTTGGACCAACTCATACGTTTTTTGGATTTACTTACTTAAAATATATTTCTACTCCAATTGCAACATCATTTTTTGGTAATTTTGCTACATCTAAATTGACAGGTTYCTACTGCCCTCCCCTCAAAAATGAAAGCAAAAAATAAGTCTAATGTCAAACAATTTCCTTCATATTATGTCACCTATACAAATAGCCCTGCATTCACAYGGTTTGAACATTCAGCCCATCTCAAAGCAGCTTAGCAAAACATCCTTAGATTCCCCCTTTCCTATTTTCCAAGACTCTGCAGATATCCAAGCTAAAGCAAACTCAAGCAGAGAAGATAGAGCACCCATTGCAGCTGCCCAAAACACCCAGCCCTCTAGACTCCAAGGAAGGAATTTAACACACTCTTCCTTCTGTCCCACTGCAGCCACTTTCCTGGTTCTCAGGAATGTTTGTCCACTCCATATTTTGCACTGCAGAAGTACTAAGTTCACCGGTTCACCATCATCCAATAATCACTTTTTTCCAGCATCTCTCTTTTGGTGGCTCATGACACCCAGCAATTTGGCAATAAAGGCAAAGAACATCTGTGCCTTTTCCCCATTATATTATTTTGGTAACTGGAAGAATTCTCTACAGGCTCTTGCYATCCTGAATCCTTAACTGCCTGTCCTATTCCAAGCAGGCCTATAATGTGCTCAGCTCATGTTTATTATAACAAAATATATTTCTGAAATTGAAAATGCTTCTGTAATCAGATTTTAATAAGTATTTCATGCTCAAACTTTTTGCAAAATTTACTATATTCCCCTCTGCCGCAATAATCAGCACAAATATTTTGTAACGTTGCATGACACATGCATCAATTACATGCAATCTCATCAAAATTCCATTAGAATAAATTTTAAGATTCCAAAGTCAATCATTCTGAAGGGCTTAAATAAAAACAGCAGGTCAATGTGTTAGCCCAGATGAAAGGAAACCAAGTTTCAACTCTTGGACAGTTCATTTTCCTTAGGTGGTGTAATATGTGTAACTCCACGTACCTTACAACATGGAAAGAGAATTCTTTAGTGGACTGTGAAGACCAAAGTAAGGGGAAGATCAGGGATTTGCAGGATGAAATTCACAAGACTACTGTCAATGAGGAACTGCTGACTCTATACATTCTCCTATAGGCAACTGCTTGTACACATCACGTGCTCTAAACTGATGGGACACGAGCCAGGATCTTTCTGGCCACTTGCAGCTGCAGTATTCTGGCATCRTGCCCTAACTGGTAAGAGGCCTTTCAGGCAGGGCTTTCTTACAGCCACGGTCACCAAATGAAGGTCTACACCTTGCATTGAGCCTTCAAAACAACCATTATTTAAGCGTTTTTATAGCACATTTTATTTTATAAAGACTGGACACCACATTTCTCAATTACCATGCAGAATGCAACAGCTGCAGCAGAAGAGACCCTCATCTATCAAGAACCAAGACTCTTAGTCCAGCARTATTTAATTTCTACGAGGAACACTAGATATTTACCTAAGGCATAAGTTTAGCAGTGATTTTAAGAAGGTGGTTTTAGAGTTACAGATCTGCAGTGATTCTCAAAAGCACTGCTCCTCYGTACATCTAGACAGCAGGCTCTCCAGAGGTTAGCAAGAAGGTGCAATTTCCACTTACCTTTCAAGCCTAAGCCTCAAACATAGCCAGCCCATTCAGGATCCAAGGCATCCTTTGAGGTAAATCCTTCTCTTCTCCCTCTCTTATTCCCCATTCACTACACAGGTTTAGAGCCATATGGCTATAATTTACACATCCARTACACCATCATGGTTCTTTATTTCYTTCCTTCCCCCCATGCCAAATATGATAAAGCAACAGCAGATCCCTGCTTCACARAACTGGTACAGATATAAATACTTTGAAGGTTACACTGTGCTCCAACTCTACACCAAAAGTAAAAAAAAAAAC
>PTEX01000034.1:4593368-4617164 GCA_003342815.1 Eudromia elegans | reverse complement strand
ACATGAAATTATGATAACGCCTGCATATGCAAGGTAACATGCTACTTGTTCCTACCTCATTCAGTGCACAGCAGAGAGAGCTTTCATGGAATGAAGAACTATACATTTTTCCATACTGATTTAATGTATGTTTTCCTTTTCTTGCCACTTTTATATTATTTAAATATTGCATTAAACAGTTATTCATTTCCCCAGAGTTTTTCATTACAGACACAATAGTTTAAGCCATTCGTCAACACTAACAAATTTATCTTGCAGCACACCTGTAGAGAACTTKATGCAGCAGCCCCGTCTCAGAGATTCAAAAAGGAGGCAGAAAGAGATTAAGACCCAAACTCCCAAATGCACACCAAACTGAGGGGTCAAGTTTGAGATCCTAAAAGCATTTTTTTCCAAGAGCACTGCAATGTTTCCCATGAAGCTCAACTGACTTCGTTATTACTTTGTGCAATGAACTTAGCACTTCYGCAGTGCGAAATATGGGATGGGCAGATAAACATTCTCCAATCTTCAGAGTCCCATTATTTTAACCTCCAGAAAAATGAGAAACATGCCCTTGTGAAGGATTTACCTTCAGAATTTCTTCCTTAAGTTCCCTAGCCCATTCTCTACATGCCTTGCAATTTCTGCAGTACATGAACCAGACCACATTCACTGCACAACCCTGATTCATCCCCTCGGCATCATGTATCATATGCACTGACTGGCACAGAGGTCATATGAAAAAAATAGCATAAAGTCATGCAATTAGTAACCAGATCATAATGCATATGAACAGGGGTTAGAATTCAAGTTGCACAAGTAGTACTAACTTTGGCACTTCCCAATTTTCAATTTTTCACTTTCRTAATCTCAACACTACTGTGAATATTACCTAAAAGAAACTATAAAAGATAATGTCCTGTTGTCTGAAACTGTATAGACTCGTAGATGAATCGTCAGCAAAGTTGAAAGATAAAAACACAAGATTACAGCACTGGAGAAACGTGAGTAGCTACAGAAGCCATGGAACCTGGTCAAAGTACATCAGAAGGGAGACACTTTCCAGTGGGCTCACATTTTTTTGCTGGACTGTGAAGGAATTTCACATTCCAGTTGGAAAACTGCTCTAGCAACTGAAAGTACTTTCACTCTTTTTCTGTTTCCTATATGGACACTTACTACCAGTCTCCTCCACTAGCCCATTTCTGTTCTTAACTGTTTAGATCCTGATTCCCTGTCACACTTCTCCTGCATAGGACATTTGTCATCTCCCAGGCCTTTCCTTAGATTTCACACAATCATCTCTCTTACTTCTGTACTAAGTCTTCTGAACTCTTTCCCAAATKCCTATCTCTGAGTTTTGGTCAGACAACACTTTTCTTAACCGCTATCAAAAGCATCTCTGAAATGACTCTTTCCATCAGGTTTCAACTTCAAAATGTGGTGCTACAGCAACTCCTCTTAGGATGAGGAGGATATAAAGTACAGATATATCTAAATTAAAGCTCTTGGAGTCTAGAATAAAGCATGAGGAGGACAGACCATATGAAATCTTYGTGGCTCTAAGTAGTATGGTGTGTGCAAACATTCTCTACAGTTTTCTTCCAGGCTGAAGCCAATCTCATCCCAGTTTATACTCTGGACAGATTTTCACGGGCAGAGTAAAAGTGCCCCCAGAAGTTACAGTTCCAGGTCTGTGTTTCAGTGAACTACATGTAGCATCTCAACACAAGCAAACTGACAAAAAGATACTGCATAGCCTTGAACACAGACATTATTAACATCTTCACTGGGATGAAAATACGTCAAGGTATTTTCGTATTAAAATACTAAATTTTACTCAGCATGACCATCTGCTATATCACCTCCCTATGCCTACAATGAAGGTATCTAGAATATACAATAAAACCACATTAGACCTGACAACACAAGTGTTTGGTCAGTACTCTTACAACTCYGAACCATTGGACATCGACAATTCTTTAAACAGAACTCAGTAATTTCCATCATAATTCTCACATAAAGTAGGCCTCCCTTTTAAAGAAAAAAATAAGTACCATAAAAATGAACAAACTCTAGTATACTGGAAAGAAATCTTTGCTTTCCGTCATATACAACGCTACCCTAAATCCTTTCACTCATGAACGGCACTCTGATAGCCCCCTTGCCGTTTTATATCCATAATTAAGATATTTGGAACAAAATGTTTTAAAATAAACTCTCTGTAAGAAGAAAAAATGAAAAAATCTTTCAAGAGATGTGTAATAATGAAGTGTGGCTGAAATGAGCAGGTATTTCAAATCTTTGAGATATCCATATTTCCACTAAATTTGACTGAAAACCATCCAGTTCAAAATCTGGAATTTAGTTATACAAACCTTGTTTTCTTAGGAAATGAGCTTAAAAAAMCAGGATAACTATTTTTATCACACTCCAAGGCAATCAAACTGTGAAAAAAAACCTGCTCAATCAATCAGAGAGGAAATGCAGGAACCCAGGATTTAATCAAGTTCTTGCCATATGTTAGGAAGCCAATCACAGATGTGCATATTCCAAAATACTTCATTTTCATATTATTTAGGGCCATGCTCTAACCCCACAACCCTTACTTGTGGTAGGTGGCATCTTACTCCAGAGTCTCCCAATTAACCTTAATGRGAATTCATCTCCTAATGCACAGATGAGAAAATAACCTGCCCTTTCAGCTGCAAACACAAAATCAAGGCAGCAGTCTCTTACTGTACAAGCTGTTTCATATAAACCTGTAGTTCTTTAACTGTAGACACTAACTAGAATCCTATTTTTCTCACTTTTTTATTGCAGCATTACATGTACTATATGACACTGAAATGTAACATACCTTCCACCACCTTCTTTGCAGTTGGGACATGTGCAAGCTACTCGTCGCAGTCTTTTTCCTTCTTGATGTGGTTGGTCCCCTTCCTCATCTACCACCTGTACTCTTAGATGTGTTAGATCATTGGCATTCAGTGTAGAATCACCACTGAGCTGCCACTCTTCTGGATCTGGCTCCTCTTCTTTAATCCTGATATCTGAGGAAAAGAACAAACACAGACCCATACGTAACCCATTAAATGGAGAGAAGAAAACCATAATGATCAAATCTTTTTATGACTGGAAGCACTATGGCAGTCAAAAGTCAACATCCTGTAGTGCATACTGACATTGCTTCTGTGCCCTCGTAACCCATAATTTAAAAAGTTCATATTTTTWAAAAGTTCATCTTACTATATATTTCAAAGTTGAAGACAAGCTGTAACAAAGTATTTAAGTTTGAACTGCTATTGGTAGGGAATGCTGTCACTGGATTATTCTCCTTGCTTGAAAGACRGGAAAAATAGAGGAATAAGAGACTGGATCGAGGTTGGGAAAAAAGAAAAAAAATTGTTTCAAATGTTCCCAAGTTGCAATTTATGTTTGCAGAGGATTTCTCAATTAATGAGATGTAACAGAAACAGCCCTTCTAGATGATCATAAGGCAGTTTCAGTGTTGACAATGATATATAATGACACAAGTTAAATATATAAAACATTTTGAGCTAAGAAAGCCCAAGATATCTAAGGAAAACACAAAACTGCTGTCTTTTGTTCCCCTATCCCTTTCTCATCTGATATTTAAGCCTTTGTTTTTACATTATTCATAGAAAACATTCATGGCAGAATGCCATTCAGCATTAAGGAGAGGTAAAGAACTACTTCAAGACAACTTTGAGCTAGTAGTCAAAATCTTTGTCAAAGTTGAGTAGTCAAGATCTTCGCAGCTCCGAGGATGCAAAGAAAGCCTCTTAAGTTCTCAAGTCATCCTCAGAAGCTAAAACATTCACAAGTCTATGTACCATCTGACCCCCAATTCCCCAGGCAAGCATCTACACAGCCCTAAAATAGTAGGTATTTTAGGTAAAAGACCAAACCTACTGCTACAGAGCTTGCAATACATGAGAAAACAAATACAGATTTRCTTTTTAATAGGTACTATTTCTCCTCAGATTCTATCCTGGATTCTCCAAAAGAGTGTGAAAGGCTGTAAGGTCAGATTTTAGAGAAGAAAAAAAAGAGGGGAAAAAAAGTTTTTACTTTTAATTTTAGAAGGCTGAACACTCAATCCCATCTTAAGATGTATGGAGGAGTTTATATTTCCTCAGCAGAAATGATTAGCTACTACCACAAACTATAAGCAAACCATCAAWTCTTTTTTTTTTTCCCCCCACATGAAGCTTCACATTAAATGCCAGATGTCTTTTTAGAGGTATTTGAAGATGGTTTTCTCTGCAGAATTAACTTAATTAACATGGGAGTATTCACCCTGACCTCAAACTCCACTTGAACTTTTGCTGACTCTGCACAGGCAACAAGATCCAGCAGAAGAACCAGTGTTTTAATGTGCTGCACTGCCCAGAATCACCTGCACACTCCGCAATCTYATGGAGTTTCAACACTACATAAGGGAAAGCTAACAGTCAATGTAACAAGCACCACACTTAGAATTATTTGACTAATCAAATGTTCTGTGAAATATGCATTTAGGTAAAAACAGAATTTATACAAAAAATGTTAATAAAATAATGTTACTATTAAAAATTCTTAAAATTGGATGTTATTGTGCTAAGACCATTATTATTCTGATTATCCTCATATTAAAACTAATACTGCACAATATATTTACAAAGTCAGTAGCTAAATCCAGTAAGTACCAACAACTCTCCCTGAAGAGGAAAGGACCGAATTAGAGTATGGCTTTCTCCTAAAAAAAAAAAAAAAAAAAAAAAAAAAAAAACCAAAAACAAAAACACACCACCCACCACAAACCAGTACCACTATTAAAGTCACATTCCACAAAACACAAATTTGAAAAACTGCAAAGACCTTTGAAATAAAGTACTATTGTGGTAGTATTTTTACACTGTGTTTCTAAGCTACCTTTAGAGGATAGGAAGTGGAGCTATTGCTCTAGATGTTCTAGATATTACTCCCACGTGCCACCTTCCACTCTAGGCACACAGATGAGCACAACTGGTAATTTATGAATAGGACTCTCTCCCCAAAAGGCCCTTTAAATGTTTCATTATGCAGGTGTTTTAAATAAAACAAAATTAGAAGAATTATGAAATGATGATGCGTTTGCTGAGCCTTTCCAGGATGCAGTGCAGCTACAGTGGATTGCATCGAATCCCACAGGGAACATCTCAGAGCCTCAACAGGGCCCTTCAAGCCAACTAGGCTGCTGTTCTGTCTTAACTGACACGCTAGTAGGTCTCCTCTGCCGTAGAAGTTGAGCCTAAAAAAATCCGAACAAAACATCCCTCACAAGCCCTAAATCTCATTACAAGCTGACAGGAACACTGGTAAATTTTAGACGACCTTTATTTTCTACCAATCAAACACGATCAAAATGAAGGTTACATTTTTCTTTATTATCTTATTGCAACRCTTTTATATTTCCATATGCCCCTAACTTCCATACCAAGCTCAAGATTCGAGTTCAAGACCAATGTGAAGGAGAAATTTGACATTATTATTGTTTCAAACTGTCAACTGATTCAGAAAATATACATGTACTCTGTTCAGTTTCTTGGCACCTACTGAGCTAGATTTGCTTTAGGTTTTGTTTTCCTTCCAAGGAACAAAATAGGGATTTTGGTGTACAACAATTCAACTCCAAAGGGAGTATTTCATAGTCACAGAATACCCAGAGCTGACTATAAAATGGAGCAAATTTAAGTGTATTAGGTGAACAAAATAATAACTAAGAAATGTGTTTATAGAGTTTGAGAGAGAAATAACTAAAACTGAAAGGATGCAGATGTAATTGCAGCTAAATATATTCCTGAGTGAGTGAGTCTTGGCTATAATCTACAGTAAAGAGAAACACAGCCAGGACGTTTACTTATCACGTATCAGATCAATCAGTTAAACTGATTCAAAACAGATACATTAAGTCTCACCTTCTATCTTTTTGTGTCTCAACTAGGTTTTCAAGAAAATGGACCTTATTCATTTACAAGAAACGTTATTAGTTTATCCACCAGCCACAAAAAAGTGGATAAACTGAGAAAGGGGAAGGAGTCAGTGGAAAACTTCATTTGCAGACTTTACCAGCACCTTAACATTTGTAGTCTGTCACTAACAGCATTCTCAGAATTTCCTGTCATTTCTTCAAGCTGTGGGCTTCTAGTTTAGGTTCTTTTCCCAGATGCTAAAAGTCACCGTGCTTCTTTACTTAACTAAGCTTTACAAGGTCCTAATCTGAGCTTGCACATCATTTCTTACCAGTTGAGGAAGAACTTCTTTACTGTGAGGGGACAGAGCCCTGGAACAGGCTGTCCAAAGAGGCTGCGAAGTCGCCTCCTCTGGAGATCTTCCAAACCCGCCTGGATGCCACCCTGKGCCACAGGCTCTAGGGGTCCCTGCTGGAGCACRGGGGTTGGACTAGATGATCTCTAGAGGTCCCTTCCAACCTTAACCATTCTGTGATTCTATGATTTCCCTTACAGCATCACAAATTGCTTGTCTGCAATTCCAGTGCCTTGCATCAGTCATACCTATTCAGTTATTTTTACAAACAGATGCTTCCTTTTTTATAATCTCCAAAATGAAACAGAGATTATGGGAACTGGATTCTAAACCAATACGTACAATTGGTTTAGAGGACAAGGTCACCAAAAATGGGGACTTTCCCCCCCTTTTATCCTTACAAATCTCTACCTTTTGAAGCAATCTGTCTACTACAACCAGTAATGATACCTGACCCCCTCTACAACTTAGCATCTGAACACTGATGCATCAACACCCTTTCATTTTCAAGAGTGCAATCACTGATAGGATCTAGGTGAGCATCTGCAGTACTTATAAAAAGCTCTGGGTGTCCTCAATAGAAATTTCAGATGCTTTCTATGAGCCAGATGCCCTGAAAAAAGTTTGAGGTCAGGACCAAAGTACATGATTCCAGGACAGATTCAGTAGACAAGGGGCAGAACTTGAAACAACGCACCAAAAGTGCTGAGACCGCAAAAGATGGCAATTGGATTTTGAGTCTTTTTCTCTGAGTGATGCAGTAGTGAAAATAAAACCTCCAAAAAAATAAAATGCCTCTAACTTCAAGAATACTCTCCATTCATCCCTAGATATGTAGTGCAGTTTTCCTTTTGTTTCAGGAAGACTTTTTACAAAAAGGATATGAGAAAAAAATGAAAAGTACCTCAAACCGCCTAAGACGCTCTTTTTGTTACCATCCTGAGGATCTCCAAGCCCAAGATAAACTTCACCTCACAACCATGGGTTGCAAGAAGGAAGTGAACGGAACTTACCTGCTTTGGAACAGAGAGGGGAGAAAAACCATACGTAGCACCTACCCTCTGCGCCTCTGTATCTTTGCCACAGTTCAATCTAACTCAGGAATTCANTGCAATTCTATTGCATGGCAGTAGATACTACATTAAAAAGAAAAAAGTCAGACTAATTAAAGTTATGGAAACTTACTTACACTTGAAATGAGATAATTTACCATATGCTGTTAAGCAAGTTTGTGAAATGCATAAGAGCATCATCATCTAATTTTTCTACAATTTATTAATTTCCTTTTGAAAATGATAAGGAAGTAGGGAATGTAATTCAAGCCCACTAAAAGAAAACTGTTTACCCAAGATTGGTACATGAATAGATCTAATTCTTCCACTAACTTAAATATGTCAAGAGTTTCAAATTTATTTTTTCATATTAAAAATAGAACAGTGGAAGAATCATTTTTTAACTATTCTGATTTCATGCTATGCAAGCTAAACAGATAGCCACAATCAAAAAAAAAAAAAACCAAAACAGATGTTGCCAGATGAAAATATTTACTTAAAATCACTGCTTCAGCTTACTTTATGCCTTTCATAAGATTTTTTTTTTTTAAATATTCGTATTCAATTTCATGGTGACACCATGCTCTTCTCTCAAAAGCCTGCTATAAAGAAAAAATCCCTTAAAGGACAGAACTGCAAAACTGAAAGTAAAWTTAGCGAGGTCAGGTCAGAAAAAAGGAACATAAACAGAAAAACTAAGCTGGGTAATA
Organism: Eudromia elegans; assembly: GCA_003342815.1. NCBI lineage: Eukaryota > Metazoa > Chordata > Aves > Tinamiformes > Tinamidae > Eudromia > Eudromia elegans. The sequence continues at coordinate 4,609,108 of PTEX01000034.1, read as the reverse complement.
CTGAAAACCAGCCAAAACCATTTACAACGCTCTAGATGCTAGAAGAAAGCTATACTTCAAATTGCAGTATATTACCAGAAGCACTAAAACATTGATTCAACTGTCCCACAGAATACAACTGTAAATACCCCATCTTCCATTTTATTTGTATTTTATCTAACAGATGTTAGACATCTGCCTCACAAGATACCAGCAGATGTAATTTGTTAGTCACTTAGGAAAATATTTACCTAGAAAACTGTTTGCCAACATTTTTGGCTATCAAAGTTATTTCAGACTTATATCAGCACGATAAAGACTTCAGGTTCTGGCAGCAACTGAATGAAGTTCCTACCACAAATAGCCACCCACTCCCACTCGCTCCACCAGTGCAAGCTGATCAACAGGTACGATTTGCAATGGCAGCAAATACATGAGTCTATATATAGCTGTGTATAAGCCCAGAGAAGGAGGAGCTAAGATGTTAGACATGAGAAACACAGTTTGGCTGTGGCACTTGAAGTCAACTGCTGAGCTAACCCTTCTGAGTTCCAACAGCAGACCCATCATCTTGGAAAATAGCTTGTAGTTTTATGCTTTTACATAGGTGGTTCTTTTGGATGAAATGTGTCCAGGTTGATAAGCAGAAAGTCCYTTTTCAAGCCAATACTATTTCTTTCTCCTCACTTTTCAGTATCTTCAGATGCTACTGGAATAGCCAAAAGGAGCATCAAATAATAATTAAAAAAAAAAAAAAAAAAGGTTGTAAAGACCTTCTTTTGTAGGAACACAATGTAAGACCTCAGTTTAGACATTTTTTCCTCATACACTTATGAGAAGGGTAAAGACGTCTACCATTGATTATCTGGACAGCAAGGCCTAGAACATCTCTTACACAATTGGCTTAGGTTTCCCATCTCTAATGCAGAACCTACAATTTTCACAGCAAAGAACACTGTTTTTTATTCAGAATTCAAATAATTACCAAGACCCAAGAAAAAAAAATCAGTTAACTGAAACCAGAAAATACATTTTGGTTGTATTTGTTATGACGGAAAAGTATCATTTTCATTGGGGGGGTGGGGAAAAAAAAAAAGAGAGAGAGATAAGCTCTTTTTATCTCACTTCAAAACATACTGGTAGCAGTAGTTTACAGAAAAGAAAAATAAAGTAACCTCTCATCCTTTATCTTTAACTTCTCTCCTTCTATTTCTTCCACAGTATCTTCCCTCTTCAATTTAAAATTAAACCCGTTTTCCTTATTTGCAGGTCAGTAGAGCAATGCATTTTCTCACCGCAGTAAAAACCATTATTCAGCTACCTGCATCTACTTACAGATATTCAGCTACTTGCATCATACTTACTCTTCACCCTAAAGAAAGGGTGCCATGAATTATCGTAGGGAGTTAGAAACAAGGAGAGCAACACCACTGAACAGTAGACAATTGAGATGATACTTTAGCCACCCAGCTATAGACAGAACACCAGATGCATATCAAAAAGATACTGAAGGTCAACCAAGAAAACACAGTCTGAATCTGTTGGCTAGAAACAATTTTATATTACTTTGGAAATGGGAGTTTCCTGTACTGTAAGGAGCGATTAATTAAATTTTCTCCAAATTTAGAGGGTGACAGTTTTAACACCTTTCAGTCCATTTACTGTTCCTGGACATGTCAGAAAAAAATGCCWCTATAAATATCCACCCCCTCTATAATGCAACCAGCTGTTTATAGCCACTCACATCAGGCAATAGTTTCTGCTATTCACCTACTTTTCTGCTCATTTGACATATTTCATATACTCCATTTGCTCACTTCCCCCTACATATGAGATTCCTTACAAGAAAATACCATTTAGGAATGCTTGATGGAATTCCTCTGTATCTGATTATGAACAAGCACTAAAACACTCTCAGCTTAAGGACAGTTGGGAGACAAATTGTTATCACAGCAGATTCAGCTTCTCACATGCCTTCTCTTTTGGTTCCTCYTCTCAGCTTTCCTTTTCTATCTTTCTTCTCAAGTTTCTGCCATGTTACCCCATAAGCAATAACATGATCTACTGATCCTGTACCGAATACAAACCTAAGGAATAAAGCCATTCTGATTCTTTCTATATTTCATGTTAGTCATAAGGCTCTTTTTCTAAGTGTTACACAGATGTTTGAGTTTAGCTGTAATATCATGCATAATACATGTATTTTGCTTCTAATGTCTAGGCTTCCTTTCCTTATCGGTAACAAGATGTAGAAGAGAGAAAGCAACATTTCTGTGGTCACAGGAAATAGAGAAATTAAGAATCAAAACTACCCAGCATAACTAATGCTGTGAGCAACACACTCATCTTGTTCGGTGCTGTCACTCGCAAACCAAAGAAAACAGAGTCCACTGGCCAAGGTAATTTTTCATCGGTATAGAAGTATTTTCTGATACAAAAAGCAGAAGAGCCCAAATTATTATTTTACATTCAAATCCCACATCCTTGACAGAGGATTTACCAAAAGCAGTAACCATGTAAAGAGTATACCAAGTGGGCTTTGAAAATAATCACAATTCAGTAGCTCCCCTTGGCATTTTTAAACTTGAAACTACATCCTTCTCACATGCTTCAATGGGCATACAATATACACATTCATTTTTAACATTTATGGTTCAATATCTTAATGAAGCAGAGCCTTAGTACACGATTATAGTAAACCTAGTGGGCTACTATGCATTGCATTTCTCTCCCAAATTATCAACCACACAATGACATAATTAAACAGCTCTAGGTATAGCAAGATGCCTTGAACCACAATCATCTCAACTGTGCCCTTGCATTGGAATCCACTGCATCACACTACTTTACTCAAATCAACAGGCAGGTTTAATTTCCCTCCTTTTAAGAAATACCTGTTTTAAGAAAACTACGTTTCTTATCTGCTCACAGGTATGAAACACATTYTGAAGTTTACCATTAATACTTGCACATACTGAAACATAATGCAAATAATTAGCACTAGAATATCATGTATGCTCTTAAGCATAGCCACCATTTTTATACTTGCATCCTTGTTTCACTTCCGCTTATGAGTTTTTCTGCATCTTGGTTACACCAATATTAAAACGGTACAAAATTAATTTAACAAAACAGCAGATCAGTAAGAGTACTTCAGAAGTCCATCATTTTTCAGGAATTAATAAACAATAGCGATCAATTTTCCAGAAAACTTTGTCTATTCAGGACTAGGAAGGAAGGGGTAAACTAATGTCACCACTGTCCTGGACATGTGGTAGCTGATGGCTGTATTTCTCCCTCCTCAATTTAGAATACAGACCTCCTGCTTTAAGCACTCCTTACTTCTAAGCACTCCTAGACATTATATCAGAAGTGCTGCTATCTAATATGAGCTTACAATTTAAGAAGTAGGATAGGAGCATATTCTATCACTACTGTTGCTTCTTCTGAAACAGTAGTTTCAAATAAAAACTATCATAACTGTAATTCACTGTATTTTGTAGCTTTCTGTYGCAAAACAATAATCTATGATTATCATTGTTCAAATCAACTACATGCAATAAGAAAAAACAATTTTACACAAAAAAAAAAAAGTACCTGCAGGGCTGCCAGCATTTTCTCCTTGATGCAGCTGAATACCAGCAGAATCTATAGAGTTCACCGTAACTGTCTGTAGGTTTGGCAATTGAGCAGTGCTTAGACTAACTGGAGTTGATGTCAACGTCCCACCTGCTGCAACTTGACCAAGGGTGAGAGTCTGCACAGGTGTGAGAGTTATTTGTTGACCAGGTGCATTCTGAATTTGCAAGTTCTGCAAATTCTGAACTCCTTGCACTTGAAATGTCTGCCAGGTTATCTGSCCAGAAGGGGTCACTGTTTGTGCCTGAATTAAAAAAGTTCCAGGATTCAACTGCAGCTGAAGATTCTGAAGAGCCTGCTGCGATATACTCTGACTTGCCTGCACCCCATGGATTGTCTGCTGCGCAATGCCTTGTACAATCTGGGCTTGGCTGGTTGGCTGCTGGGACTCCTGAAGCTGTATGTGTTGTACAATTGGCTGTGCGGTGGAGACCTGAATATTCTGAGCCTGTGTGTCATCAGAGACCGATGTCTGGATGTAATTTCCCTGAAGATCAGAACTGTGAACTTGGCCACTAGTTGTGGTCAAGTTGTTTGCATTTTGTTCCAATATACTTGAACTGTCTATGGTAACGGGCAATTGTGATGAAGATGATGTTGGCACAAACAAGTCATTATCAGCGGTGGTTTCTGTAATTTCAGGAGAAACTTGCTCACCAGTCCTTTCAGAAGTATCTGAACTATCCATGGCCTGTCCAGTATTTATCAAGTGCCCATCGGCATTAATGCCTGCTGTCATGGTTTGAGAACCACTGCCAAGTCCCAGAGAATCTAGATCAACACTATTGATGGGTACAAAAGTAATATTTCCTGGCAGTCCAAGAGGGACGTTYGCAACTACTTGTGCTTGGCCAGGAAAAGACGAACCACCGATTGCAACTCCCTGAACTTGGACTTGACCGGACTGTGATAAGATATTCTGTGCTCCAGAGGCAATTATGGTTTGATTTGAGCCAGGAATGATCTGAATTTGACCAGTTTCTTGATTTATGCCACTGTTATCAGAAGAGGTTGCAAAGCCAAGCTGAACCTGCTGACCATCCGCCGTCTGGATCTGGGGTATTACTTGATACTGTACATTAGACACTGTACCATTCGATGAATCTGATCCTGGTGCAACAGAAAAGATTTGTTGATTTTGCAAACTCTGAATAGGAAGGACATACTGCCCACTTGAAGTTACTGTGGCAGCACCTGGGATCTGTACTATATTACCAGCTTCATCCTTTATAGTGGCAGGAGCTGCAGACAAGACCTCCCATCTATTTGGAGTTCCTGCTAATTGTACAGAAGTCAAATCCCCTGTCTGAATAAAAAAAGAAAAGAAAAGAAAAAGTTAAAAGACATACATATTACATGCTAGAACAATCATGCAATTCAATACTACAGATTTACGAACTACTGAGAAACATGCAGTGCAGCCCATATAAACAGCAGCATCTGGATTAGAACTACAAAATACAGACCTGGCAGGGGCTACTGAAGCACTACCATCACCAGGTCACCCTGGGATTTGGCTATACTTTTTACCTAGCCCGACACTTGTTACACCCACGTGGAGGAAAGCCACGTCACCTCTACCTCCTGGGTCTCGCTGCTTTTTAGCTGTCTGGTGCGCACGCATGTGTGTGTGTCATGATTTAGTGTCTGAGCACATTCCTGTGTGCACACGCATGTTGTGTCTGAATGTCTGTGTGTGTCAGCAACGTAGAAGGCYAAAAGGTAGTTCAGTCATGGGGTTTGAAAGACTGAATAGCCCCTACTTAAATTCTGCATAAGTCCTAATATTTATAAGCTTACCTGAGTTATGATTGCACTACCAAAAAAGATCCTCAAAACTAAGGATTTTTAAACTCATATGACAATTTGATTAGTCATATGAATCTGTTTGAGGGAGGAAAAAAAAAATCTATTTCATTAGGTGGGAACAATAGAACAGGTCAGTGTTTCTGACCAGACTCATGGATAGTTAATGATTAAAGAACTCTAAGAATAGATGTACTACACCTTTGCTTTTTATTCAGTAAAGGTAAATTGCACTTACCTTTCTTTACCAAAGCAAGCTTTTTCAGAATAGAGTATTAAAAATTAGAGTTAACATCCTACAATGCTTAGCCCAGATTTCTGTAACCAACCAATATGGTATTTTAAACAACCATCAATTTAAAAAAACATGCACACACGAAAGTAAGTTTCTCCTAACAACAGTACTATTGGTCCTCCAGTAATTCAATGGAATGACTTMGTATTTACTAACCAGCAAGTAACTTGCCCTACAATTCATTCAGCATTAACTGTGAAAATGATTCCTCTTGGCTAAGTTCWCAGTACACAGGAACAAAAGCTAGTGGGTCCTTTTGCACCAACTCTGTGGTCATTCCTATTAGGGGAACTACCAGAGTATTTAACAGCTTTCTTCTGATGCTACTCTCCAATTTCCTTTAGAATAAAACCTGGWTAAGCAAAAAAACAGCCCAGAGTTTACACCCTTGGGTTTAACCAGCCCAAGTTAACCCTGCACACTGCATCARAGAGCAAGTACCCCACGACTTAAGTTGGGCCTTTGCTAGTTTCACATTCTTGTTCTATTCTCAGCTGTGAGACTGGAAAATTCATATACACAAAATGAACCCATATCTTAGTTCTAAATTATTTTAACATTTGTAAACATATCTTCCTTTTACCCTGAAATATACTGTAAGTTTTCAAGTAATTTATTAGTAAGCAGGTACAGAATCACCAAAACCAACTGTTTTAAAGACCAGAAGAAAAAAGAAGTCTTGGTAATCTCATTCTACTACTTGGTTTCTTCTCAAGCTGATCATCCTTTCATTTATAGATCAGTTTAAATCCTTTAGTCTTTCAAGCTTATCATTTATGAGATTAGACAAGTCTCTGCAATATTCTATATTGTACCACCCTATCTCGAAATAGGCAAAAAAATCCACTTTGTTATCATAGACTCTGATGTTGAGTAATATTTATATGTAGCTACTAGTCGCTGAAATGTTGAAAAGAAAGTTCATAACTATTTAGTCCAGCAGTACATAAATATTTATTAGCTGAACTCTTTTTGAACATCAGAAGACTGAGAAAAGTCGTAAGTAAACAGCAATCTGAAAAATACTAAAAGCCAAAAAAATATCACTACAACTTGACCTGCTGCTATAAGAGTAAGTGTATTTTAACATGCTGATAGTATCCATTAAAACAGAGAAAGAAAAAATAACAGGAAACATATCTGGCTGACCTAAGACTGATGTGTACAATCAGACATTAAGTGTTTAGACTCTAATTGCACTCAATAAGCAACAGTATATCTATACAAAGTGCATCCCTCCTAGCAATAGTTCAAAGGAAACCTTGCACCTTCACCATGCAGACACAACCTACTTTTTTATTCTTCAACTCCTACCCCAAAATATCTTAATTTCCACAGCTCCAGTCAATAGCCTCTTCCATTTGCATCTTGGGCACAMAACTCTCCTCATCCACAATACTAACATCTGCCCCCAGCTCTGCTCAAGATGTCAGTTTAACACAGCCACTTTCTTAACAGATGGGGTAGCAGTCCCTGGGGAGGAAGGGCAGGGTGGTCACGCACATGAAGCCCTTCTGTGGATGGTGTGTGCAATGCCTGCTACTAATATGGTGCTTCCACAGCTGGCTGTATCAGGGACTGCCACATGAATCATGAGGAGGGAGGGGCAAGAGAGGGCGAGGTTTTCAAGAACCTATCTGGCAGCTATCAAAATTACCAGCATTAAAGCAGCAAAGAAMCCTCTATGCTAAAATAGTGGTTGAGGATGATCTCTAACCTCAACTTGCCATTGCTTTGTCATAACAAGCTCAACTGTTACATCCTTTCTCAAAGATCAAATTGCYGGTCGGACATTTCTTGGAAGTCCCTTTTTTTCCTAATAAAGTGTAGCAATAATTCACATGCAGAGCCAATTAAGAATTATTTTAAAATCTCAAAGTCCTACCAATGGCATGTAAGCAGCAAAATCTACATCTCACTCACTCACTGATCCTTAAGAGCACAGTCCTAAGTTGAACTGTTTTTCTCTCCCAGACATACATTAGAATTACTTAAAGGAGAGATACAAAGCAACAATTCTTATCAACTGCTAGACAGATACGAGTTACTTGGAAGCTATTCTTTTARGAGAAGGCCATCTGGCTGCAATCCAAAGGTTGTGTGTCAAGAGAAAGGGGAAAAGATCTGAGGGAAGTTCAGCATTAGCGCTGAGGAAAGCAAAGGAGGAAAGAACAGGAAGCAACAAGGAATATCAGGAAACAAGAGAACGAGACAGGAACAGAACAAAAGTAGCTGGAATGGGCACTGGAAAAATTAAAATCAAATGGTATGTTCACTTGAACAAAGGTCAAATATCCCAAAGTGTGGAAGCAGCAACTGACAACCAGCCTGTCTTTAGATTCTTAAATAAGGTTTTATTATTTTCATTAGGTAACACAATATGATTTCTCTYTTTGAGTTGAGATTCCCATTCCTGAATAATGAAGGATCAGAATAAGTAAAACTCTAGTAACTGCATCTTGCTCAACCCATTCRAAAGAAACTAAAAGAATATTAAGTTAAATGAAGATGACAAGAGACAAGTATATACATAAGATAAACACCTTTAAAAGATGACTTAAAACTTACTGAGGGATGCGACTTGGATTGGAAAAAATAAAACRTTCTTCACCAAACTGGAAAAGGAGAGATGTCACCACCTTATGCATGTTGTAGACACATGCATTTCAACTGGCCATTCACGATGAATTGGACACACGGCATTTAGCAATCAGTATTTTGCTGCTAAAKAACAAATTCATCTGTACCAGTCTGCTGAGGACCATTTTTATTGCACACTTCAGAAAGTCACTTCTGCTCCAGTTAGTCCAGGAGCAAGTGCATCAGGAAATCTGATGAAGTGCCACATACCTAATGAACAAGACTGGCCAGTGTCTCATCCAAATTGTTGTTTTACGAAAGAGTTAGGGTTCAAATGCACTGGTTTAATACCGTGTGTTTACCAGGCTACAGTAAACTATCTACGCATTCTTAGGTTATTACAAATATTAAGATAAAACGTACTTGCTTCCGACTCTTTCATTAAAGTATGAGCTAATACATTCTATCTCTGATTTGCCCTAGGTTAAGAACATGCTCACCGTCAGTCACCGTGGTTCAACTGTCACAAAGCTGCTTGTTAAGTCAAATTAATTCTGTTGCATGTTTCAGTCTTCTGCCAGTGAAGCTACTCATAGAAACACATTAACCAGTATCAAAAGTTTAGAGAATCAGATATTGTTTTGAGGGAAAAAAAGCATTAGCTGGGACTGTTTACATTATTTTTAAAGACATTCTTAATTTGCTAAACTATATCTAATATGTAATACTATCTCATTTAAGGAAGATGTACCTCTTTTTGTTTGACAGACAACTGGGCTGAAACATTCAKTTTTTTAGCCTATTTTTATAACTAGAAGTTCACAATCTATCTAGATTAAAATGGTATGTCCCTGACACAACCCTAAGAGAAATAAGAAAACTGCTGTACTAAGGAATAAGACACCACGAGAAGGAGGCTTTTTTTTTCATTTCATTTTCTTTTCATTTTTTAATATTATTCTCAATTTAGCTGCATGAATAACTAGAATTTTGAATATGAGTCTGCATTAAATGCTTTGCATTCCTTAAGTCTTCAAACTAGGTTCTGAAGGTTCTATGCAATCACCAGAAGGGGCAAAAGAAGGACGTGAAGAACTACAAGCTGGTCAACCTCACCTTGACCCTCGGGAATGCCACAGAAGGGTAACCATGGAAACTACTTCCAAGCAAGGTGATCAGGGTAGTCCATGAATGATGATAACCAACCTGAGTGCCCGATAAGCAGCTCAGTGGATAAAAGTGAGGAGACATTGTTTATCTCAATTTTCAACACTGTCTCCCTTAACATCCTTACAGAAAAACAGATGAAGAACAGGTTAGGCAAGTGGACTGAAAACCAGCTGAACTGCCAGGTTCAGAGTGCAGTGATCAACCGTATGACATGGAGGCCATCAGTCACTCGTAGTCTACTCCCAAAGCTGGCATATGAGCCAGTGCTGTTTAACACCCTCGTTAATGAYATAGGACAGAGAGCTCCCTCAGGAAGTCTGCAGATGGTACACAACTGGAAGGGTTGATACACAAAACAGTCATGCTGCCAACCACGGCTGGGCAATGAGCAAACAGGAATTCTCATGAAAGAGAGGAAGGGAAATGCAAAGCCATAGATCTGCRGAAGATTAACCCCACGCACCAGAACAGCCTGGGAGTCCATTAGCTGGAAATCACTTTGCAGGAAAAGACCAGGGGGTTCTGAGGGCCACAGCTGAAGAGGAGACAGMAACATGCCCCTGCGGCAAAGGCGGCCAACAACAAACTGAGCTCTATCAGGAAACACATCGCTGGCAGGCTGAAGGAGGTGATCCCTTCTACTCTGCACTGGCGGGACCACATGTGGCACAGCATCCAGCTATGGGAGCCTCAGTACAGAAAAGACCTGGACAAACTCATGCGAGCCCAGCTAGAGGCCATGAGGATGAACTAGGAATCACAGTATTTGGCATACAAAGAGAAGCTGCGAGAGCTGGGAATGTTCAGCCTTGAGAAGGCTCAAGGCAGATCTTTTCAGCTTATATAATCACCCGATTGAAAGGTGTAACGAAGAGACTTTTCTCAGTGGTACCCAGTGAATGGACAAGAGACAATAGGCACAAATTGAAATACAAGAAATTCCACAAAAATATAAGAGTTTAAAAGGAAAAAAAGCCGCAATGGTGATTAAAATTTTGAAGAAAATCTCCTAGAGAGGTTGTAGTGTCTCCATCCCTGGAGACATTCAGAACTGAACACAGTCCTATGCAACATGCTCTAGATCTGTTTTGAGCAGGGATTAAACTCGATCTCCTCAAGTCCCTTCAAGCCTCAACTGTTTGTTCTAGTAAAATTTCAACTTTCAACCAATATATTGGAGTACATCTGTATATCTAAGAGACAATTTGTTCACATATACTCTTTATGTTGTTTTTAAATATGCAAATGTATTTAAACAAGTATATTTTTTATAGATGTTCTATTACATCTAGAATTGTGAGAAGGAATAAAAACAAATAGTTAAAATCAGTCTTAAACAWACTTGTAGAAGAACTTCTACACTTGGTTCTGGATCAGCAATAAGACGACATTATTTAAATGGGGAAATCAACCTTAACACTTTAAGAGATGAATTTTTGGAGAATAACTTGGGGGAAAAAATATATTAAGCATTAGTTTTTACCTGAAGATTGCCAGTTTTGCAYAAATATAAAGCAGAGACAGGCAGGACAATCCTGTGCAGAGTTTTCTACAATAACTGAACACATTTTAGTGCATCAAGAAATTTAATATCAGGATCCATATTATCACCAATGGATGTCAGAACAACTTTATTTAGAGGGTCACCAGAACCATCATATAGGTCAGAGAGCTGAAAAGCATGGATAACTGGTGCACGGCATTCATCCTTATTTTTGTCAACTGCAAAACATAAAAATCTAAGATACACACACCTTTCCCTACCTTATCAGCACTCCCACTGTTTCAACCCAAACTGAAATTAAGCAGGTAGCTTCTCAAATGATTGAAGTAATGCTCCAGTGCTAACATAATGAAAATCTGAAATTCCAGTTTAAGTTTTGTAAAGCCCTGATATTCAACTCTAAAGCCCAAGATAATCTACAGCAGTCTTAGAACACTCCAATCTTTACCTCTGAGAAACAGAAAATGCTTTGCCTACAAATAAAGAAATGATACAAACAACAACAACAAAAAAACCACCCACTAAAGAATCAGGACAACCTGGAGAGCACTGGATGCACAGTTAATGCCCCGCAACTGGGACATTCTTCAGCAGCTGTCAGAGCCAATGGCTTCCTCAGCCAGCCTGCCAGTCTGTTTCATTTGTTCACCAGACTTTCCATCCTTTGTTCCCATCACTCTTGCACTGTATCCACACCTATCCCATCCTGAAATTGGCAAGTTCAAGGGAGTCTCATTTACTGTGCATTGCAATCAAGTAAGAGTACGCACACAAATGGCTCCCACCTCAAATTTGTTGCTTCTTAAAGCTAGGTCTGACCATCAAGACTACATTGGACCTGAATTTTAGAATACATTTCCTCTTTTCTTTGCTCCCCTATGCACTGCTCTCCCATCTTCTGAATTACTTATCCTCACTTCATGCTAAAAATCTTTGTGTATGTTTAAACTGAAATAAAACTAGAGCTAAGTATTTACAACTAACCCTCTCTTCCTCTCACTCCCTCCTCCAAAAAAAAAAAAAAATCAGACACATTGAAACTATTAAAGATAAATAACAAAAAACTTTTTTCAGACCTCAAGACAGAAATACAGGCAGAGAAGTCAAAAATACACAGCCTGTCATTTTAGGTCAGGCAGTTGTGCATGCCATTCCAACAAGGCTTCCTACATGCGAACAGACAGGAATAATCTGTGGAGGAGTTTCTGTGGCCAGCATTTGAACCAACCACAGATGCAGCTGTATGTCACTAAGAGAAGGAGTCTCAGGTAGGAGGTGTGAGGGGTCATGARCTCATGAATTAAAAAAGAAAATAAAACAAATACTAAGAACACAAAGCGTTGGAGTCAGATACTTGTATGCAGGACAAATCACAGTAGCCAGGCCTAAGCAGGAGGAGTGCAGTCTCCAGCATCAAGACAAGATCAGCAGTAATGTCTGCTGATGTTTTCTCCTCTGAAAGTAAGTACAACTGTAACCAGAATCCTGAGCCAAACTGTGGGCTAGAGATAGTCTGTTCAGTTCACTGGCAGAAGGATCAACAGGAAAAGAGGGTTGACTCTAGTTCTTATAAACRGGCTCCTTCCCTTGCTTTTAATATCCAGAAGTTACCATATGCATTAGTCTCTCTATTCCAACTCTTAATTATTTCAGTGGCATACATGGGGTATGCARACATAGAATCATAGAGCAGTTTCAGTTGGAAGGGACTTCTGAAGGTCATTTAATCCAACTTCTGGGCTCAGAACAGGGCCAAGCAGATCACAGCAAACACAACTGCATTTGCTTCAGCTCCTCCCCAAATCTCAGACAAGCCATATTCCCTGCATTCCTATGGGAGTTTTGTTGCCTTTGCTGTTGTTTTCAAATCACTCCCTTGGTCTCTTGGGGAGCAGCTGCAGCATACCACTTCAGACAGGAAAGCAGTGTGCAGTAACTGGCTCATGCAGCATACTGGCTCTAGCTCTGCCATTTCCTACTGAGGGAAYGTCAGTAAAACATTAACAAAATAACCTCAGAACACAGCTCTGCTATACTCACATGTGAGAGCCATGCTACTGCTTTTAAAAGTAAATGCCTGCTCATTTATCTTCTATTGTCCAGTTACACAGTTTGAGAACCGTGTACCAAATATTCAGCAGCCAAAACTGCAATCCAAGTATGGAAGATACTGGGAAAGGCTCCCAACTGCAAGGCACTTGCAATTACTTAGGCACTACCAACCATACAMACAAATCAAAAAGATACATCTATTATCTCGGGAAATGAAAGAACATCACARTTCCAAGGAAGACAAAAGACATGCATCCGCACACTTGGGTTTTKCTTTCCACACATGTTGTTACCAGGCACATAAAATTCAAATGGTTTTAGATACTCCCTACTTCTCCCAACCTGCAAAAATATGTATACATGGACCAGAAAAAAAAAAATTAATTAAATCATTTTTAGCATCTTTTTCTTTCTTAAGGAACATGTTTCAGTGACTTGATTCCCTCCCCTTTCTCTTTTAGGATTATCTTAAACCATGCCAGTGTTTAATTCAGTTTTTGTAGGTATGTAATTTATATTTAGTTCCCACCCATAACATCCAGATCCATGGGAAGGGCCTCTCTGCATGTATGAATAGTAGTAGGTGCATTTGTACTTATAGTAAGTTTTAACCAAGGTTTCAGCTTCTCATAAATTGCTTCCATGTAGCCCCAAAAGCCCCCTTATACATAAACATAAGTGTACATGAATTTAGTAAGAATAGTAATGTTCTTTGGGATTATTTTGTCAATATAGAACCACCAAGAACTACTTGCCCTGTACCASCACTCCAGCACCCATTCAGCCCTAGGACTGCTGAGACTAACCATTAAACTCAGTTTCAAAATGCCGAATTTCAGTTTCAATACAATATCAGCTTTAAGGGGGGAAGAAATTATTTTACAATTATTATTTACAATTATATATATTATATATATTTACAATTATTATCATTCATATTACAATGAGCATATTTAAGCAAGGAAGCGACACTCTACTGTGCAGCACTGTGCACAACTGATATTGCACAACACAATTTCACAGGTATTTAGGCAGCTGGCAGTGCCTAGAAAGAGCCATYTCTGTCATTAGCTTTATACCTGCTACAGGACTGCAAACCACTATTTTGCTTCAGTTTCTCTTTATGTAAAGTATGCTAAACATACATGCAAAAATGCTAAATATTTTAACATCTGGCTTATGTACTTAGCATATTTAACATTACCACTAATGTTAAATAATCATAGTGTTAAGAGTCTTGCAAAGCTACCATTCTACCAGTCCACCAGTAAAGCGTTTTTGCAGGTTTTTTTTTCGATTTGCTGAATCACAACTATATCCAAGACTGTGTTATAGCCAGTTTAAAAACACCAGACCTGATCTAAATATAAAACGAAAAAAAAAAATTTTATTGCTTTAAAACCCTCTTTATAGGGAGGTAATATATGTGATCTTCTTAGCACTAGGGCAAAGGATACTCAAACTGTTCATTTTAGGTGCAGTGAGTAATCCTCTTCCTATATACAAACATTTTAGGCATCAGTTACTTTAAAATGCCCTACCTCTACTAAGTCCCCGTGGCTATGTTAAGCTTTATGAGCACACATSAAAAAAAGTTTGGCTTGACCAGCTAAGGCACGCAGAGTTTTCTGGAAGCCTCTTGCTGCAGAGATGGTTAAAACGGCCTCYACCCGTGTAGATTTCCAGCCTACAAGATCCAGCTCGTCACCCAGGGTCCCAAGGTCACRAGGGCTCCTTTCAGGGCCGACAGCGCAGGAGAGATAAGGAGAGAACCCCGGGCTGCGGTTCGAGGGGCCGCACGATAACTGTACCTAGACGCGGCAGCGCTGACACAGGAAGCAGCTCTCCACCGCTGCGGTGGTTCCCAAACAGCCATTTTACATGTGGCGGCGGCCCCGCTGCCAGGCAGCCTTCATTTTGTGCGGCGGCGCGGGCGGGCGGGCGCGCTCAGGTGGAGGTGGAGGGTGGATGCCCGCGGCCCCGGCGCCGCTCGCCCGTGCCCGGCCCGGGGGAGGCGGCGTTCCCGCCGGCCCCCCGCTCCGGAAAGCGGCGGCGGGGGAGGGGGGGAGCCGGGCTCCCGGGAGGAGGCTCCTCCTGGAGAGGCAGGGGAGCCCGGGGACCCCTCTCCTGGCAGGTCGGCCTTGCTATCGTCCCTCCCCCCGGGCGGGCAGTGCCGTGTGTCCCGTCCCTCCCCCCGGGCGGGCTGGCTGTGCCGTCTCTCCCCCCGGCAGGCCGTGCGAGCGCGGCGGGGCGGGCACTCACCGCTCCGGCAGGCTGAGAGGCGGCGGCGGCGGCGGCCTCGTCCTCCTCCGGCGACGGCGGGCCGATCTTGCTGCAGGTGGCCGCCAGCAGCGCGAGCGGTGACGGCTGCGCGTCCTACCCACAAGGGGCGGGTTCAGGGAGAGACGGGGTGGCGGTGAGCGCGGGGCAGCGGCCGCGCTCCCCGCACACGCGCGCACAGGAAGCGGCGGCCGCGGCGGCGGCACCGGCGCCCGCTCACAACGTGTCACGGCCGGGGGCGGGGGGGGCGGGCGGGCCGCGCTTACCTGGGGGGCGGCGGCGGCGGCCGAGGCGGCGCTGGCGCCGTTGCCGTTGCCGTGCTGGAGGTACTCGCCGTGGCTGCTGCTGTCCACGTCCAAGGCAGCCATTTCCTCTTGTTTCACGGGCTTCTCGGGAGCTGCGGGCGCAGCGGGGAGGGGGAGGGGAGCGTCACTG
>PTEX01000034.1:4572520-4592548 GCA_003342815.1 Eudromia elegans | reverse complement strand
CCCCCCGCCCGTGTGCAGCCTCCCGGCGGGCGCCAAGATGTCGGCGCGGCGCCCCCGGCCGCCGCGCCCCCGCACGGCGGGGCAGGGCAGGGCCGGCCCCGGGCAGGAGCAGCCGCCGCGCGGGACGCAGGCCCGGGGAGCGGCAGCGTAAAAACACCCGGGTGTTGGTGCGAGCTGATCCTTTGTGTGTTGTTTTTTAAGCCACCTTAAGGGAATTAGTGCGATTCCAGGGAATTAGGGCGCTTGCCATGCTATTCGCTGCCCTGCGCCTCGTGTTACGCAACGCAAAGGAAGCTGGTAGCTCGAGTTGCTAAACGGAGGCAGGAAATGTGTTTAGAGCGTCCTTTAGGTATATAGGGTGCACAAGCTGGTAATGACAGGGCCCATTTCCTCGTGACGCCGCCTGGCAGGCGGGGAGCCCCACAGCCCTGCCCGGTGCCCATGGCACTTGTGGGGCAGGGCATAGGACTGCAGTGCCTGGGGCGCTCCCCCAGGAACCCACGTTTGGTAGTGKTTTCTCAGGTGGGTCCTAGAGGGCCAGGGAGCCTGCGAATGGGCTCAAGAGCTGCCTCCCTTTCACAGGCCTCGGGGCAGTTATCCCTGGGAATTGCCTGGAAGATACATTGAGCATATTCCTACGTACACCGTAATTTCACCGTAGTGTCTGGAGCCATGGGTTACCCAGAAGGGTTGCCCCTGGGAAGTTTGGTAACGAAGTTATAGTTGGGATTTTCAGTATCTTCTGTGAAAAGAGAATAAACACTAATTTCTAGTCAAGCCCTCACCATGAATGTGTAGAAGAAACTGCCCAGGGGTTATGTTTGGAACCTTAGCCAAGAAACCATCTCAAAACAGGGGAAAACATACTCGGAAGTATGTGAAAATATTAGAAAACCATGATGGTGGAGAAAGGCAGCATCCTTGGTGTCCGCAGCAGATTCCTGCTGCATAATAGGTATAGTTTTATTTTAAGCACATTTACATTTGCCAATCCTATTAAAAGTTGTTTGCAAAACACTGGAAGTTATGTTTAGTGTAAATTATAAATTAATGCCAAGCCTGTTTAACACAGTTCATTTTTTTCCCCTACGGGGGGAAACCCCCCTAAAAACACCTTTTTTTTTTTTTTTTTTAATAGACTTTTATGATTCTACTTTAGAATAAGTTCTGGGTCAGTTAAATGGCAGGCCCATGAAGGACAAGAATTTCTTTTTTGCAGTTCATAGTTTTTATTTTAACAGGAGTACACTCTCAGATGAGGAAGGTATAACCAGGAACAGAAGGCACATTTATTTTGTCATAATAGTGTCAGATGTAGTTTTTGAATGGTACAAACCAGAATATACAATCTTTAAAAATGAGTCAGTATCTGTGTATGAGCAAATTTTAGGAGGAATTTGAAAGTGCAAGATTACATGATGCACAAGACTTCTCTAGTAGCTAAAAAAAAGTTTTCTGCAGCTGATAAAAAATCTTGAATTTCCTTTGCAATATCCAAAATTGTTACTGAAATGGATGATATCCCCTTATCCCAGAACCAGAACTATTATAGACCACTTTAAATTTCTGATAATCTAGCAAGCGATTCAATTAATGAGTGATCTGTAGGAGAAATAATCCCTGTTCATAAAGTGGGAGTAGGAATGATTTTTTTTTTTTTTTCATTTGCTGATTAGCACGGTATTTCCAAATATTGTGAGTGGTGTTTTGCCCTAGGAAGATCACATTGTTTAAGTCTTAAGCTAAACACAAATGTTGATCTTTCTCCTACATTTGGACCTATGTTGAGGGCTGTGTGGCTTCAGTGAGATGCTGYCGATACAGAAGTTCACCCATATGGATCTGATTGCAGACTGGTGACCTCGCTGCAGTGCTTTCAGACAGGAGGATTTCAAAGATATTAGGATTGATCTTATACATTAAGGGTTTTGCAGGGCCATAAAACTCAGAGACAAATAGGCTTCACAAGAGCAACTGAAGGCCATTTTTTTTCCTAGTCAAGATATAAAACTTAAGAGGACACTGTGTTGATAGTATTAAATGCAGCTAAAAAAGAGAAGTGGAACATTACAGAATAAACATGAGCATTAAAAATAGATAAATTATGAGCAAATTGAAAAAAACAGATATACTATTAAGAAAAGGGGGCCTAAATAAAATACTCGTGTAAGAATGTTAAATAAAAGTTGATTCATAAAAAAGGTGTTTTTATTTACCACTTTACAGTGGAGAGCAAGAACACATCAAGAGCAAAAAATATTACAAAAAAAAAAAACCAAAAACATTATTTATAGCATTTTCTTACCAAGATACTGGACTGAGGGTGTTCTGAACCAGCAGGACGCTGGAGATGCAGAGGGGAGCATTGCAGCAGCCCTGCGGGGAAGCTGGGCGAGGTGGTGGCCCTCCTGCTTGCCAGGGCACCGACACCCCTGCGGGCCTGAGCTCCATGCCCCATTAGAGGAGCCTTCGTTTCCTCCTCCTCAAGATTACCCGCCAGATGTGCTCTATCTCTGTGTTATCTGAATAAACTAACCGTGACCAGTTTATCATTAATAAGCTCTAATTCTGTAAGCCCTTGCCTCCTGTTTCCGGGCTGCTTGTGGCAAACTGCAGGCCCTGGGAGGAATTCTGGATCCATTTTCTGAAACTAGGGTTGTAATTTCAGCTGTGTAGATGTAGAGACACCAACACTGACTTACGTGTACAAGAACACTGGGCACCAAAATACAACTATGTCAGATCTGAAATGGAGCCTTTGCAATAAGTAGCAATAGAGAGTAAGAAAGGAAGTAATGCCTACCAGATTCTGATGAAACTTCATGGAAAAATTTTGAAAGATAAGGAAGATGCAAATTGGAAAGAACATCGCTCCTGTCATTCACTTGTAAGCTTAGTGCTATATTTGACTTGCAATTTGAATGTCATCAATTTAAATGTTTGAGCTCAGCCTCAATGGTGGTATCAAGTCTGTACAAATTCAGGAAGAAGCATACCACCTAGCTTCCCTCAATACTTGGAAACGTTTCTGTCCACAGATTGCTCTGAACCTCCTGCCTTTACAATATATTGTCTTTAGTCCTTTCTTTCTATGACCTRGCATTTATTTGAAGGAATATGTAATTTAAGGATTGTTGGAATGCAGTCGAGTTCAGTTTTCATGTCTCAGTTAGTCTGTTCCTCTGTAGAGAGGCGTTTGTGTCATGCTGTAACCTAGAATGCCACTGGACAAGATGGGCGGGAAAGCACTCGGATGTGGTGTACTCTGTACCGGTGGGAAAACTGAGACCCGAGTTGTTTTGGTTCAAAAGGTTGGGACGGGATTTGAAATGAGGTTGAGGAATCAGTAGGGTTCAATTCAACAAGTCACTGTAAATCACAGCCTTTAACGAAGGGAGAACAAGCAGAGTATCTGTAAATCTCATGCCTGAAAATTAACTGGAACACAAAAAAAGACAATCAGAGGAAATCTCTTTTTGAACTTTAATCTGCTGAAAATTGCAGTAAAATTGAGGCACATAGGTTTTGTGTTTTAAGTGCCAAGCATTTACTTGGTACCACAAAAAACAAGATAGGGATAAGGTTGTAAATCAGATTCATTGAATTTACGAGAATCCACCCTGAATTTTAGCCTTCTTTTGCCGATTAAGTCTTAGCCAAAAAGCATAAGGTTTTAACTACTATTCCTAGACATTGTGCTACTTCTGCATCTCATACAGGGCCGTTTGCCTAAGAATATAAGGTGCTCCTTACAGCAAATTGCAGGAAGGGCCCACAGGAAGTTGCCTTGCATCTTGAGTCAGCACCTAATGGGTGGTGGTAGTTGCATGACTCAGTTCATCCCATTAGAAACCAACAAAGAAATGATTCCTCGCTTGGTGAAGAATCAATGAGGAAGCAGCCGTGGTCRGAGAAAGATGTCAGGGCCCAAATCATCGTCCCCAAGGAGCACGTCCCTACCCTGAGATGAAGGGCTCCAGCTGCCCAGATTTTGTGGGGCAGCAGCTGGCCTGAGCAGTAGCTGTGGTTGGGCCAGGGGAAGCTGAGCTAATCCAGCAGCTCACTGGCCTCACCCAAGCCTCATCAAATTGCCCAGCTGCCAGACAGCCACCCCGCAGAAATTACTGCTCCTCATGCATCAAGCTAAATTGAGTCAAACTAGATGCAGTGGGGACAGGACAGGACTCCAGAGGTGGGAGCAGCTGAGGAGGGGTGCTAGGACTCCCTTCAGCAAGGGCAAGCAGGTTAGCTCAGAGGGGCGAGCTTGCCAGGCAGCACAGGGACTTGCTTTTTGTATACACTGTTTGTGTAAATTGCCCGCTCTTAGCCCAGGATTTCTAGCCTCCACAGGAGTACAAACAGTGCTGGAGAGTGGGTGAGAAGCCCCAGGGCTGTATGTGGGTGCTGTGAATATCAAAGCACTTGTATAGTCCTCTGCACAAGTGCAACAATGCCCAAGTGTAACCATACAAAAGACAAATAATAACTATTAAAAGTGAAATACAGCTTTGGAAGACCATTTTTTTGTTTGTTTTAAATGAAGATATAATAGTTTTAGCTTAGATGTCTTTTCAACAAATCAATTTTAAAAAGAGCAAAGAAAAAATTCCACCACTTAGATCAAGCTATTGCCAGGGTGACACTCAAGTGACTCCACTGAATCTGCTCCCATCCAGTGGAAGTTCTTCGTGGGATAAGGAACAGCAAACTAGAGGACAAAAGCAGGAACTGGCTATTTCCAGGCACATTCTGTGTTTGATTAGAGGGCTGAGGGCACAGCCTAGCCACAGCAGGAGGAAGAACCTGCAAATGAGTAAATGGCCAAGCTACCCACTCCATGCAGGGATCTAAGGCCGTGACTCCTCACCAACACAGATGACAGCTCTTCCAAGAATGGGGCCAACAGAAAGTCTGTCTGAGCCCTGCACGTGCCAGTAGACAAGGACAGTCATCTAGAACATTGTTTCTTCCCTAGTCATTCCATTTAAAATATTTTTTTAAGCAATTAGGACAAAATAAGTCATGTTCCCTTTTAGTCAGAAATTCTTTCTTGTTTGTTACAGCTGTAACTCTCCCTGGGTGATTTTGGTTTTTTTTTTTTTTGGACATTCTGTGAATTCTTAAATTCCATGGGGATATTTTCTAATTTGATGGTAAACAAGCTCTGTCCTTAATAAGATGTTAGGAAAAGAACTAATTCTGTGTTTGTTTTCTTTGCAGTATTAAACAGTGGAAGTATTTGAATGTGCTGTGCATGCGTTTTTTCATTAATTGCATTGTCTAGTTTTTGGTTCTGTATATGTGTAAATAAAGATTAACTTGGTTGTATCTCCTCTATAAAATTTGAGTGCTTATTTGTATTCACTTGGCAACTTACTCATTTCACCAAAGTAAGTACCTTTCTCACAACATTCTGCTTCTTACAAAGGAGAATCACAAATTTGTCTGATGTTTTCCCTCTCAGTAGAGCAAGGAACAGGAAAAAGCAGATCCCTTTATATCTAGCTGAAAACCKGTCCTTTAGCAGGTGAGATCACTGTAGACAGGAAGCACAGCTCTCCAGTTTCACTTCACCAAGAAACACATAACTAGTTTTTTTAAGCTTCCTAAAAGTTATTTCCCTTGAGCCCCTAACTCCCTGTTATTTAAGATAAATTTCTACCTGCCAAGGTCCTCATAACTAAAATACTGTAATTAAAGAAATAATGTGAAAAAAAAAACAAAACCATAATCTTTACCTAGTGTTCAAAGGAAAAAGTCCGTAATCGTAATTTCTAGGATCAGTAATACGTAGTCTAAAGGCCGTTCTCCAGAGCCCATCACAAGATCTGAATGGAAATAAATAGCTGGATGAATTGTTAGATAGGTAGATAAGACAGGCAGTGGAGAATCACCTGAAAGAAAACATAAGTCTCGTTACATGCTTTCTGTCTGGCCCAAGTCTTTCTCTCTCCCAGTTTAGCATTTTAATAAATACTGATAACACAGAAAATTAAAACTACTGTGGGAATGAGTTTTGGCAGATTATATACACACATGTGCTGAATAGCAGGGGCTAYGTGCTCTGAGCTTCAGTGGGATGAAATAACACGGTTCTAGGAATTCCAGCCCAAATTCAGCTCTCCTGCCTGAACAGCAGCGGCTTCAGAGGCTGCTGGTGATCAGCAGCACATCCAGCAGCCTAGACAGCAGGACCTTGCAGTGCTTGGAGAACAAGGGGTAAGTGGATTTGCATTTTTCTATATAAAGCCATGCACTCAGATAACACCCCTAGATTCCTGCTCTTCAGTGAGGGTTTTGTCTTGTTTTTCCTTCTTTGAAAACAAAATTCCAGGGGGGCTCTTTGCAGAAGAGGTGGCAGCTGCTTGCAGACAAGGAGCAGGCTGGGGGTGCCCAGAGCATCCTGCATTCGTTTTTGACTGGCACTGGGCTGGATCCCCAGGGCRCCTGCTCCCTTCTGCCTCCCATGCGAGGAGCCTAACGGCTTCACACAACCCTGTGGCACTTCCACAGGGTCATACAAAGCTGCCTTTGTTTTGGCCACCAGCATAATTTCCTTAAAAGCAGATTTAATCTTCACGAATAACAGAACAGATTAGCTTTGTGCCTTTTARCTTCTTTATGACTTCTAAAGAGGAGGCAAAAACTTTTAGGACTCATTTCAGAGGTTTTTGTTTTTGTTTTTACACTATAGTGCAGTGAAGCCAGAATTTTAAACTTGGAAGGGGGAGATCTGTCAACCTTGTGTTTTTGCATTACCACAGAAAAGCAGAACTGCACCACAGTTACCCAGGAAAGGTAAACCTGAGGGAGGTGGAAATTCCAGCTCTGATCCTAGAATAGGCTGTTTGGGGAAAACATATATACACTTATTAATTCAGACTTATCTGAGAAACACGTCAGTAAAAGAATCATCAGTCTCCTTCAGATTAGATCTGAAGGAGATAGATTTGAGACTTGAAAATGAAAAAAAAATCAACGCACTGATGCTGTTAACATAAAAACAGATAGAGACAATCTTCARCTGCTAAATCACCTCTGTCTTCCTAGAGGCACCTTCACAAAACGCCCGTGGTCCTSCCGTCCTGCAGGTCACCGCAGTCACACAGTTCACGTTGCTTCTCAGGCCGTGCTGCACTTCACTCTGGAGCCGTTCCTGAGAGCTGCTGCRCAGCCCTCCCAGGCTCGTGACACTTGCAGGCATCTACTTCGCTGCAGCTGTCCTTCCTATTTCTAAAAATTAATTAACAGAAGTTAATTATTTCTTAATATATTGTTTCTCTCGTGTGCCAATTAGTATCTGAATTATTGAAGTGGATCACTGCTATTAGTTTGTTTTCACAAAGTTACACAACTCAGACTCCACTATCATCTTAATTACTTACAAAGGAAGGGTAAAATGCCTTTCGTTCCGTGGCAAAACTCCAAACAATTTAATGGAGACGGGACCTTGCTGCAAGCCCGTGTTCCCCAAGCATTCCTTCGCTCCCAGCAGGCCCGCTCAAGCACTGAGGGCTAAGGGTGCGTGCAGAGCGTAGCYGTGAGTAGGCAATTCCAGGACAACAATTTCACTGCATTCTCTGCAGTGGCAAKGGCCTCATCATCAGCCACATAGGTTGTATTTAAACAGAGCAGTAACTGAGTATCTGATCTATGGGGAAAAGAAAATTCATTCTCCTTTCGTCTCCAGAAGAAGGAGCTTTACACTACTTTCCTAGCTTGGATTTGTGCAGAAATKAAAATATTTTTGTGATGATTATCTCTACATACTTGTAATAAATGTGTGTGTGTAAGTACACATACATGCATGTATATACTTGCACATTGTGTAAAGAAAGAGAGGGAACAGGAACAAACGGGAACCAATTTTCACCACATCTGACAGAACAATAAAAGACTCAAAACTCTTACATTCTTGTAAATGTCATGAAAACAGGCTGCTAAGTTAAAGGAAGGCAACCCACTGTAGATTGCATTAAACCCTCATTAAACACCAGGAAAGCTGCAAGGATGAAAGGTGCTATGAATACCTGCCCACAGCCAAAGCTRCAACCAGTGCATCCAGCTTTGGGGAGCCAGGAGAATCCAAGCACAAGAGGCATCCAAAGGGAAACCAAGCTCCAGCAGGTCTCCAGCTCCCGGGACTAGCGGCCTATGCTGGATTTCTGCTCGTGACTGACCAGCTCTGAAGATGACACACTTCATTTTGCCTGTTCTCGAGCTCTGAGGAAGCAAAGAGGGGATTGTTTGTTTTTCTTCATATAGTGCAATAACAACTGGTGAAATGCAGAGATTTGGCTTTGAAGTCACCCATGATTTCTCAAACCTGGACAACAGAAACACAAGACAAAAGGAAGGATGAGCATTTCTTTTCAGTGATCCCATGGGCTGTTCCCAGAGAATTCCCAGTGCTCTGCATGCTGCACAGCAGTCGGAGAGGAGAGTACACCTTCAGCCTCTTGCACCCTACAGAGCCAAGAAGCTTCACATCATGGCAGCCAGAGCTTRGGTCTGAGGTTAGCAAGAGCCAGTGCTGTTAGAAAGCTCTAATCCCACTTWGTATCTGCCGCATCATCGTGTCCAAGTGTCTGAGCATTCCCTAAATCCATTGCCTAAATCAGCGTAGGGCTGTTGTGGGTCACAGCGCTTGGACACCAAAGCGCGCCTGCACTCGTCCCTGTTGAGGACGAGGGCATGTTCACCGGGCAGCCGCGTTTACACCCCTGGGYGCCCGGTCCAGGAACCGAGTGTCTTCCGCCGGTGCTGGCAACCCCTTCCGGACGGGGCCGGCCTTTTCGTGTTCCAGTCACAGGACCCGGCTTCCACCCGTAGCTCTCCTGCAGCATACACTTCAGACCTTCCCGCGCTAGGCACGCTCACCTCTAAAAATATCCRCGCGCTTTTATTCCTCTGAATGTTGTGCGGCAAGAAAAGTTGGCGCTCGGGATCAGCAGCCTCGCTCATAGGTGCTCAGGAAATCAATGCACACAGCGGAGTCCCTTGGATGCCTGCACCACATCCAGCGCGGCTCCGATTCACGCTCCTTCACAGCGCGCACAAAGGAAGCGGAGATAATGAAAGAACTCAGCAGCCAAATCCTGCTCRTTCCCGCTTCTTCCCAGAAAGGTTTGCTCCGAGAAAAACACAAGTGCCCGTTCCTGTCGCGGGGCGACAAAGGGATCCATGCGACGTTATTGCTGTTCCTGCCACTGCATGTGTGTGAGGCTAGTCTGGAACGTTTTCCATGATTTTTTTTTTTTAAATCTTTTGTTGCTAGGAGAATAATAATGATCTGGCACAGTAATAAGAAATTCCAGTGCCCGGAGCAATAAAATTAAGTTACAGTCTTCTAAAGCAGCTAGTTTAGCAATTTTATGGGAAAATAAATTTCCTTTTTCTTCARTATGTTATAGCTGTCAGTCTTGTTTTTCTAACATGGGTCTAAAATAAATAGTGCAAGTAGCCTTATTTATCTGCTCTGTCATTGATTATCTAAAGATACAGAGAGGACATTAGACAGCGTTTTTGTTGATAAGCAAATATTGAACAAATGAACTTTCATTTTAAAAGTGCAAGTGAACAGCATCAATAAAACCTTAGATATTTGGCAGTACTCTCTTTTTATGTGACACTAAAKTTAGTCATTGGAGCCATTATATTCCTGGATGAATGATAACTCCTAGAGTAACATTCAGCGTAAATATGCACAATAAAATAGGTCAATTAAACCTGCTAGTTAATTCTATGCAAGGAGAAAAAGGCTGCTTCATTCCTATTTACTGTTTCCCAAGGCRTTAATTTGGTGCGACTGCGTGGACCAAAAGCTAAACGTGCAGGTAGCTCCCAGAGAGGGCTCGAGGTTTGCACAGCTCTATAAATGGCCAGAAAACACTTCCTTACTTGTATGATTTGCAAGCAATGAAGGGAAAAAGTAAGACAGGAGAAAAAAAATTTTTTTTTTTTGAGTTTCTGAATGATCTGAATGATTTATAAATGGCCTCTGGCCTCCCCAGAAGGAAAAGTGACATATTTGTCAAAGTTGAGATAAAGAGACCCAGTTTGGCTTCCTGAAATATTGAGAGTTAGGTATTACTTTTGTTAGACAGAAATTGGTAAGAAATAAAATTATTTGATCTGCTTTCCCCAGGCAAGCAAACACGGGAGCCCACACTGTCCCATTCAGAGCGTCAAGACCAGTCGGCAGCCAAGAGGCTGCTGCACTCGTACGTACCCACTTTGCCCGTGTCACCATCAGTCGCCTCCTGCTCGTTCTGCCCCGTCAACGCGCCGGTCACCAGCACGAAGGGCTCCCTTTACAACGGGCAGCCGTTCGGCAGAGGCCCCACAGGGACCGTGCCCTGGTGCCTCCCGAGGGACGAGTCCCAAGCCCGCCCRCTATCTGCTATTTAACCCTACTCCCGGCTCTAATCTGCTCGGCCCAGCTCGGCTGCTGCCCTGGAGGCCGAGCGCTTCCCACCGGGACCATGGGAAGCGCTTTCGCTGCCGCTAATCTACAAGAACAAATATTTTGGTGTTTACACTCTGGAAAGCAAAACACCCTTATCTCCTGATATAAAACATTTGCTAGCTGTTGGACACCAATGCCGACCAGCTCGGGAGCTGCTGGAAATCCTCGGGAGCTGCTGGAAGCCCGTGCCCAGTGCCCATGGTGGCAGCCCTGCCACTGTTTCACCTCGGGACCGGAGTCGGCCACGGACGCTCTCCCCGTGAGGCCCTGGTGAGCAGGGAGATGCCAGCCCCATTTCACAGACACGAGTTTGTGTGCAACCGTTCCCAGCGGTCGCACGGGGAGCCTTGAGATCACAGTGAACTCTGTGTTTTGGATCCCAGTCCCATGCCTAGGACTTGTTTCTTTGTGCCTCAGATGGCTACCAAATCTGGAAGGAGTTTTTTAAATGATATTATCTTCCCCACGTGCGCTGGCCAGAACTGCTGGAAAAAACAAAGCCGAAAAGCCACAAWATCCGCTGCTGTGCACGCAGCACCGTTAGCCCCCGGGCAGGTCTGGCGGCCACGTGAGCCCCGCGTCGCTCGTCCCACTGGCCCGAGCTCCAGTGGGACCCCACACGTGCTGGTGCCGCTCGGCACGCGGCTTCACACGCCCCAAGGGAACTCCTGAGAGGCCAAAAGCTGCTCCCAAGGCTCACGTGCCTGCCTGGAAAGGAAGTTCCCAGGAAAACGATGGGCATGCAGAGGGAAAGGACAAAGTCCTCCTTCCCGGAACACTTCAACCCAGCCAGGCCCGCAGGAGYTCCCTTTTGCAGCCCCAGCGCGTGGGCTGCCACCGTAGCTTATATTCTAAAAACCATTTTAGCTTATCTCACAGGAAAGAAAAAAAAAATAGGAAAACAAAAGCAAACACACACACACTTCAGTCCTGCAATGAACACCAGTTTTAGTCCCTGAAACTGTCCAACAGGGAAGCGGGCAGAGGGGGCACAGCTGCCTAGGGGCGTTTTCTGCAGGACAGCGCACGGACTCTCCTGTGAGCRGTGGCTCTGCCCTTGGCTGAACGAAGGAAACGCAGCGGGTGGAAGGGGTTAAGGCGAGTTTTCCTCCCCATCAGGCACTCAGATTACTCTTTTCCATCTCGGATCCTGCACCCACGCACCATGGACAMAGTGCTGGCCTCAGGGGGCTTTGCGGGGGGCCGTCCCGGTGCTGCGAGCAGCACCCCGGAGGAGCAGCGCGGGTTGGTCACAGCTGCAGGACAGCAGCCCTGGGCCCAGCACGTCAGCGGCAGAAGGGGCAGCAGAACTATTTCCTGACTCAT
Organism: Eudromia elegans; assembly: GCA_003342815.1. NCBI lineage: Eukaryota > Metazoa > Chordata > Aves > Tinamiformes > Tinamidae > Eudromia > Eudromia elegans. Next base: position 4,580,754 of record PTEX01000034.1, on the reverse strand, counting down.
CACAGAAGATAAACATGGGGAAAAAAAGATCTTTAAAATCCTCTTAAAATGTTTTAACATTAAACATTAGACGTTGCATGGAGGTGATACAAGTCAGTCCCCATTAAGCACGAAGCTTATAAGCAGCTGTTAGCAAAGCATTCACTCTGTGGTAACACTATTAATGGCAAAAAAATACTCCAGTCTTCCCTTTTGCCCAGGAGCATTTCAAAGCACAGAAGTAATTCCAGTAACAACAGGAATTACGGAGAAAACGGTCTCACCACATTTCCCAAGCCATGAATGGTGGCGATGTGCTGGGACCCTACATACAGCAACAGAGCAGCTACCGTCACTTTGGCCGCGTGGGTTGACCACAGGAGAGCAGCTGCTGCCTGCACGGAGRCCGGGCACACCGGCTTTTCCTTGAAGACCTCACCAGAAGCAACTGAAACACCAYAGAGCGCTGTCTAGGCTATCCAGACTCTTCCTAATGTGCTGCTCCTAGCTAATTACCTTGTCCAGCTGCTGCAAGTTAGAAGCATCTGAGCACAAAGYAGTACTGGTTTTTCACTGACTATAGTGGTGCAGATAAACCCAGCATCTCCCAGGAGGAGGTTATGCTAAACTTGGCACCAGCAGCTCGATCCATCTATTTCACTGCTGTGGCCAGAACAAGCCCGGGATTCAGGGGCAGCCGCAGGAGGACGTTCCCTTGCAGTGCAGGTCCAGCTCACAGGTGTCCCTCTAAACTAACCAATTCTTTAGACATTTTTGTACCTGCTGCCCCTGCAGAGGAGGGTGCCTGCTGCTGCTCCAGCCCCATGGAGCACACSGTGGCAGGGGGCCATGGCTGTGTTGTGGGTCCTGCAGGGAAGCGCCGCTCAGCCAGGCCGGGCCAAGGCCGGGGTGGCAGCAGGGCAGAGCAGCGTGATCAGCCTCCCCAGAAGTCTTGCTTYGATTTCCTCATCTCCACCTTCTTCTTTCCATTTCCTTCCTCCCTAGCTCTGCTTGGCATCTATAGGAGTTTTACTTCTCCTTTGTTTAGCTTTGTATATTCTATTTTCTTGTTGTTCCCAGCGTTTCCACCAGAAGCAACGTCTCGTTCACCACACACATTTGGAGCAAGCAGGGCGCCAGGCAGCCTCCGTGCTCACACACGCTGCGATGACAACAGAGAGGAGGGAAGGAGAGTGAAAACGAGAGGACACGGGGAGCACGACCTCCTCCCCTCTCACTGCCGTGCCGCCTCCGGGCAGGGCTGTCCCTCCCAGGCCACGCCGGGGCCACCAAGGCCGCTTTGCACCCAGAGCAATGAAAGCAGCAGCCAAACGCATGGGGCTTTGCCTCCTCCTCTGCCTCCCACTGCCGTGACACGATTATAGGGTCACTGCCTTCAAGAGAAAACACAACAGTTCCCCCTCTTCAAACTCCTTGATCAGAATAATCCTAGAAATTCCCTTGAATAACAGCAGGTAATTTTTATGTGCCTGGTGTCTTTCAGACACTTAGTGATATTGCATGTTTGGAAAACCTTCAAAAACATATAGCAAGAATTTTGCCCTCTTTTATTAAAAAAAAAAAAAAAGCTGATTTTTCTGAAGCACAATATATCAAAATCCCGCCCTGTGAATCTCTGTACAGCAGAGCTCTCCTTGTTGAGATTCAGCACGAGCAGTTTCCGCCCTCTCCCCCAGGTCCCATTCTCCGGGTGTACGACAATAACAACGGTGCCTTTCCCAAGACTGAGCACAATAGCCAGGTCTTTGTGGAGGATAATTAACAGCCAGCGGTGAATCTTAGCACTTATTCAGTGGTGTATGAATGAGTTATGAAAATTCTCTTTTGCTGGAGAAGTCAGAGGATATCATTCCATTTGCATGTGTTTTGCTTCTTGTGTGATAGCATATCTGTGGTTTTCATAGTCTGAAGTGAGAAATAGGTACAGGGGTATTATACATTTCACCCAAGCAGCCCCAGCTCTGAGATTTTGCCTCTCCTCCTGTCATTAGTGAAATCCCCTTTCCATCTGTAGCTAATCCAAATTCCTCAAGTGCACCCTGATGAGGATGGGTAGACCTGAGCCCCCCTAGCACTTCCTGCAGTTGTAAGTGTTCATTTCTCGAAGGAGGCATGCACTGTCTCTCCTGAATAACCTTGATCAGTGCCCTTGCATASGATACCTGGAGGTAAATGCAGTGACACCACCCTGGAGTGTCTGAAGCCCATAAACTTACACATGCTTTTTGTTGCACGATAGAAAAACCCTGCTCTGTTCTCTAGTATTTGACAAATGAGCACGAGCAAAAAGGAGCAAATCCCAGTTGTAGTCAGGATATGGAAACACCTCTCAGTTCTAAGGGTAAGAAACAATTGCAGGAGAATTTAAATGAGATCATTGCCCTTGYTGAGTAGAAATACTAAGAGTCATAGATAAAAAAGGAAAAGGRTAGGAATTTGTTTAGGTGCCTAAAAACATAGTAAGAAACACAACTTGGTCTTACGTCTCCTGAAAAGAGGCTGGGTAACCAGACAGCTAATRAAACAATAATATTGCCCATATCAGAGGAGGGAAAGGCAAGGCAAAAAGGATAATGTGGTGGGTTTTTTAATCTATTTTTTGTTTTTAACCTGACTTCTTAGCATTTCTCCTTCCTGGTTAACATCTACAGAGCTCAGTCATAAACTAACATTTTGGAGAAACCAGATCTCTGCAAATTTCTCCTTGGATAGCCTCTGTACTAAAAACATACCCTCCAGGCACGCAGCATGTTTTGCATATAGGAGCAGCCTTTAGGATTAGTCACATTTGGGGGCTTAAACAGAAGGAAAAAAAAGTAGTTTTGTCTTTTAAATAACTTTCTACTGCCTGCAAATGAGCATGCAAAAGAAAGCAATTAGAAATAAGTAAGAATTGCTCTATAAATTACCTGTGGACAGCAAAGGGAGATGTTCAGYGTTCTTCCTTTGCAGGGATTTCTTCTCTGCACCACAAAGCACACCATCTACGGTCCTTAGGAAGGAAGTAGCTTCTGGTATCGATGTTCAGGTAGCACCACCAGCAACTACCTTACCTGACGTTACTCATTGCAGAGATCAGCTAAAATGGGTCTGCTCCTTCACGGGTGCAAAAGCCACTCACAACAAGAGAGGCCTTACCAGAGTTCAAGTATGTTCAGCAGAGGAGGCTGGTGAAGCACGTACCGAGTTTGTGACTGCACAGCTTCTGACCCAGGTGAACCCTGAGGTGTCTTGCTCACATCCCACGCCGGGTTTAGGGAGATGTAGCCAAGGTGCTGGAGCTATGAACATGCAGACACTGGTCCCATCTGCAGCAGTCTTATCCCAGTGCAAACAGAACCAAGGATTGCTACAMTGGATAAGCCAGGGAAACCTGAGGAAAAAACCAAGGAGCCTCTGCAGCCCAGAGGGACAGGGATCCATCTGGAAGGGCCCTTGATTTGGATGCATTTACTCTAAGCTGCAACTCCTGGCTCACTTCAGCAGCCAAGAGACAGGTCAAACCTGCAGCCCACCAAAATCTGAGAGGAATATTAGATTGCACACCTGGTCTTCAATCTAAAGGGAGATTATTCCTCGTTATCTATTTTTTACACAGTGTTTTACACAGCATGAGGTCAAAAGTAGCCGGCAGCGAGGCCTCATCGTGGCTTCAGAGAGGTGTTTTGGGGGCCAAAAGAAGCCTCCTCGTGGCGGCAGTTGCCCCTTGAGGAGGCTCCCGCAGCTCTCCCCGCAGCCGTTACCTTCCTGCAGCACCCACCACCCAGGGGGCTGCGCATGGCCTTACCGCAGCAAAGCCGTGCAAGCCTGGTGTGAGCAAAACACAACGAACCAACAAAAACCCTTCACCCAACACTCATTCAAGCCTCCTTAAAAGTCTCCGATTTAAAGTGAAACACAAGCCTGGCACCTTGCCATGGCAGTGCACAGCTTTTAAGTGAGCCCATATGTAAAGTGAACCTGAGAGAGCTGTTAAATTCCTTAATCCAGCCCTGYGGCCCCTAGAGGCATGTTTCTCCTGGGAGCTGTGGAGCCAACTTTCTGTGAAAGCAGGATCTAAACCTGGAAGCATTAATACCCTCCTCCCATGTGGCTGCAGAAGGGAAGTGCTCAGCGGGACCTAATGAACAGTGAACCGAGTGCCCAAGTCGTGGGTAGCATCAGCGCCGTGCAAGGCGGGTTCTGCGCCGCCGCCTGCGTCTTAAACACCAGCCTGGCCCGACCCCTCAGCGCGGCCTGCAGCATAGGGAGGCACCACAGGGATCACCCCGCTCAGGGGCATCTGCTGCTGGAGCTACWGGGTTGGAAAGGGAGCGTCGCTGACACAGGAACCGACAAACAAGGGGAAAAAATGAACATACTGAAATGACATTAATTACAACATACAGATATGGACCAGCACTGCAGATCAACTTAAAAAGCCAAAACCAAGAGAGACACAGAGCTCTCCTGGCGGATATGGAACAACCACAATAAAAATCCCACATGCTGCTTTCTTCCAGAGAAAACTGTTTCAAATATGTTTGGCTTGGTTATGGAGTTGCCTGGCTGTGCACGTCTGCAGTTCAGGTGAAACAGGTCCACCTTGTCCTCCCTACAGCTACCCTTTCCTTTTGCCCTGAAGACTTTCCATCCGGAAAGTGCTGCCAGCTGCTGGTGGTAGCACTTTTCTTAGGGGTCTTGTTAATGCCAAGCCTGACTATTAATTAGTCTGATATACAGAGGAGCTCTCTCATTGCATGCAACATGGAGAGGTTTGAGGAAAGCATCAAGGCTGCCGCTCTTGATGTCAGCCCAAGCTCACTGCACAGCACCTGAATCATGCACCTTATTCATTAGCAATTTGATAATTTTAAGTTGCATGGCAGCGTAGAAGACTCAACGCCCAGAAGAGAAAAAGAAATAAAGCAATGGCTTTCTTTGGAGCAAAGAGACCAAAACTGAAGCACGGGACATATTTAGTTAAAACAAACAAACCAAACCAAACCAAAACAAAACAAAACCCTTTGATGTTATTTGATGCAGGAAATGACATGCTTTCTGTAGCCACATTTCTGTGAAAGCTTAAGTGAAAGATTGCTTCCAGCAGAATGCCCTGATTAAATCCGAAAAGATTTTGTAGAAAATAAGATTTTTGGAGCCCAATTAATTCTCCAATTAAGAAGTCACAATGGGCAAGGAACTGGGAGTGGGCAGCTGACATTCTAGTCTTTCTTCTCAAGTATGGTTTATTAATGAAGTTTTAAAAGCACGAGATGGAAGAATAAGACTGACCTTTGATGTATGTGATATGTCATAAACTAGAACCAGTCCTGCAGATTTTTGCTTGTCAGCCTTGCATTTCATAAATAGCAGATGCCTTTAAAGATAATTTAACATGATTACAGGTCTCTCCCTATGCCTGAAGTTCTCTCTTAAAAGTAACCTCCACACATGGCCCCTTTTTTGCTCTTCATGATGTGAAAAGGTCTGACGGGTCTGGAAAGAACTGCTTCCTGCTTATCTCTTTTTCCTGGAGTCCCAAAGTCCTCTCTAGTTTGGCTAGGGCCATTTTTAGAAGCTCTGGGCTTCTGTGTAAGGCCAGTAAGGCTTCTTCGCTGCTACAGAAGAGATGGGAGAAAGGGAGTTCCTCACAAAACAAGCTTTTCTTCTAAGCGTGCTAGTAACGATCGTATCAATGAACACAGTCTAAATAAAAAGTGCTCCCGTGTACTGAACTGGGTGTCATGCACTCAAAGGAAGTGAACCTGTCTCACGCAGGTCTGCACCATCCACAGAGCCCTGTGGAGTAGACATGCCACGGTTCTGTCTAAAAACAGACCACTGAAAACCAAGGCCCTTCCTAGGTCTCCTTTGCACATTAATAATCAAGTGGCATGACCTAGTTTTTGAATAATAACAACAAGTAGCACTTATTTCTACRGATTTTTATTCTCACCAAAATATAAACCTCTGATTTTAAACTTTTGACTAAAAGTATGGAAAAAAAAGTCAAACTTTTCTTATTCACAAACTCCTTTTTTTTAAATCAAGGAACCTAAGAGTCTTCTCCTTGCCCACATTGGACACATACAAATGCTAGAATGGGTCACTTCAAAAAAAGTAAGGGGGGAAGAAACCACATGGGAGTAAAGTAGACTTCAGTGATATTCCAATATACTGCAGGGAGTGAAAATTGCCTCACCCCCTGAAGTTTGTAATGCCTGTCTAAAGTACTGTGTACTCCCTAAGTAAAACCTCCTGCCCCAGAAATCCAAGGGAGGGTGAAAGAACTCACTTGAAGGTTTGTGTCTTTGAAAAAAGACCTGAGGAAAGAAAAAAGGTCCGTCTCAGGGCTCATAGAATAAGTGTATTTAGATACTCCTCCTTAAGAAAGGACCCAGATGCAAGCAAGGCTTGTGCCATAGTTTAAATCCAGGTTCCCAGAAAAACTTGCTTACAGAAAGATCAGAAGATCTGAGGATCATTACTGTAGAGGATTCTGAGAAATTATCTCCTAATGCACAGCCGAAGACAGAACTAGTCTTGGTCTCTCTTTGGCTTGAACCTCTACTGAAATTTAATGCTGACAAATCAAAAAGGGATATATCCAGAATCCGTAACCCTGATAAAAATGGGAAATCTGTATCATCTTAATCAAAGGATATGCCACCCTGAGCTGGATCTGTGTCTTGTCCCTTGGCCTCATGTGACTCATGTGTGCTAGAGGTTAAGGGTTTGTTAAAGAATATCGGTTTTGATTAAGTGTCACATACGGTGTAAAACATCCTCTTTATCATTGGAAGTGAAGGTTGGGGGCCAGACAGTGCCTTTCAGTGAGCTTCTAATATAAATTAGGTGTCTTAGGTAATGGGTGGTTTTCAGGCAGGATTGATCTTTCTATGGTCCAGTGAAAGAAGGTGTGTTTGGTGAGATGTCACAAAAGCAAGCTTCCTGGCACCTATACTAATGGGCTGGTTACCCCGTTTGGAGTAGGACTTGAAAAAATACAACACAGGATTCCCCCCCTCCCTTCCTAACGTTTTCATTTTCTTGATGTAATGGGCAAAGGTCTATATATCCTTTACTCCTTTGGTATTTCAGTCACAGTATTTTCAGTATGGCTCAGTGAATCTTAAGCCACTCATCTTTTTAGTCACTTACCGTTCCCTAAACTTGCATGAACTTAAAGATGAAGCTCTTATGAGTAGACTAGGTTACTTACTATTTTTATCAACGAACAACCTTTAAAGAAAAATCTATCAAGTACAGCACCACCACAACCAAATGATTTCTATTCCCCATTAAGTCCTCTGTGGAAACTTTGATTGCAGAGAGACCTAGAGAGAGCTGTAGAGATGTTAAAGTTCCACTGCCTCAAAAATAAGAGAAAACATGCATTTATATAGACATCAAAACAAGTCTGTATTTTCCTCTTTATGAAACAGAAACTCTCTCAGCTTTCTGCAAAGAGTGGCATGATCAAAAGCACAAACCGAGCACTTGAGAGCGAGAAGCTCTAATTCAGAACCTAACCATGGACCTCAGGTAGAGAGGGTATATACAAAATAAACCTTTCCTTTATAGTTCATTGACATGTTATAGTTAAAACTTTTCTGAAAAGTTTCCATGGATTTGTGAAGAAGTGAAAGCACAAATGCACAGTGGGTATCCCAAGCTCATAATCCTGACCAATGAGCAAAATCCAAAAGTCTTTAAAAATTGAGAAATATGTTACAAATATTACGTTAGTATTTCACTTTTCTCACCTACCTGCTGATCACTGGAGCACTAATAAATATCAAAGTTTGTAAAAAAAAAAAAAAAAAAGAAAATCTATTCTGAGATCAGGTCTTAAAACTGAGCTTACTCTGATTCTCACTGAAAAAGCTTTCCAAAGGTCCCCATTTTAACCAGCCAAGATAACCAAGGCTTAGAACATGAATATCCTTCATTTACTTATAAAACATACTCCCCTCTAGGCAAAGACTTAGGTGTATATATAAATATACATATACACACACACACTCTATCTCAGGTTATATACTTTAACCACTGAAGTAGCTTGACTGAATACAAGTGGGATTATCATAGAATCATAGAATGGCTAGGGTTGGAAGGGACCTGTAGAGGTCATCTAGTCCAACCCCCCTGCACACACAGGGTCCCCTAGAGCATGTGGCACAGGGTGGTGTCCAGGCGGGTTTTGAAGATCTGCAGAGAAGGAGACTCCACCACCTCTCTGGGCAGCCTGT
>PTEX01000034.1:4564041-4571396 GCA_003342815.1 Eudromia elegans | reverse complement strand
CCTGTAGTTGCCCGGCTCCTCCTTCTTGCCTTTTTTGAAGACCGGGGTGACATTGGCTTTCCTCCAGTCCTCCGGCACCTCCCCCGTTCTCCAGGACCTTATGACTAAAAGATGGATTTATCTGAATATCACAACAGAACCAGGCTCCAGCTATTGCCTTCCTTTTTATTTCAGATATGAAGCATAAATAACTCTTCTATTTGTGTGGAGGAACAACACAACTTCTTCTCCTTCATATCTCACAATAGCTTGTGCTTATTTTTGCTTATTTGCTCAGTGCTGTAGCTAGGCAATGTTGTCAAAATGCTCTTAAACATCTTTGTCCTATTAGTGAGTTTTTAAAAGCTACTTGCTTGGTTGAGAGAGTTTGTTTGATTGTGGGGGGTTTTTTTCTTTCTTTTTTTTTTTTATAGTATCAAACTAAGGATACCTACTCTCACAATCGCACATGGCCACAGGGAGTTAGTGGGTTCTTGCTGGTAGTGCTGATTAAAYGGACAGGAGCCATCATACCTGAAAGATAGGCAATGGGTGTGAGCAAATATTGCTGCAGAACAGGCAAGACACGCAAACCAAGGCCATGAGAAATGCAGGTCTGCTCCCAGAGCAACCGTCAAATCAGRGACAACAACGTTCCTCTTTATTCTTTAATTCCAGCACAGTCGGCAAAGGAACATGCCTTAAACTCAGCTTGAGAACCCACTGCGGCTCTGAGGTCTCCCTTGCAGCCTTCACCAGAGCAAGAACTCTCCAAACACAGGTGACCCTCCAAGGATTTGATGTTTTCCTATATCAATGAAGGATGGAAGGAAGAGAGGAAGAAAAAAAAAAGCAAGAGTGAGCCCTGGACTTTACAGCACTGAGGAACAGGTTGGCCAAATTCAAGGACAGTTTTTGTGAGGCAGAGCATTGAACTGCTCGTCACTCTTCTGAGGGGATCATCCCTGCAYCCGGCTGGGGTTCACTGCTTCAGGATTTTGTAATTCCTCTCGGCCTTTCTGCACTTTCCACCCCGCTCCCTCCAAGCCTGCCGGAGCAGGTGAGTGCGCACCAGCTTGCTCTGAGCACCGGCGCAAAGTGGACTCTGCCTAATCCACATCGCTTCCGATAAGAACAAAAGCACCGTGCAAATGAATATTTCCATCTTATTTCAAATTCTAGGTTTCAACTTTAATGCTATTTTACAGTGTAATTTACTTGTAATAATATGTCATTATTGCCATTTTATAGTTTTCTCTTAAAGTTGTAAATAAATGTTTTATAAGGCACAAATAGCTGCAGCACRAATCTCCATTCAGCCCCAGAATCTGCACTCCCCCACCAGAATGGCACCTAATTGGAAACAAGGACAACCCYCATGTGCTAAACACTCCAGTCATTAAAGCATTTTTATTTTGGAAGAAAAGAGCACACTTATAGCTCTTTTTTTTCTCCCTAAATAGTAAATATAAATTAAACATTTCTCTTCTGTTTTCCAGGATGGCATCTGCCYGCAAAGCCATGGCTGATCTCAGACAATTCTCGCCAGCGCTGCTCAGAGCAAAGCGCCGGTTTTAGAGACGCGGCGGTGGATTTACCCAAAGCACTGCRCACGAAGGGCTGCCTCCAACCAGCGCCGTCTCCTTACCTGGTGACAAACCCACAAACACCAGCGACTCCACCACAGGTACGAGAACCAGCAGGAGCCGCAGGAAACCTCCCGTAGGGTTTTGCTTCTAATGGAGCAGACCTACTTCACACTGTATTTTTACAGTGATTCTGGCTCCCGTGCTCAAACATCCCTTTGGACCAGACAGCAACCATTTCCCCATCTGTGGCACTTACTTTGCATTGAGCTCTCCCAGAGAGAAGCAGGTAAGGACTTTGGAGAGCAGCTTGCTAGCAATGTCCTGGTGGCCATAATGGAGCAAAGATCAGCAGGYGATGCTGTGGGTTCCTTGTCTGGCCTTCAAGAGAGCCCAGGCTGCAGAGCGAGTTTTTGTTGACATTTGAAACCATGAGAAGAGGGATGCCAGCAAAAGAGGTCCCAGCGCCACTTTCTGCTCGACAAGAAGGCTCAGCAGAACCTTTCCTGTTCATGTGACTCTTGGCCAGTTCACAGAGCTCTTGCCATCCACCCGCAAGCTGCAGAAAACGCGCTGCCTGTTGTGGCCTTGGGCATCGGCAGCCAATGGCAATGAGCAACCAGACAACTGAAACTGCCACAAGCTCATGAGGTAAAATACATATATACATATATATATATATATATATAAAAACTTTTTCAACCTAATACAGCATAGGAAAAGGGTTTTCTTAGAGTTATTTTTAATTCTAATTATTCTTCCTTATCACAACTGCTCTGTTTGTTGAGATGAAGACCAAAGTCAATACACAGAGGCAAGTCTGTGCAGGAACATCCAACATCTCAACACACTCGAGTGGAAGCACAGGCAGGCCGGCAGACAGGGTGGTGTCTCGCTTGCATACCTGCGCTGTGCCTCAGATTAGAAACCAGCACAAAGAAAGCCATAGAAATAAACTTCAAGCATCGCTGAACAGGGCGGAGGGACGGCTTGRAAAGAGAAGCGGTAGGGCCAGGAGCGGACATACGGGGTGAGAGCTATTTAAGATCCAGACGGCTGGGAGGGTCTAGGTTACATCGAGGCCTCTCTTGAAGACGGGGGTTTATGCAAGCAGAGGAGATGGTAGCAACCATTGCTCGACAGCTGAGAGATTTACATGGCATTTCCCAAAAACGTAATTTCTCAGCGGGATCTCTATCAGAGTTTGTCAGGATAATATTTAATGGTTGGCAAAACATGAGTAAATAAAAGCAGATCAAGATGATGTTATTACAATAACAGATTACATTACAATTCCTTGTCCCTAGGAAATCCCTGATTAGACGGAGATCTTCACCGGGGTCTTATGAATAAGTCAGACGCGGGGCGTTAATGGCCCTGAGTGGCAGCRYGGGAGCCGCAGGGCTCCCTGCTCGYGGCRCGGGGCCTCTCGGRAGCGGCCGCTGGCGCAGACCCTTGTCGGGACTCCCTCCGCGGGCCGTGACTTTACCCTCCAGTCAGGCCACTTCRGCTCCCTTTCTACGCAGGTCCGTGTGCCGCCCGCTCTCGAAACGCAGTGCGAAGCCTTCCCGCAGCAGGTGCCTCGGGCAGCGCGTCGCCACACGGAGACGGGCGCGCAGAGCGGGCGGCTTCGCTGAGCAAACGCGCCRCGCGCTCCAGGGCCTTAGGGGCCACGAGGGCTGGCCTGGGACCCGTCCTCGCGTCGTTGCTCAACGGAGAGAAAATTGTTTTTTGCTCGGGAGCGTCAGGACGGCTCTGAACCCATGAGTGACTCACCCTCAGGCAGCAGTGTTTAATTTCTGAGCCATTTATCTCCTCGCACACACCCCAGCACAAACAATTACAGTTAGTAATTTGTTGATCTTATCAAGGCCGTTTGATGTTACTATTGCTACCTCCAATATTGCTGCGCTTTGAAACTCGAACAGAATTTATAACCAGAGTCTGAYACTCTGCACACACTTCCCACCGCAGAAGAGTCTAACTCTCGGGCAGCCGGGGGGCTCCGTACCCAACATTTTCAGGGAAACACCTGCCTCTTGTCCTGCTGACAAATTTRGCAACTCAGCCCGACAGCAAAACCCAGCCAGAGTCTTCCCAGCACTCCGAGACCTTCTCTGGCTCCCTTTCCCAGGGACAACAGCCTTCCACTGGGCGAGGGGGGTCTTGTTAGCAGTGGATTCAGCAGGCAGAGGCGAGGGGCGCGCGCGTTACCTCAGGAGGTGCCGCGCGAGGGGCGCCRCAGGCAGCACCCGGCAGCTGCTCGGGCCAGCCCTCGAACGCCACACTCACCTTTACAACGCTCACGGCCCAGCGCCGTCCCCGTCCGCCAGGCCGCTMCGGCCAGCGCCGCGCCTTTGGTTCTGGCTTTCCAGAGCCCCCAACAGCTTTCCTGGTTTAATCACAGGGGAGTGGTAGGGTTAGCATAACAAAACATACAGAATTAGCACTGGGGGAGTAAAAATGTAAACTAGTGATTAGCTTTAAATAATTAATTTTTGATTTTTTTTCCCTAAAGACTCTTTTTTTTGCACAACTTTGTCCAAGCACCTCTGGGCCCCTGCCACCCTTCAGCACGCCTGCACCTTGCAGCACGAAGCGCGCAGAGGACACTAGCTGAACGCACACCGTCTCTTTTCCTGTTTTGGCTTGCCAGCCACGCCTGCTTAAACACCGTGTTTATAAAGACCCTGAAACCCTTCGTTCTTCTAGGGGACATCCYGAGTCTATAATGAACCTCAAAGAGGCAGCTGGGGGGTGGCCGGATGCATGCTGTCGGCCCTTGCGCTACYCAAACGCTGGTTTCTATTTTCCAGCATCTTGGGCAGTTCTAGGGGGCTCATCATCGAGGAGCAAGCACCACCACCGCGCTTCACGTCACGYAGGGTACTGTGGAAAGAACGTGCTGGGTACCAAACCCCGTCCTGCTCCTGTCCTGCTGTCCTGACCGGTGCTAGTAGGAGAGAAGATCACGTCCTACCGGGCACGAATCCTTGGGCAGAGGCAGTCCTCAAAGTACCTGTGGGTGCCGCTTTGGGCTTCTTAACAGTCCGAGACCTCCCGCTTTGGAGCGCCCCACATGAAATGCCGCCCCTACGCTGCCAAAGGGCAGCGCCGGGAGCCCACCCTCCCGTGCGCCCACAGCTGGCATTCTGCTCGCTCAGGGGGCAATGGCCCCGTCCGCCGCCCCCCACACACGTGTGCAGGGCTTGGCCTTTGCTCGGCTTTGCAAGTGCCTCTGCAAGCGACGCCGACGTAACACCACGTGAATGCCGCTGCACGAACCCCGCGAGCACCACGTAGGTGGCCCGGCTCCACCTGCCCATGCGGAGCCCAGGCACCGCGGCTCGCACTCGGGGCCGGTTTGGAGGCCGCCAGCCGTAGGCATTTAGGCAGTTAGGTTAATCCCATAAATAYGCCATACATGTCATGGCTAAATGGCAATGAGGAACAGCAGGTGAAGAGGATGGAGAAAAAGAGGGAGAGAGGGGCAGAAATGAAAGACTCCTCTTCCTCCTCCTCCGCGCAGTGCCCTCCTTTCCACACGTGGTACAAACGGTGCCCACGACGCTTCTTCATCCTTCCCCACAGCAAGGGCCAAACACCCCCTCCTCATTTGCCTTCCTCCTCCTCCTCAGTCCATGGGGTGACGCAGGGCTGGAGAAGCACCGCAGCCCTCACAGCGTCCACGGCAGAGGGGAGGAGGCCACGCGGGCTGCGCCTCGACCCCCTGCCCCAGCCGAAAGGCACACGGAGCCGTGCCGGGCCTAAGGCACGTCACAGCCCTACCCACGACAGGGGCCGTAAAACTCGCTGCTCCCAGCTACCAGCTTTCAGAACTCCTGCACCTTAAACGCACAGAACCGCCGAGGAGAAACACAGACGTATTTAACGTTGCCACAAGTCACCAGTGGCAGGACTGACAGAGCTCATTAGATCATTCTCTTTTAATAAAATTTCTGTTTTTATTATTGAATAATCAATTAGCTTCAGCAGTTAAAAGGAGAATTAGTTAAAACAGCTGAAGAGATAAGCTACCCAGGCAAGTTAATAAACTGAAACATATTTATCATGTTATAAAATAAACGCTTTTCAAAGACATGGCAACATTTTAAAGTTCATTTTCTCTGTTCTGAATATTATAATAAATTTCAAAAACCCTGTCTATCAAAAGCAGCTTTGCTCAAATTTTAATTATTTTTATTTTTAGAACAGGCAGGTATGCTGAAGCACACATTCAAATTTAAACAAATACGGCTTATTAAACATAATTAAAAGATGCAGCAATACAAAGCAACTCACTAACCGTACGGTCCTCCTTTCTAACAAATTCCTCACCTACACGTAGTAACCGGGAAGCACAGGGATATTCGGGAGGCCAGAGTGAACCCGAGAGGGACCAAACTCCACTTTTCACCCGTCGGGTGGTGCTGCACCGGCGCGGCCGCCGCACCTCGCCCTAGCAGGAGCCGGCTGCCTTCCGAGGGGCACGCACATGTTCCTGGTCGGATTCAACTTCCAGCCAAACATTTGGTGGTCTGAATCCTTTTTTTCAATTACCTCATGTCAAAATAACRCCAGAAATGAATACTGTTTGCACCAGCACAATGACACAAGCAGAAACTGGGGCTTTCCAAAGCAGATCAAGCCCAGATTTCCCTGCTTCCCAACACTGCCCCCTCTCCTGCCATGCTGCCGAAGGGTCAATCCTACGAGCACAGCCCACAGCGACGCCACTGTGTCTCGCTCCCACAGGGAACGGCAGCGCTGCTCAATGGCAGCGTTTCTCCAGGAACGTTTCCAGGCGGGACCCGGCTGCCATGGCTGGGGTCTCCGATAGGAAGGGTGGCTGGGCACGGAGGAGCTGTGCTGTGTGCAAACCTGTCACAGGAGTGGTGCCGGGGCCTGGCAGCGCAGCCACGGGCAGATCCGGCATCTCTCCCAGCCCTGGGAAACCTGTGTGGGCAATTCCAAAAACTAACAGTCTCCCCAGACAACCTGCGCCGCCCTGCCCGGAGCGAGCCCCAAGCCGGGAGGAGCTCGTGCAAGGCCAGGCGCTTCCGCCCCAGCCTCCACCAGTCAGGCCTCGAGACACGGAATGCTTCTGAAAAACGATTTGCACAAACAAGTGCCTCAGTCTCAACAGATAATGGCATTTTTCTACATATATTTTCTCTCTCCAGTAAAAATCATTTATGCTGTATCCTCTTCATTATCCTTACTACCATCTCTCRGTGCATGTCCATCTACAAATTCATTAACTTTTTGGGGACAAATCATTGGCATCCTAATCTTCCGATTCCCATGAAAGACTCACTTTCAAGACACAATTGCAGCTGCCCCACACTGCCAGTTACTGTATCATACACGTCTTAAAATTCTGTAATCAGCATCCACCAGGTGCCGTATCGCATTCAGCACACCACAGTCACTCAATACAGACATCCCCAAACACACCAAGGCTGGTTTTGTCAAATGTTTTATTGAGTGTAGACATCTGGAGTACTGTAAAACATGCATTATCTGTAGATTCAAAAAGGAGCAAGCCACATTGTCCTCACTGTCAAATGTGTCAGGCTTGGCATACATGATGGAGATTAATGAAGTATCATGAGAGTAATATGGTTCCTGAAAAGCTTCTACAATTTGGAGTAGGGTCTTAATCGTTTGAAATGCAAAGCTGTTCACATTTAGTGAACTTGTATGTTCGCTGGAGGTGCCATATTTTAATTCAAAACAAACAGGAATAATTTCACTGRGGTGGGGGGGGTTCCCTAGGTACAAACTGTA
>PTEX01000034.1:4479041-4559041 GCA_003342815.1 Eudromia elegans | reverse complement strand
CTCAAAAACTACAGCAAAAATAAGAACAAAAAACTGCTGCTTTCATGTTATTTTGGTAGCTATTTCAAGGACTTGAGCTAGGAGTTATCACTYAAAAGGAGATGGAGATGAAAAGGTAGAAAAAACAAACAAAAATGTACATTTAGGAAAATAAGTTGAACGTGCTGAAATACATACATGAACATCTGTAGGCATATTAACTAAAAATACAGATTTACTGGAAATTACAGTGATTAATGAAAACAGATTAATTCCTTTGAAATGAAATTAAAATAGCACTGAAATTCACTGCACAGCACTAAATACACTGCTGCAACAAACACAACCTCAGTGGCAGATCCGCACCTCCGGAAGTTGACATTTTTATAATTTACGAGATGGAACGACATACATYTCAAAATATTTTCCAATACTAATCTTTATATTATAATGTATTTACACTCCAAAGCAAGCCACTGCAGCTCAGCTCTTACTGTCCTCTGGGAATAAATTAGTCAATCTCTACAGCTGTAATCATTCCACATCAATATTTAAAATACCTAACGTAATTTTAGGCAACCGTAAGTTACCGGATAAGCATATAAAGCTACCAAAATAAGCTAGGTCTAAAAATTAAAGTCAGTAAAAAGCCCTGAATTATTACACACTGATTTTAGGTTTTGGAGTCCAACTGTGTATCCATGAGGAGTATAATGATGTTATATTGCTTTTATTGCTGAAAATGTAATCCGAGCAAAGCAAAGGAGGAATGAACCACCCGCAACCCAAACAAACTTAGTGAATACAAAATGAAAAGCAACATCAATTTCACTGCAGACAAACCCAGTCACACAGATTAAGCAAGCACAATACTGGTACGTCTTATCTCTGACCACAGGAGGAGGGTAGACAGATTCTACAGGATGAAGAAATTCAGACTATGTAATAGGCAGAATCAATTGTTACCTGCCTCAATCAATGCAGCTCCACTTTCACTGTTCAGCAGCTCACAAATAATTAAAGTTATCCTGGACAAAAACCTCATCTGTAATGACTAGCTAACCRCCACCATGACAAACTTCAAAGTCAGTGATATCAATCTGAATTCAATAGTGTGGAACTGGATATAGCTGATGAATAAGTATGAATCTTACCCTGATGGTCCATGCACGCACTTCATCTGGGCCTGCAGTGAAAAAGTATTCTAGCTGGAGTGCCGCATAGCCAGCCTTAATGATCTTTGGTAAAGCACTGAAAAAAAATGAATCCAATTCATTCAACACATACACAAAACCCAGCTAAACGCCTCGAGTCATCAATTTACATGGAAAAGCAACACACATTTTGAAGACATTGGATCTACTTTTACACACAGCGACAATCAGAGTCGCCTTTTCTTTGAACTCTCTTCAGAATTACTTTTTTACTGCATCATCATAGAGACAGTACTTGGATTTGTTCTGCAGGATACAGAAATAGGGAGAAAAATTAAAATCGTCCTATCAGGCAGCGCTTTCAGTCTCACACAATTTTCAGGACCGGAGGTCATCAAACTGCTTGACTGAAATGCAATATTAAAATAATTTATTGCAGTTTTTCAAAAAATGATGGCAAAAATTTTCTCCCCGATCCCTACTCCCCATGGATGACGAAACAGTTTTGGCGATCGTTCCTTCTCAAAAATATACATAACTAATACCTATGTTATAATTAAAACACTGTACGGAGATGACAGATGACAGTTAAAAACTTAATTTAAAATAAATCTTTTCACTCTGTCTCATGGTAAAGAAAGGAGAAGATTCTCTCTTTATAATGGTAATTACTCTGTCATTTATTATTCTATCAGCGCAAGCAATTAAATTACTGCAAGGAAATAGTTGATAATAAAGTGTAGGGAAAATGAATGCTAATTAACCTTTGTGTCATGTTCTCTTCCAGATACTTCTGTTTCTCCTCAGCACTCATATCTTGCAACTTGAGTTCCAAGGCCCCACTAAAAGGAATGACCAAAGCACCCGGGTCGTGCTTGTCCACCCACTCTTTAATTTTTATCAACCTGTAGACAACAAAGGGCACAACATTATCTTGTAGTGCATGCATGGCTGTACCACATTCATTATTATCAAGTAGCACATACATATTCATAAGAATTGCACGGTTTTATGATGCCATCTTTTTGTGTATTGCTTTCCAAGGTCAAGGCATTAACAGGCAGCAATTGCTTCAGGTGTACTCCATTAACATTTCACTCTGTCTTGGTTTCTGTTTGGCATCTAAGCTATAAGAAACCGGCATAATTTGAGAAAACRACCATTTTTTGGATAAATGTTAAATACAGCAAGCAAAAATGCTAACTGAATAGAAGTTGGAGGAGCTGCAGACATATGTTTTTATGAGACTTCCAAAGCTGGTATTTCTCAAAAGTTCGGTAAAACTGGAGGTCTTTCTTTGTTCCTCTAATTTATATCTATAAATATATAAAAGTGTTTTTCTCAGTGGCTGGAGGAGCTRGTATTAGCAAATAGGAGCTTCTGGAGAGCAAGCAACACCCTGCTTTTTGTGGCTACTGATCTTGGAGTATGCCAGAAATAATGAATCCAAGACCACATTTCTACCAGTTTCTCTCCCCTGCACCTCCCTAGGACAATATCTCTAGGTATTATACTACTACTAACTTCAATCAAYTGATTTTCTATTTCTCCTGATCTTCAAGAACTGGCAGCACCAGTAACAGTTCACTGCACATCTAATACTTCTTCATTGAACGAAACCACAAAACTAGAGCTACAGATTTCCGGTACTGGTTTTAGAGTGTTTGATATTCTAAAATAAAAATAAAAAATAAAACCCAAAAATTGCTGCTGCAGATGATCTTTAAATAGTCTTTTAAAATAGGTACCACATTCACGGCTTTCATWTTTTTTTCAACACAGGTACCACATTCAAGACTTTCCTATTTGCATTAAACTGAAGCTTGATGTTCTTAAGACACCTGGAAGGACTGAAGATTCTTCAGTGTTCCTCACAGGGCCCTATATCTGAGCATGTGTGAATGCACGAATGACAACTCTGGACGTTCAGCAAGTAAAAACAACAGGAAAAAAACACACTAAGATACAAAGCACAGCACATAYACCGAGATCCAAAGCACAGGCTGCAGCACTTTGGGTGCTGGAGATGTTTCCGACCTGAAGCACCCACCACACAGCACAAGGTTTTATGCTTGCTGAGCTCTTTTTCTTCGTCTCGCTAATCTCCAAGATTTAGACGAAGGTTTTAACTGCTATTATAGTAAAGTGCTTTGAAACTGTGGCCTGCAAACCTTTAAATAATCAATGCAAATGTCACTTCAGAAAAAAATGAACTGAACCACAAGTTCATCAACACACATTTGTCAAAGAAAATAGCAGGGGATCAGAGCTATTATGAGATTAAGTGCATGGCCCACTGAGTAGGGTTTTAGATGGGACAAAGAATAGAAAAGTTCACTCAACAGTTTTCACACGTTTGTTATACAAGGCTGGTCTTCTATCATTTACTTATGTAAATACCCCATCAGTGGTTTTCAATCCTCATTATACATTTTTTTTTCTCTGTTTATCCAATGAAAATATAGTCTGGTACCCGGGACTGATACTGAAACACTACGGCCTTCCCAAGCGTCTGAACTAAAAATCACAAATCTAGGTGCATTTCTGAAACCATGTGCGGTATTAACAGCTCTTCTAAAACTCACACTTATGGTTAACTGATTAATTTTGGCTATCAGAGTTCACAGCTTATAAATCCTGACCTTCTACATAAAATCTATCTAGAAACATATCTTCTATTCATAAGTGTACTTCAACACCTGTGCACATTTTTTTATATCTATCATCGTGGTTTCTAGACTAATTATATAGTGTGCCAAGTGAAACACAGAATGAAACACMAACTTGAAGAAGTAAAATGAGTATAAAAGTGATGTCTAAAATTGGATTCAAATCTTGTTTGGTAAATATGGTCATCATAACTAATAAACTACAAACTATTGTGGAACAACAAGAWAAGAAATAATTACTTTGGCTAAAACACCAATTCAGAATAATAATAGTGCTAGACTGTCATTTTAGCAGCTTTTCTATTGAGTCCTTAGAGGGATTATTTGCATTCCTCAGGTATTCTATTGTACAATTCAGATGAATAAAGACTTACAAATCATTCCTCTACCGCCAGTGTGAGACTTTGATCCAGTGAATACACCATTGTACCTTAACTATAATTGGCAAAAAACCTGACAGTGTAGAGCATCACAAGCTTAATAACAAAGGAGAATATCTCAAAGTGTTGACAGATGATCTTCATAATGCAGGAGCAGAGCTGGTACATTTTAGCGGTAAATGAGCACGGAGGTCTAAAGGTCTCTGAAGTGACTGACATCAGACCTGCTACAGCCTCACTAAAAGAATAAGGTGCTGCATCGTCCTCTGTAGACACAGTCTGGTTCTCTGCCTGAGTGTTTCACTTTTGTGACTTTCAATGTCATAGGAAATACTAAAAAAGCACCAAGGAATTCCCCTAATGGCAACCAAAATGAAGAAAAGTAATACAAAATGTAAATACACCAGCAAAAATGCTGATACACACACAATTTCACCCAAAGCAAGTGTGGTTAACTTGTGATCATCAATGAGGAAACGGTGCAAATGTGCTTTTCCGTTAAAGATACCCAAGTGTGCTAAAAGGGACAAAATCCTGCTAACAAGTGGTAACAATTRATGTCAAATCTGTCTTTTTGGAGCACACAGCCTTTCCATATTCTGCTGGCTGTAAAAGGCAGCGTTAGCACACTTATCCTGGCCTGTGTTAAGGTAAATAAATACTAGAGTTTTTCTCTATTTTTTCATGCTATGTTTGACAATGAATTATGAAGGGAATTCGATTTTTTTTTTAGCTGAAATATTATTAACACTTAAGAAAATCTCAGTTTTTAAAAAGACACTATAATTAACAAATGAAACGTTACAAACCCAGTGAAACAGGCAGGAGGACTCATGACAATTAACCTCTGAATCCTCTAAAAGTACTTTTAACCATAAATAAATAAATAAATAAATAAAGTGTTCAAGATGCAATCATTCACTCCTTGAAAAAGTAAACCAAAAACCACGTGAAGACAGTTTACATACTGAAGGCAATTTGCTTTCCTAACTAGGTTTCTAAAAATTCTAAAAATAAGTAGAATCAAAAGTAAATTCTGATTATGAAATGCACGACCAAAAGACGACTGACTTTTGGCAGTAATTGGTGCTAACAGAAAGGGTCTCTCTGACTCCCTTCTGGACACTGGCCATCTTCCTCTAACAAGGCAGATTGGTTGTGCCCTCCAAGTCACTGTGCACGGAGCAGAGCCCCAGTACCAGCTGCAGGGGATTCCTCCACTGAAACTGATTCACCAAAACTGGACAGTAATTTCCTTGCTGGAAAAAAAAAATAACGGCCCAAGAGACAGTATGACACCATTCATTTTGTGATTGTGCAGAATTATAACACTTATTTGAACTTGGAAAAACACACGGGTAAGCGAATAAAATTACTATTTGGATTCCTGTGATACTTGAATACSCTGTGAACTGGATAAAATTAAGTCATAAAGAGGCTCTATTACTGTCTGCAATCACTAGAACATGTGAACAAAGACTGTAACAAGTGACAAAGATAAAACAATAAACAAACCCGCAAACTTCACATTTTAAAAAAGAATTGCTGTGTAGAAGGTCACAGACTGCCGTGCGAAAACACCAGACATGAAGGACATTAAATGAAGGTGGTGCTCAAAGGTGGCCAGGCAAAACACTAACAGGAAGTTGGGTGCTCGCTTCCCAACCCAACGCTGCTACTGCTGGGGAGGAGATAAGGAACGGTCAGTACATTTTGGGATACCTACTACTAAGTCAGAATCACAGTGCAGACCTGCATGGTTTCTCAGCACTGACTACTAGATTCTAAAACTYCCCAAATGTAGCATTTAAGGGCATTCCAGTTTTTAAATTTGCATTGGGCTAATAAGGGAAAAATTAATGGAAGTTGCCAATGACTAAGTCCAGGAGGATTCAGATGGCTACCACAGGGAGCTACAGGCATTAATTCAGGACACAGAGGATCACTTTAAAAAAAAAAAAAAATCAGGGCAGCCATTAATTGAGAGGGCCAATAAGCAAACAGCAGATAAACGGAGAATGGAGAGTTTCCACTTAAAAACTGTGATGACGAAGGGAACCAAAGCCTGGAGACCACTGAAATAACCACAGGCAGAAGTTGCAGAACACACATTAGCCAGAAATCAATATCTGACAAGCACAGCTTCTCCTGACCATTCCAGAGATAAATGGAGAGATCAGAGGGACATCAGAGGCACTGACGGGAGACAGAAGCTGCAGAGGAACTCAAGCTCTGTGGACACCTGCAAGACGAGAAGATCTCAAGAAGTGACCCTTAACCAGAAGGGAAATTTATGAGATATGCTTTGGATAAACAAGACCAAAAGCCCACCCATCTAACTCATGGAGGGGAAGCATTTGCTTTTCTGTTCTACATTTGAACTAAGAGATGAAACGGCAGAAACAAAATAGCAAAGAAGGGAAGAAGAGAAAACCAAGTAGTACCTGAAGAAGAAAAGAAATAAATGCAGATAATGAGATACTAAGGATCAAGTTAAATGATCAAAACATCCCAAAGACTGAAAAAATGATGTACAGATCAAAGTGAGAACATAAGGTCTTAGAAACTCCAAGATGTTCTTCTCATTGACAGTTTTAAGCAACTAAGGATTTTTTTTTTCTTTTTCAAGSKATGAACTGTACTTACAACACTCCCGCGAGCAAAGATCAAACTTTTAAACACTTCCACTGACGGAATTCTGCAGTCCTCAAAGGCCAGGGAGGTGTTTAGAGCTTCACCACCCGCTGTTGACAAATCTCCCATACRCGTAGCCCAAGCCAACCACACTGCAATTTACTTCAACTGAGCCTATATATTAGAGACAAGGAATACACACTCTCTATCTTTTGCAATAGCACTTTATATACTTTAAAACATTGGGGTTTTTTTCTTTATTTGCTATTTATTTTGAGCTTTCCTTATAGGCCATGATATTACTTCTGTTTTTAGTTTCCCAACTTCTAGTCATTCTTGGTGCTTTTCAWTGGTTACTATCCTTTAGGTTGCTTCCAGGGGATTGGAAACAGTCATATTCCTCCATTTTCTGGAAATGCAAGATCAATTAACTGGCTATAAATATTCTTGCTCTTCCCTTTCTTTTGCTCGCCCTGCTTCTGCCTTCTGAAGCCCTGCCAATCACACACATGCCACCTAACACAACGAGACCAGGACATGGCAGGCGGTGTACTCAGTTCAATTTGGGGGTGGCAGGGACATCCCCTGTCCCCAAGCCCTGAGAGATGCCCTTTCCAGCTTGTTGGCATGCACCRGCTCCAGGACGAGGCCTCACGCACAGAGGAACAGGAAACACTCGTAGCCTCAGCAACCTTCATTCCCAGTTGGAATTRTTGGCAGCGAATGGGAAGTAACGAAACCCTCGCACACACATAACAGGTCAGTGACAGAAGCCAAGACAGGGAAGCCGACGGCCCAGGACACAATCTGCTGCTCCACTGCAATAACGCAGTTTGCTGTAACCCTTACTGTGGCTGCCTTTATGAGATACCTTTCTTCCAGTACTACAGGCAGAGAAAGGAGGACTAAACAGGAAAATATTAAAGAATAAAGAGGCATTCCCCCACCAATATGATGCTTTGCTTTTAGAAGGGAGAAAAGTTTACAAGAGGTACAATAGGAGGACCTGTTGTGGACCGAGGCAATCCCATTCCAAATTACCAGTGGCGTTTAGGAGTTKATTCCTGTTTTATCTGCAGTTCCCAGATGGTCAGGAGAAATAGGGCAATTCTTAGATTTCTAAAGGCCTTTTCCCACCCTACCCCTCCTCACCCGCACAGACTTCACTATAACACTTCAAAGCCAAAGCACTAGGTCCCAGGCGCTGGGGCTGCTCTCCAGCCAGGAGCCTCCTCTGTCATTCAGAACAAGAACTTCCCAGGTACTCAGCGCTTCATTTATTCCACCCTCACCACTTTTTTAAGTTCTTTAATCTTCAATGCCTCCCCAGAGTCTGCTGTTACTTTCTCCGCACTCAGTCCCCCATCCTATTCCCAAATCTGGAAGAAGCTCTGGAGAAACAACCACGGGGAACCGATCTCTCGCATGAGATACCACTTGTACCAACAGAGATTGGCTTCCGCCTTAACAGACCCAGTGAAATAGTCCTTAAAATTCTCCACCACCACATTTTGGGCACTCAATACACAYCCTGTGACTGCAGGAATCCTACGACAGAACATAAAGCACTTCATCTCAGCAGATCTGGGATTTACCTTGATTGTAGTTTTAACTCACGATGTATTAAGAAAATAAGGATAGATGTTCCTGATCTACACAAAGGATACCTTGCCATGTACTGTGGATGGTTTAGAACTCTCCTTAACAGTTTCCCTTTGCCTTTCTCAGCTGCAGGGACCTGTCTCGCACCAGCTACTGCAGCTCACGCTGCAGCCCAGGTCCTAAGGAAGCTTCATGATCTGAACATGAGCCTCTCATTCYATCCCCTTCCCATCCCGATGTTACTTAGCCATTTTGCAACTTGCTGGAGGTTGGAAAGAATTTGTACCAGAGAAAATGGTATAAACCAAGAAAATGAAAACATAACAATTAAAACATACTCTTAAACTCAGAAAGTTTAAGCTTGCATGACAGAAAAATTGATGACTTGCAACTAAGTCTATATTCATAAATACCAAGAGGTTGAAGAGTCAAGATGGAAAAGAGACAAAACAATCCAGTATGACTTTTCCGGACAACAGACAAAGCTCCTGATTAAAATRTTTTCCCATACCATAATACAACAAATTCTATTCAACATAAGGTGACTCAAGGTCAATCAATAYTTGCGAGCAGCATAATTCATGAAGAATAAAGATCCTGAGATTCATTTAAAGGACAACTCATTCTGATCTAATTTTCCAGACTTCAGTAATATCTCTTTATCCGGATTGYGATCCCGATTAAAATGATCAAAACCAATCATGTCTTGAACCATAAAGAAAAGAGGGCTATAGCAATGCCATTGCACCTGCTGGCACATGAAGGGCTTACAGTCTCTCTGTCTCTTTGGTCTGCTGAGTTGAAAAAACATTTTTTTCTTAATTAAAATAAGCAGTTGTTGCCGTCAGCAAGGATCAAGAATAGACAGGACTGAACTACTAATGACACTGCTCAACAACACAGCCTGCAAAAAAGCCTGCACAAAGGATGAATTCCTTCTGCCTGCTACCATTTATAAATGGAAAACTTTTGCAAGGTTATCTTAAAAATTATAACAGAGTTATTTAACAAATGCTCAGTTATAAATTATAACAGAAGGAGTGAATTTCAGTCACATAAATCTTATGTGTGCAAAACGATGATGATGATTGATATACTACTTAAGATCAGTAGAAAGAAATTCTATTCCATAGTCAGGTCTATAATTTCAACTCTTGTGTCTTGAACAGGACATCTTATGTTGCTTAGAAAACTGGATTCTTAAGGGTCCTTTGGAAAAAAAAAAAGGATATTTTATACCAAGGCAATTATAGTAAACCACCTGAAGCCCATAAAAGGTATTATATATAATCAATATATAAACAGAACACTTGATCACACGAATGTCTTGCCTTAACAGAGAAATTTTACCTGAAATGCACTATGAACAGCAGCTTAAAAATACATATCCCCGAGATTCCTGGATTCTTCCTTGCACACATGTGGTGTGTGCATGAGTATACAAATACAATACTCCCATATACTCTCATATCCCCGAACCAAAAATAYGGTCTAAAAAAACTCCAGTGTAACAAAACAAATATATCCTGACAATATAAATACATCCTGACAAGAGGATATTGTCCTGAAATAAGACACTACACTTAAGAGAAATTGGGAACATATTCCACCAGTGCTAATTAAAAATTTGGCAATGAATAACACAAATGCAGAGGGCAACACATGTCATTCGTGGGTTTCACTAATGTAGCACATCAATTTAATGAAGTCTAAACAAACTGGCTCAGAAAATTCTCCCCCAAATCTCTGAAGGAAATGTCTCCTCCTGCTTACACATGATAGAGGAAGACACCTTCCTCACCTCTCCAAAACTCACCTTCATGGTATTAACTGTGGAGCCCCCCACACCAAAGCATTCTCTTAAATGTTCCCTTCCCAGGCCACGAGTTGCTAAACCCCACGTAAGCTGCAAGTGTGAAACACTACCACAACAGTAGCATTACATTAAAAATGATAAACACAGTGTTCTTCTTTTTCCACCTCCCTCACTTCCTTGTGCACCAGCTCCACACCTAGTGGCCACATGATCTTACAAGCCAGATTCTAAGAGAAAGACTACCCTAATGAGGCTAATAATAATAAATAAATAAATAAATACAATCACACAAGCTGGAAATAATGTAGTAAGCTTTCCTCTTAAGAAAAAGATCAAAATGGTTATCAGATTGAAGTACCTTACTCAATAAAGCAGAAATTAACTTTGATATTTATACAGATGAAGAACAACATCTAACCTCTCAGTTCAAAGATAAAAGAATTTAGCTAAATGTTTAAAATTTAAGCAAGAGCAACTCAGGGAAGCCAATGCTTAATCTCAGTCACCCAGTTTAAATGCCTCATCTCACTCTATACAGTTAAAGGATCTCCCTATACAGGTAACAAAGCAGGAGGCTCCTCCAGCAGCATTTCAGAGCACCTGGATTAGGGTTCGTGTTCTCACCTTCTCCTTAAAGCATCTCCTTAAAACATGCCCTAGTCCTACCCATGCAGATACACTTCCCCACAACACTGGATAATAAACAAAGCAACACAGACTCTACCATCATAAGAGCATCACCACGCCAAGCAAAGCACTGGAAGTGTCCAGGATTTCAGTGTGCAGGGATGCCTGGCTTGATGTGCACTTCATGGATTTGAAAAGCTGTCATGAAAATGCTCATTTCTAAGGACACCGTCTCTGTTTACCTGTCTAAACTGTGATGAAGAGAAAAGTAAAAATATTTGAATCCTCTTTTAAAATATATTTGTCCAAAGGGAACACTGACTGATTTTTAGGAAATAGGATTCAAGAAAATACACAGATCACTGCCTGAAATTATACTCTCTTTAGCTGAAGGACTATAAGGGCTCCCTGTTAGACATGAAAATTTTTATGAGTGAAAACGGAGTGACAAATTTCTGACACAAATAAACACCCTCACTCTGTGKGTGGGTGCGTACAAACATTTCTATTTTGCACACAAATCTAAATTTAATTTGTTATAGGAACATCACTTTAGCTATCTTCATTCTCTTCCTCATGAAAGAATTAAGATACACTCAATGCCTCCCCTGCACACAACAAATAAAATCAACCGACAGAAGTCCTACCACCATGCTATGCCTCTGCAGGGGTGTTTCATGCCACTACAACCGCTAGTACTAACAAGAATGATGACACTAACGGCATCAAAAGGCCAAATCTAACACGTAAGCCCTTGGCCGTGAGGCCGTTTTCCAGGAGAAAAATCAGGATCATGAGCTTCGAACCACCCTAAGTCGCGTGCAATCTCTTCTGAATAGCAAAGAAAAGGCTCCATGTGTGGAGGCATACATGATAGTTGTCAACATAAATGAAAATGTTCATGAATAAAAAACAGGCTGTACAAAGAGCTAATTATAATATTACTATCAATTGCTAGCTTGCACTTGCAAATCTTTCATATCATATAAATGCATTGTTTTTGACATTTCTCTGTAGCTAAACATCACATCATTTCACTTTTTCCAAGTAGTTCAGATATGCACAAGATATACTATCGAGCTGAACTACAGTTGCACTGAAGGAGGACATCTACGGCATAAGCACGCTTTGTCATTAAAGAAAATTTAAAACCTTAATCCATTGCCAACTCAAAGAAATTCTAGACTTCCAATCGTCTTTATAAAGTGATTTCTATTTTTTGCGCATTCATCCCTTCCATCCACTACAGCTGTTGAAAACACTGAACCCAATCATGCAATCGGACTAAAATAATATGCACACCCAAAGTGATAGCGAAGTCATGCACTATTCCACTTGCATCCAGATGTTTGCCTACCATTAAAAACACTATTTGCTTAAAACAATCAGTTATGATTCTAGCACAGGAGTTGCAAGAAAAGATTTCAATAACCCATTAAAATCACTGTCTCCATTTTATTGTTCAAATGGATTTTTCTTCTATTTCAGAAGCGCTATTTTTGTAAAGAAATTAAATTTAGAAAGGTCTGTTCAACAGGCAAAAGCTCCAGTAAGCTATATATGGCTAAATGCAGACCTAGCCCAAGGAAAAATACTTCAAAATTACAGTGATAAATTATTCTGGGACATGATAATCTACCCATTTTGCCACTAAAAAGTCACTTAATCCACAGATACATTGCTATTTCAGACTTAGCTTCGTTGAGTAATGCCACTACCGTAGAACTGATCACAGAAATCGCCTGTAGTGAACACAGGTAATTTGGTTTAAAGGAAAAAATAAAGTATGCCCAGATAACTTTATTATCTCTCATCGATGTGACGTGATTTTCTGCACAGGAGAAACAAGTCTCTAATGTATTTGATACGGTGCTGCGCGAGGAAGCTCCGCGCCGGCGAGGCCGTGGGCGAGCACAGACCGTGCACGCACCGCTGCGCGCTGGGGTGCGGACAGCAGGGCCGGTCAGCGCTTGAGATGTTTTCCTCAAGGAACATCTTATCAATTGGAAACRACAAAAAAGAACCATCAGGATCCAGAACCATCTGCTACAGGCCACCTCTAAGCTACCAGGACAACACAACACGGAGAAGTCAAATGTAATCATAGATTCCACAGAAACTGCTATATAACTGGTTCTACAGCAAATGCAGTGGGGAGATGACAGCAACTTAGGGATGACCACAGGGGTCTGACCRAGCGCGGCACATGGGGCTTCCTCGCACCCACCACCGTGCGGTAGGAAGGCTAGGAAGGATTCAAACTCCTGGAAAGACARACCTCACAGGTTCTATTATTTTAAAAAGAAAATGAATAAAAGTAGCCTGTAACACTCTTGGGCCATATATATGCAGAGGCAGAGCCCTTTACTACCACTCATGCAAAGAGCAAAGACGTCGCAGAAAAGTTGGCTATAGCAATCACGACGTAGTTGGATTCCAACATGAGGCCAAGGCACCCAGTTTAAAAATAGCACTAGTGAAAATACAGGAGTCCCAACCAAGAGCTTCTTTCTGGAGCCGGCTATTCCAATTAGTCAGACAACAGGAAAAGAAGAACATGATTACTAAAAAAAAGTGCAAAGGCTTAATGGAAGTTACTTGCTTGGCACCACAGACAGGACTAAAGGAGAGGAAAGGAAAGCCCTGCCCTCCAGACTAGGTCACGTCCAGGGCCGTCTTGGCCACACAGCCACTCTCCATGGTCCTCCCACTCCATGGAGGTGGCAAGTCCTGCTCCAGAGGAAAGGAACCCTAGAGAGGGAAGTTCCCTCTCCTGGATGATCTCCTGCAGAAGCAACCTGTCCCGGCATGACTCAGAGCCTAAGTACTGAACAAGGCAGAAATCAATGGCAGACAATGGGAGCCATTCAATAGAGGTCCGATTTGTTCCGTCGCAGGGACGGGAAGTGGATTACAGGGGGCATCAGCAAGCTTCGACCCGGCCTTTTCTGACTCCAAAGTGTTTCGCTCTACAAATACTCACAGCTTTAAGATGCCCAGTATAKCACTATGCAACTTGCAATGTCCAAACAAGCAACCAATGAGAGCACGACATTCCGTATTAATTCTGCACTGGATGTACTTATCATGCACTCATTACAGCAAGCCATCCCAGCTGACCAAACGGAGCTACTAACAGTATTGGGTCTTCTGTGGAGTGAAAGCTGGAAAGGGAAACGCTATTCTACTACGTCCCACATTCTTGCTAAAAGAAAGAGAAAATACAGCAGTTCTGAATTTCATGCCATACTTTGTAGGAAGGAGAAGAATCRTGACATTGGAGTCCTTCCTGACCTATTTTCCATGGATACCACCATTTCTCCATCTGCTTTCCTTCACGTTCTCTTTATCGCTCTCTTCACCCATTTCATCTCTCTTCTAGTCTGCCTTCCAGGCACTCCCACACTTCTGTTCCCTTTTATATTTTGTTTGCAGCTAAAAACGGCCCTTTTCTCTGCCAACCCATCTCCTAGTCTCAGTTTCCTTCACTGTTCAACATGCAGGAGTATATCTGGATTAAAAACACTTCAAATTTCCTGGTGGGTCTCCTCAGTTCTTAAGCTTAGCAAACACACCGTTTCAAACAAAAGAACAATTCCTTAGCTACTCTAAATATCTCACTTTTTCACATTTTATTTGAGAAACAAAACATGTAAATGCTGAAACTTTAAAATCTGTGTTCTGCACWTATATAATGTATTTTAACAGCTTTCCCAGTAAGAAATATGCAATACAATTCCTTCAGTGGGGGTCTAAAAAAAAGCACAGAATAAAGAGCTGAATTTCTGCTGCCTCCGCTGAGCAAAACTAACCTTTTTATGTCTCTTTATGACATTCTCTCAATGACACGAACCTAAATATAGCTAAATGAAACATGGTAAAACTAACAAACATTGCATCTTTCCTAGAAAGAGGAATTTCTCTTGGGGAAAAAAATAAGCTATTGTAGGGTGTGCTTTGACACATACTTATGGAACACCTGAAAAAAAAAGCCAAGAAAGTAGGAAATCTAGTATGATGGTRTAGTCATATCTGAACATGCCCTTGTTTGTTTGTTCTTTTTTGTTTTTCTTATTTACCACATAGAAACTGCATTCGTGTATTACCTAGCAAACCAGAAAGACAGATACTACATTTCAAAACCTTTGAATGAAAATAATGCAAAGCAGGAAACCTCACAGTGAGGAGATTCCTAAAATAGAAGGACCACCCKAGCTCTAGAGCGGTTATAAAGTATCGTGTAGCCCTCCTTTATGGAAAACATTGTTTATTGAATTTGTGCAAAATTTATGTGCTGCACTTTTCAAAAGGCACTGCAATACAAATGCACTCCATTCATTCAAAGGCAACTCAAATCCAGTACTATAGAAACTGAAGGTACAGTTCAATGTAATGATTCATAGTTTCTCTAATAGAAAGATTCAGCAGTTTTCAATCGAGACCTTTATTCTCTCTCTGAATAAATGATGCCTGAAATTTTTATTCTTGTTCTAATGGAATTTCAATGGCCTTCASTGCAAATCTACTGGAAATTTTCGCATATTAAGTGGAAAAAATTAAATGATGTTAACCACATTTTAATGTGATTAAGGCTGACAGGGTCATTATTTCTGCTAATCACTCAGTTTAAAAAGCTCAAACAAAACTTTGTAACAGCCAATGTGTTTTTTTTCTCCATTTTTCCATATGTCTACTATAGCAGAGAATTAAAGCCACTACAGAATATGAAACTGCACATACCATGACAAAGGCTTGCCTAGTGTTTCCAGCAATTGATACATAGATTTCATTATAATTAATCTCAAGATGGAAAGGGGGAGGAGAATCAATGTTACTACCTGCAAGTCCCTTTGCTCTGTTTTCCCCAGGCAAACGAAACAAACAAGACAAGAGACTATATGTTGTGGGCAACTGTCCCCTAGCTCCTATTTGCTACTACGAAAGAGAACAAATTTCTGCATACCTTTGCTATAAATCAAAATGTATATGTTACCGTCCRAAAACGTTTTTAGAAAGTGTTTCCTGAGGTCTGCAACGTGGAGCTCTGCTTGCTCCCCGTTTGGTGAGTACAAGCTGGACAACAGGCAGAAGAAAGGGGCAGACCAGGCAGAGGGCAAGGAAAGGGGCGATGGTGAAGCACAAACATTGCGGAGCTTTCACAGYGTCCTGCCCTTCTCCCTGGCGGACAGTCCACGCAGGAGCGCAAAGCCACGGAAGCGCACCGAACGCGTCAGGTTGGCAGCCCCAGCGCCGGGTGCTCCGGTTCCAGGGACACGAGTCTCCACACAGCAGGAACGCGGCAGCCTGCGGTGACCTGAGACACCAGAGGGGCTCAGCTCCCAGACAGAGGCGCCTGTCCCGCCAGGGTCACTGACAGGGGAGGCTCTTCCTCAAGTGCGGCTCTCGCCTGTGTCTGGGAGGAAGGGCTGCTGGACTTGCCCCTTTTGAGGTTGTTTTGTTTTTTAAACAAGACCAGTATTATCTAAGGAAGACCACTACTGTAATCAGCTGCCTACTGCCTGCTTCAAAAATAATTCTGCTCTCCTCAGGTCCACGTTCTTGGAGAAATTTTACATCTTAGGTGACACATGAGACATACGCTTATGAAAGCAGCCCAAAACTAACTTGCTGCCACCACATTATTCTCTTTTGCTCACAAAATCAAAAGAGCCTGATTAGAAAAAAGGACAAAAAAAAAAAGAGAAGAGGGAGGAAAAGCAAGCAAACATTTCAGCATCCACATTCATTTTATCAGATAAGTCACTGTGGTTATATTTGGGTTACTTTAGAGGAGAACAGAGTTCAAAAATACTAATTCACATTGATCGTCTTCATCTGCTTTTAATAGATACATTTCACCCTTGCTAAATGACTGAAAACAAAAACTTGCTGCATTACAGCAGCTTCTTCAATTACAAATACCATTTTAAACAAGGGCATCCTAATAGCAATACTAAATAACAAATGCAAAAGAGCCAGCAAAAGCTATTTCTAACCTACAGGTACATGAAATTTATTTTAAAAAAAAAAGTTTTATTTCCTTCCTAATCCTTGGCAAAACAAACACACACAGAGACTTTGTTATCTACTTCACAATCACAACAAAAAATGCTAATATAAAACACAGTAACTACCAGTACAATAACTGACCCACACCTTCATACCTATCATGCACTCCTTCCTATCCCTGTAGTTCAATGCCCAGAAGCAATTCTTATTTTTTAAGAACATTTACTTTCTGCCTGAATACTTCCTATAATGAGAAAAAGAAAGTCAAAACAACTTTGCATCATTTACAACCACGCCACAAACATGTTAATATCAAGATCGCATGAGAGAGGTTCTCGGGAAGCGGCGTCTGCCCCGCTGAACTTTGCGGGCTGTGCGATGCCACGCGCTAGCGCATCAGCTAATAACCTCACTGAATTCTGGTGCTCATCTAAGAAGAGACCCTGCTGAATGTCCTAATGCATCTTATTGTGAATCTTCAGCAAATAAAACTTCATGTATGAGCTCATGATGTGCTTTGCTGCTGGAAAGTCACAGACTCTGTGGGAAGCTTTTTATCTTCCCAGCAGTCAGTTCTCTGAGAACATCAGTGCAGCTACTGTAGTTACCTGTAGATTACTTGTATTTTCTCACATCTGTGTCCAGCAATCTAAACCATGATGATAAAGGGTCATTAGGTTTTGAGTGAGGAAGGGGATGGACTAGACAATTTGCTCTGATAAGCTCCTTGTTGTGAGCTCCAGTTTAGAATGTGAAATGCAGGGTATGCAGGCTCTAAACTCAAACAAGACCCAGCTAACTCGGAGCGCAAATTAAAAACCAAGCACGTAACATCTTCCTCTACATCTTCCTCTACATCTCGCCCTCAAGTTTTGCAATTAATAATGTCATGGCAAAGTAATTCTACCATGGTAAAGAGGACATCAACGGTCTATTAGCCACAAAAAATTCAGGTACAATTACTAAGATAACTGCTGTTTGGAGCACAGCAAAGCAATTTCCCACAGTGGGACTTACAGTTCAATTTACCAGTTGGGCAAATATTTTGTGCTCTGTAGTGGTCTASAGAGTTAAGTTACCTGTAACATTTGAGCACTGTTATACTTGGAGAAAACTTTCTTCAACCCAAACAGGTGTTTTAGCTTTATCTGTTCCCAAGGATACCCTTTTTCTCCAACTCAGTTCTAAAAACTATTTTAAGGCTTTTCAATTAACATGAAATGCAAATTTGTGAAAGAGACAATAGTTAWTTTTTACCCATTCCCAGCTCTTCACAATGGGCTCTTTTAAGCTGCAGATTGTCTGAAGAGGACTGAGAATAAGCACAATGTCACCTGTAAGATTATATTAGTCCTAAAGCAGACTTGATGACGTCATAGGCTATTTTTTTCCTTAGAAGTTGCTCTTAATTCAGTAAAATAATAAAAAATATCATCTTTTGAGTCAGGCAATACGGTGAAAAGTGGAAACAAATACCAGAAATGGCAGCAGGCTGGTTTTTACATGCAGCAAACCCAGACTGTACCTGGAGTCCAATGATGGTGCTTGCCTGCCTAGCTTGGGGATGGAGCGGTAAGAGCCCCTTCAAAACGTGCACAGGGAAGTGGTGTGCCAAGCCCCAGACAGCACCATGACATTGTGTTAGGCAGTGCATGAGCATAGGGACAGTTGAGCGCACCACGGAACATTTCTCGGTCAGCCTACACAGTCGTCAGAAGAAATTCAGAGACTGAGAGGATGAAACRTGCAGCTACCACACTTCCTTCTCCCAATTAAAGATTACTAACTCATCAGCTTAGATAGCTCAAGCAATTTTTTTTCTCCATTGCCCTTGCAGAGATGATGATACCCTATAGGTTGCTTTTGGGTCTTACTTTCAACTTAATGAAAATTGGTATTTTCAAGTCACAGAGAACTGATATTTTACACATAAAAATTAGGTGTATTTCCCAAGTAGAATAATAGTAACAAGGCATGTTCACAATGGGCTTTCCACTGAAATTCAAAGTATTTGAAAAAGAAGTCCTAATCTTAATAAWCACTTTTCTTTTACATATATACATCTGCTAGATTTGTCTTCTGCAAGAGCACTAGCTCCATACACTGTGGTTATTTTTTTTTTTTATTATTATCAGTAGTACCTGGCCTTTAATGAAAAGGCGACAKTTGGAGAACTAACATTAACCGTCTACATCATCAGAGAAAATGAATCTTAATAATTATTCATACACCAAGTAACTGTAAACCCAAATCATTTCAGAAGACCTGAATGTGTCAAGAACTTTGACAATTATGACTGGAGCCAGGAAACTGTAGCACTGCAGAATTTCTTATGAATTTTTCTAGTTACTTTTTATAAATGCTGTCCTAGATGACAGCTTAATGTGTACCACATGCAATATTTATTCTTCTTCAGTGTCAGACTGTCTAGCCATCCAAGGGAATACAAAGAATGTCACTTATTAGGATAAAAGCACAAGGAAGGTAATCAAGGACATATGTAACATCAGCCAATCATGCCCTATTTCAACATCCTATTCCATTCATAACAGTTCAACAATTATTTGCTTACTGATAACTTGCTTTCAGGCTGTTTGTGTTCCCCATAATGGTGGTTTGCATTTATTTTGCTCTTTAGAATTGGACACTTGCTGTGCCATGCATGTTTGTCAAAACTTTGTATCTTCTGTCAGAAATAGCTTTAGCAAATCAAATCATTCCTGTTTGTCAGGAATCACTAATAGAACAATCTAGTTACCTTCTTTGTCTAYAGGGCACTGGCATAACCAGAAATGGGAAACAAAAGGCTATCACATGACCACACACTGCTGCAAAGCAAGCAACCAAAACCATGTTTCTATTTAATATCGTTGGAACATACAGCTATATTTTTATGGAAAACCTAATAAAGAAAATAAACTTTTACCCAAATAGAAAAATATTTTAGAAAGATACTGTGCAAGTACAAAGACAGTAGCCCCCAACCCCTTTTTCTTTAATTTAACAAACTAAATTCCTTACCAGCCCTYCACATATCTTTAGAGTACCTTTTGGTTATTGATTTTACAAACACTTGTATGAAATGCTTGCAGACATTTTATCAATTGATTTTAATCCAGGTAATGAGTTATTAAAAAAACCCCAGTAATTTGCAAAGACAAATAGAGACGGGCTGACAGAGGGAGCCAAAGACAAACRTTTATCCTCCAGAAAGTTATTTTTAAATAATAATAATTTTTAAAAATCCAATAAGAAATTGAACACGCATGCATGCGCACACACACTTCATTCATCATCGAGTATCCTGGGACATAAAGATTTTATTAAATAAAAACAGATATGGATTTAATGAGCCACTGAAATAAAACATTAGCTGGAAGAATCATCACATGTTTTAGATCCACAACATTTTGTAGGTTTTCAATGTATTAGGTGTAAGATTTTTTTTTAATAAAAGCCATTTGTTGGGACTTAAATACATTTTAACTTTGGAAGTGTAACACTGTGCCCGTGTACGAGAACTACAGTGAGACTTGATATAAACGGAAAAGTGAATCCGATTAATTCATTTTCACTGTTCAACTCCAAAGTGAAAAGACAGAATACGCGTTTATTCTCTTASAAGTATTTGTCACCTAAATATTTCTTCAGATTTTAGAAGATATTGCCAAAGCACAGTAAATCCAAACATTACTATAATTTCTTCTCAAATTGACAATAGTTAAGGCAAAGCATTGGCAACAAACACAAGGAATTTCCTCTTCAATTTCAGCATCAAGAGGCATTACACTTGGATTTACAACAAGTATCTATAGTTATATTCAATGTAATTCCTATCAGCAATTATTAGAATCTGAACATTAGTCAGTAGKATTAGTCATTATAAGAAACTCAAGACGTGGAAATAAAATATTCCAACAAAAAAAATTTTGCAACCTTTCTTGGGGGAAAAAAAGGTGTGCCAAGGCCAGAGTAACTTTCATTTCTAAATACAGAAAAGATTTTCCCTTCTCAGACTTTTTTTCCTATTCATAATAAATCATTTTTGATTGACTGCTATTTCCTTTTAGCTCCCAGTTCCAGAAAAGAGAACAATAATCCATAAACTTTTTCCCCAAAGAATGAAGATGTTSCAGGCCATTCACAAGGGAAATTTTTATTCTCCAGATGAGACTAARAACAGTACGTAAAAGTGCAACAACCTAATGTGGGTAACAGATCTCCACAGCACTCTAGCTGGCAAAAATGGCATCAAGATATGACCTGTACAGTCTTATTCAGTGAGCAGTTCAGGAACAGATAAACTTACTTTGTTCCAAATGAGATACGCCAACAGTGAGTAACAGTTTACAATTACTACGTTGCTAATTAGGTATTAAGAGATACCACCACAGCGGTACGGCCCAATCCAGATTTCCCACAGAGAGCTGCAGTACAAGCAATGCAGGGAAACCTCCGGTTATTTCAGAACAGGAAGCAACACTAGGTTTGCTTCAAAAAACTCTAAAATGAAAACTGATCTGCTGGTTATTGTAGCTGTTGAGAGTGAAAGACGAGTTTACTCCCCAGAACACACCATTCACAAAGCCACCCCCGGGATTTACRAAGCAGCCAGGAAGGATGCGATCCTGGCGGCCGTGCCGCGCTCACTAACGCTGCTCACCTCGGAGAGCCCTTCACAGGCATCTCCCTGCATCTCTCTGCTTCCCAATACGGCTCCCACACAAAAATACACACAATATTAAAATGCGAGGCTAAAAAAGACGTGGAATACCTTAAAAGGAGAGCACACCCATGGCACCCATTTGGCTTTGGCTTGAAACCATAGCTGCTTTACAGACCACGTGCGACTCACTGCTTCTATGAAGGAGGCTGGGGGAGGACAAAGCCAAGCTGACCATGCTCATTCCTTCTGACACTCATGTGGCTCAGCAAGTCAGTAGTAACAATTTAAAACACAATCACTTAAGAATAATGATTACTATCAAGAATAACAAACTATTCCCTCTCTTTTAAAGTGATCTAGCACCACTATTAACTGATTTGCAAAACAAAAACAAAAGAACCCTCTTACTTAAAAGTCCACTTTCTAGGATAAAATCTGTTCAGTAATGGGCCAATTTCAGATTAATCTTCTAGTTCATAAAGCAAACCATGGCATCTACAGTAGATCAGTGTCTGTCCTCCTATCCTGAGACCCCGATATGCAGAACAGGTGACCTGACCCAGCTACAGCACAGTAGCCTATGGCATTTTTACTCTGAGAGAAATGTAACTGGGCCTTTGTAACCTATGTCACAAAGGCAACATAAAAGATTTCTGAAAGTCGATCAGAAATGAAAAAAAAAAAAACAAAAAAAAAAACCAACACATCAGAGCACAGCTCTTCTTCTCCAAGCAGACTTTTGACTCTCAGTTCCATGCAAAGGACAACCTTCACCCTGGAAAGCACAACTGGTCAGACTGGTTTACCCTTCTTCATTTTCTTTCTCTCACTGCTACTTAACACACATTCACACAAGGATCACAGCAGTGAAAGCAGTTGTATCCATAAACACACACGACACAAAAAGGACTAGGTAAATAAAAAGTATGGAATTTCTTCATTTGGAATGATGTTTCTCACCATGATCTTGAAATGTGAAAGTAGTTCAGACATGAAGATATCTCCAGAGTTGCAATGCACAGTCAAACTGATTTACTCGCAGGAGTGAGGAAAAAACATTCTTTTTTCCTCTTTCACTTTTTTCCATTTGAATGTTTAAGTTAGTCAACTTCACTTGCACTGAGGAGCATGACAGAGGTGCTTATCTATCCTCCTAAACATAAGCTAGGCTACATCTAAAAACAGAAGACAAAGAGCAAGAGGAAAATCTCCCAAGCTACTGTCAAAAGCTAAGCTCCAGACTACAACGACATTCCCTCCTGTGTACTTATGCGTATAATTTAGCAGTGGAAGTATTGCAGCATGACCAAAACAGCAATCAGTTTGTTTCACAAATGCTGATACCATACCCAAGTGCCAGAATTCTCACTACTCTAACAGAAGAGGAAAAACGGATACTTCAATATGTTTGAGGGGTAAAAGTTCACAATGCCTCGTGCCGCAAAACTCTGACAGTGGTGAGAACTCATCTAAGATGTACTGCAAGATTTCTTCTGCCAATGCACTATGGCTGAAGCATTCTAAAGGGCAACTGATTCAAGGGGCCAGGTGGCTTCATTCAGACATGAAGGCAGCACACAGCCTCGTCGGTAAGCCTGTGCTACCCGTGTTCACGGAAGGACCACAACTACACACAGTGCACACTAAAATCCCTCTGAGCACTTTTGGAAGGCCTTGGAAAACTAGCATCTCCTGCCTTAGGCTTTGCCTGTCTGAGCACAAGAGTTTAAAGGAAAGCACCAGGGAAACATGTTACCTGATTCTCAGAACTGCCACAGCAGACTCACAGGTATTATGATAAAGTGGCACTTCCTAACAAATCAGAAGTCAAGCATAAAAAGGGCAGAGGACTCAAAGCTGCAGTTGTTCTGTATTACATCTTCACCCACAAAACTGTGTATGAACAGCTCAGAAATCATGGTGATGACGACGATAGCCAAAAAACAACCCAGAAGATCATCTGGAGACCAAAAAGAGAAGAAACAGAAGAGAAGAAGCCAAGACAACTAGCTCAAAAGAAACGCAGTGAGTCAGAGAGGGCTCTGAGTGTAGCGCGCATGGAAGGCGCTCCGAGCCGCCTTCCCCGCGGAGCGCGCAGCCCTCCGGGGCTGCAGCCCACGCAGGGCGCTGCTCCCACGCCCGCCCCTCCCCGAGAGCAGCACCCACAGGCGCTGCTGCCCCGGCCACGCTGGCCGCCGCTGCCAGCCGCGCCGGAGGAGCCCGGAGACAGCGCGTTTCTGACACGCACAGGGCAGCACAGAGGCAACTCACCCCGGAACGGGTACTGGGCTATAAGAGCTCAGCACAAACAGGCAGAAATTAGGACCAACAGAAACTTTTCTTTATTGTTTTCCTTCCTTCCTGCTTAGTGTACTTATTTCCCAAGAACTGTCAGGGTTGACACTGCCACTTTTTTTTTTAAAAAACAGTTATCAGACTTAAGACATATTTAGTACATCTTTAGCAAATTACGTAAGCCTTATTTGCAACCTGTGCTTTTGCTATTTATAACTGCCATGTTGTAACCGGGTGGACTGTAATTTTTGAAAGTATCCTCACCATAAAGTATGGCTTATTTGGAAAACATTCTAGGAACATTTATCTGGAAGATCTCTACTGTCCTAACACAGTGGAGACTAGAGTTTACAGTTGGCACAGCATAAACTTGGTGTCAGAGATGCACCATTACTTGTATGAAGATCTGTCCAGATACAGTAAACTCACACTCTCTGAAAATCAAGAGCTCATGTGCTCAGTAGCAAGTACCATTCTTGAATTTAACACGGAATAACCTCAAAGATTCAATATCTTTCTCTAGCCCACAGCACCCATGTGAGACTGGGGGGCAAGAGAAAAGCTAGACCTCTCCTGGAAGGTGTTTTGGGACTGGGGCCAGGCCACACACCAGAACTGAGATAAGGGAGCAGCGGTTCTTCCCTCCGCTTCCTCCCTCCTGCAAGTCCCAACTCCTGCTGTCACCAAACAATACACATTGACATGCAAAATGGAGAGAGGACTCCAAAGGGAGACACAAAGCAAAGCAGGAATGTGACAAAACCAAAGAAAAAGGAGAAACCATCTGGCACAGACATGGGGAGAACGTTCATACCAGAAAGTGAGCTAAAAACTCTGGAACAGGTAGGATTGACTGAAAGGTCCCTGGAAGTGGTGAGTCAGAGCTGCAAGAAGTTAACTGTGAATACCAAGGCATAGATGCTAAAGACTGCAATTAGCTGATGGATGAGAAATGAATTCATATTCATTAATTAATTAAAGACATAATAAAGTATAATTGTTTATTAAGCAAACAGCATGCACTACCCCCACAGCAGCAGGTTAATGTTTGGTAAAAAATGTGTATGATTCTTCAGTTAAAATAAAAAGACAAAGGGGAAAAAAAAGCAGGATCACACAGTATTATGCCTCAATCACAGAATTACGAGGCCTGGATTCTGGATCTTCCTTGTATACTTTAGAGCTTTTGCATGCAAAACACCATTACATACAAAGAATATTAATTATCTTCTAACATTTTTTCAAATTCTTCTGTTGTATGACACAGTGTTACATAAAAATTTCTAAATTTTCCAAAAATGTCAAATATTAGTGATTTAAGGCAATCTTATAAGCTATGTCAAACTCCTTAATACCACAGTGATATTACAATGTATAATTGTAATTTTAAAAATTCTGCAGCAAATATATTCTCTTTAAGAAAAAAAAAATCCACCTAAAAGTTAAAGACTTGAAGACCCACTATATATTTAAAGATACTAAACAGAACTCAGAAACACACCTAACCCTGAAGCTGCAGGTAGTGACATTAACCGCACTGCGCGCCGACTCAGGTAGCTCGCCACATAAACAATACGCTGGTATTTTCAAGTATTTGTTTGCTCTAAAGGCTGCAGCTGATGTAAGATTATTTTCCACACTGAAAATGAAGTATTTCTGTTTCTGTCCGCACAGCAGAGGTATACCAATAGAAATACCCCTTTCTTAGAGAAGGGAATACTTTCTTTTTGGTCTACACAAACTCAAATCCTTTATTTTTAGTAGAAYTTGCTAAGTTCATGTATTTCAGAGAGCAGTGCAATGTCAACAGCAGAAGAAATTTTGGGAGCATTTTTGTAGTACTAAGATAAAGATGTTTCATTCCTATGGTCAGCATACTTTCAATTATTGAAGAGATGGAACTAGTCTCCAGCAGTTCTTTCTCTTAATTTTGTTTCCTATTAATTTATTTGGGCTCTTAAATATACATATTCTTATACTGCTTGCTAAATCATGTTTTGCTTTGTGGTATGTCAAACTAATATCATAAAAAATTACTCTTGATGAAGACCATGTCCTCTTTTGCCACATACTTCCGCAGCATTATCCTTTGAACGTGCTGGAACCAGATCTATGCAAAAGAAAAGTCTTTTGAAAGGTGTCAAACCCAAATGCAAGTAAAAGCCCAGGGAAGAACTTGCACTTGGAATGTGTTTACATCAAGATCAAATACTCATCACTAACAAATCTAAGAAGAGCATATAGAAATAAGTGACTCCAGAACTTCTCCAAAGCCACACATTGCACAAAAGCAGAAGGGGAGGTGTGGGAGCTTACAGTTATTTTCTTGCTGTGGGGAGGGAGCAGTGTTAAATCTTTGGTTTGTTTTACACGGGCCTGCTGAAGACACGAGGTCCTTCTGGACAGCATTTCCCCTCCTCTCAAATCTCTTGCCCGGATTGCACTCTACCAGCACAAGATGTTGCCCTGCTGCTTTGCTAAGCTGGTGAAAAACCAACTATTTTATCTGTTCTGCCAGTGGGCACCAGAGCAACAGAGATCCCAAGCTGCCATTAGAAGTGAAGAAGTCTGTAAGTGAAACACTGATTGAAGGGCATAAGAAATTAATTCGCACCCAAATCTATGCAGTCTTCCTTGGACTTTACTCTGTCCTTTCTTTCCTCATTTCAGACTTTGCTTTCTGGCATCCCTTCCCCCTCCCCCCTTTTATTTGGAACATCTGAAGCAATATGGAAAAGATGAATAGAAAAGGATTATTCCCTCTCATACTACAAGATCTAAGGAGCATCAAATGAAATTACGATGTGGCAGATCCAAAACAAACATAAGGAAATACTTCACCATATAGCACATAGTTAAACTGTGGAAGCCCCAGCTCCAGGATATTGGGATACCGAAAGTATACTTGGGTTCAAAAGGTGAATGAGTAAATCCATAGAATAAAAATCAGTCCAAAGTTATTAGCCACAAGTATGTCCTATCTGGCTGCAGCGGTCCTACGGGCTGCTGGGAGCTGGGCACGGAGCCTCTGCTAATCTGTCACGGAGCCTCCCCTTAATCCGCTCCTACGCTCCTCCCTGAAGCTGCTAAGCGGCCTGGCAGAAACAGGACCGAGAAGACAACGGACCACTCATCTGACCCAATACGGCTCACCTAGTTTAAGAACACCAGAAAAACAAGTTTTATTTATTATGAATAGGGGTTTTTTTATTAGAGGGTGTAAAATACCTCAAGGTAGATACCCTGTCCTACCAGCACCATCATTTTGCTTTTTGCTAGCAAAGTATCATGAAATTCTGAGAGAGGTCTCAAAAGCAACATCGACACACAGGTGGACACTCCAAAAGCCTGAGTTATACTAGAAAAGAAACGTTCACAGATCCTTATCAAGCCCCAGATGACTTCAGGACCATCTGCAACACCTCCCTTATTTCATGCTCCACGCCAGGCAGCCTTCGAGAGCAAAGCCAGCCCTGCAAACTGCAGCCTGAGGACGGTGTGAGAAAGGCCGTTTGTCTCAAGGGGCGGTTGCCCAGCTCGGCCGGGGCAGCTCTGCCACGCAGCGAGCTCGGTGTCGGCTGCAGGGCAGCCCCGGGCGCACCGAGGCCGGAGCTGTTCCCGCGGCCGGAGCGCTGCGTGTTCCAGAGGCGGATCCACACTCGGAGCCGCCAGCAGCGCCCTCCCCTTGAGCAGGGCCACGACGCACACCTTTAATGGGGTGACGGGCTGAGAAGGTCCCAGGTCCCGGGTTTGCGGGACATCCTGCAGCTCAGCCATTGCAACCAAACATTACTTGCTTGTTTAGAATACATGCACGGTGATAACACTCAGATACACATAGACCACGTTAAGGCAGGAGAACCCTGTAAGAATCATTGGGAATTACTTAAAAAGGGCTTGAGTATTCAGCGAGAGGCCAGCAACATATGTAGTAAAAATGGTTTCAGCGGATTTCCCCTATCCGACACCGTGATTACTGTCATCTGATCACACCACAAGTGCGCCCAGCACAGCTGCCATGTCAGCCTCTCTTCAGGGGCTAGGTCTTAATCATAAATCAACTGAATGACTAATTCAACATTGTTAAAACCAGCAAGGAGCTGCTGGGAGCTGGTCCCGTCTTTACATCTTTCAAAAGGTCAACACACCTACACAAACACACAATACTCCTATCTTTCACAGTGTTTTCTTCTTTTTTAGGACTGAAGAATAATGTTACCACTTCAGTGCAAGTGTGTTTTAACAGACA
The DNA here is from genome assembly GCA_003342815.1 of Eudromia elegans. NCBI lineage: Eukaryota > Metazoa > Chordata > Aves > Tinamiformes > Tinamidae > Eudromia > Eudromia elegans. Next base: position 4,530,961 of record PTEX01000034.1, on the reverse strand, counting down.
ATTAAAATGTTCATTAATTCTGACAGGGTGACCCAGTAAAACAAAGAAAATTTTAGCTTTCTCTCTCATACTCACAATCAAAAATCTCCCCTCCTGTTGGCAGTGCTTTAAATACTTTTCTAGTTGTAAAGGACTTATGAAAACATTTTATTGCTGAGTATTTCCTGCATTAACCTTTCTTCTGTTACAGTAATATTACGAATCAAGCTGAAGAATAAACTTTTTAAAGTTGAGCGACTAATGTAAATATGGCTTAGATTTCAAATACGAACCTCTACTCCTCAAAATAAAGTCACAAATTAAGTGACATCTAAAAGTAAAATGTATTCTAATCACTTGCATCTGTTTGTGCCACACAAATGACAAAAGCCTACCGTTAGCATCCCTCACAGAAAAAAATTATTCTGCTTTTAAATATAAAAGCTATGTTGCATAAACAGAGGATTTAAAGCTGTAGCAGAGTGCCTGAATGAAGAAAAATGGCAATCTTTCTGGTTCTAGTAGATGCCTTTCCCTATCACACAATGTTTCCCACTCATAAATACATGACAAATACTTCCTCAATCATTTTTTACGAGCAGGGATGCACAGGGGGTAGTCAATGGCTAGCTTGAGGGAAAATAGGAACAGCAGGAGGCAGAAACTGTACTGAAAATGGCTATGTGGTAAATTCTCTTCTGGAACATCACTCAGCTACCCAGGCTTTGATCTTTCAGCTACAATTACACTAACATCCATGAGATCTGGAATTTCTTTTTAAAACTAAATCATTAATTGCAATCGAAATAGTTAAATCATTTCATTACATGACCCTCCAACACAAACATCTGATTTTTTTACAAATTAAAAATTGTAATTTATACAAAGATTTGCTTTCAATTGGATTTAACTATGTCATCATCACAACCAGCCTCACAAAAAACATGGGGTGACTGGCGACAGCTAAATCACAGACTGGCGTCTCCTAAATAGTCCGTCTACCATTAGGGTCTGGCAAATGGTATTTACTGTACAATTAGAGCCAGTGAGCTCTACCTGTAATCATCCAAATACAGGTGTGAGGATCCCTTCTCGGACAAGGAAACCGACTCATCCATTTTCACATAAACTTTCATGCCTGTACTGTTATAGCAAACCTTAGGAAGCCTCTACATCTGCACTTTAAAAAATATATATATATCATCTGACAATAACAGAGAACTACCACTTTCTGATTTAGGAGACTTTCTTGGTTATAATCACTTTCCATGTTACAGTCCTAATTCACAAAATATTCTAAGGGCAAACAAATTTATACAAAATTACTAAGTTTGGTCAAATAGGAAAAACTTATTACATTTGTTATTGATTCTTATCTAAAGTCTGTGTTTTGGAGCTGAGAGGGCTTTTTGGGTCTTTTTGCCATTAAATAGATTAAATTTTATTCTTAACACAAGCACAAAATGTCTTGGAGTATCAAAAGGACAGTTTTAGTTGCAGTAATTTCACAGAATTTATTCTAATGATTTATTGGAGTTAACCATCTGACATTAATTATTGTTTTGGCTTCCAGTCTATGAATGTTTATTTTTCAGTTTAAAGCCTTCTCACTCTTTGATATCATATGGAAATGAGAATTTTTAATGGAAAATTGAAACCATGTGCATCTAAGTACTTAATGAAGTACAGGGAGAAACAGAGGGTGCGCTTTAGGAGAATTCAGATATTCCGCTTTGGATACTTTTGATTTATTTGGATGAGTTACATGCATATATCTGTTCGCAAACACACATTTTTACATCCTCAAAGTATCTCGCAAGTGTTTAAAGATCTGAATACTAAAAAAGGGTTTCCTAAAACAAAATATACTGCTATTCATTTTTCTTCTTGGAATATTATTTGATTTGCTCTCTCCTCCACAAATCAAATGTTTATTCCTTCTCCAGATGCATGCTACGACACGCTATTACACAGCATTTCTCAACAGCAGATACCCACCACGTGCCTACCATGCTAGGACTGGATCTTCATGCAGTTCACTGGATGTCTGTAAGATTGATTCTGTAACCATCACGTACTTAAGTCATAATATTGATGACAGCAATACTTGACTAAAACCGGCTCTGCTCGTGACACTACGAACGTCAAGAGAGGCCTGTAAGCTGCAGGCAAAGCACGAACAGTGGCAAGGAAACCAGGCACCCAACTGCAAACAGGGGTGCAGTGCTAAGGAGTGTGATTTGGCTACAGTTCCAAAGATTTTTGTGCAGTTCACAGAGCCTTAGTCCTCCGGTATGAAGGCTTTAGTCCTTTGGAATGAAAAAGATGTCATTCAGATCATCAATATTACATAACATGATAAAAACGCAGGATTTTTTAAATCAGTCTTTCTAAATTAAAACTACATTCTTGGGTTACTAAATTCATAAAAAAATACCAGGAGGGGAAGTATCTTCCTCTGTTTCACACTTCATTCAGGGTTTCACCGTATGCATTGTATTCAAGCAGCATAGATGGGAGCAAAAATAAGAAAAGTTCAGTATTTGCTTTTGCTACTATTTTAATTAATATTCTTTGTGATCCCAATGAGCAAGGAATTATTCACCACTGAAACATGTGAAATAGGAACATAAATTTAGATATCTAACTTGAGCATACTCACCATTTGTTTTTCTTTCTAATGTAGTCTTTTTCAGAGAGATTAACCAAATAGATCATTGGCTTTGATGTGAAAAATAGGTGTTTGTTCAAAACATCGATCTAGAATGGAAAATACAAGAACAGAACTTTAAACAGCAGCCTGAATTAATTTTAGGACTCCCTCTTTGACATGTCTGAGGAGGCAACAGAATTACAGCAAAATACAGAGACTGCACTCTGGCAACCACCAAGTCTGCTGATAAATTTAACATTCAAAATACTCAATTAAACTTAAAAAAAGAAAAAGAAACAACTTTAAAAGCAGACAAGAACAGGTAGCAACATTACAAGTCAGTGCATGGGATAAAATTCACAGCCTACCTCTTTGTCATTCCAATCATGATAGAATCGGACAGCTTTCTTTTCATCAATTACCCAGGTTTTGATTTTGCACATTATGTCCTACGCAAGATCAAGAAAAAACAAAGTCAAAAACTCAGCTGAACATCACAGAATTCTTTTCTATAAGCAAGGCATCTAGCCCTCAGGACACAAAATGTACACACAAATTAAAAATCACATAGGCTCTCAGAGAAATTTTTAAAAAATCCCTACTTTCAGAAGTCACTCGAGAGAAACGCTGAGTATTAAAGCGGCGCAAAGCCCACCATTAGCAAGTTAAACGGACGACACGCAGCAGCACCTCTCTTCACCCGAAACGATGAGCAGAGCTCTCGAGAGGAGACACGTAAAGCCCTGGATGTTTTGGGGGGCTTTCCCAACTCCCAGACGCGACACCCGCGCGTGCGGCGGCAGGGACCACGCACGACGCACACAAGCCATTAAGCAATGGGACCGGCTGTGACGAGACGCGCCGAAAGCAGGGTTTGGGGTTTGGTTTTTTTTTTTTTTTTAAGAACCGTTAGCAGAAGAAATTGAGCCTATTATTGATGATCCACCCTTCAAGAAATTAATTCCAATGGCCAAAGGCCTTTTTTATTCCGCATTAATTTTTCGCCAACACCTTCTCCCTCCCCCCCAGGCGGGACCTGCCAGAGCCTCCATTACACAATGGCGAGCGCCGTGCACTGGTGACCTCCAACCAGCTGCATTCACTTTCCGCACATCTCTCGCGGCAGGAAATCTAAAGGCCTTTTAGTTAGCCAGCGAGTGTGCATTCAGGAGGAGTAACTGCAGGAAGAGCCCAATGCGCTTTGTTTCTCTGGCCTTTCTTCACAGAAAGATTAATCATCTGTGAAATGGAAACGGCAAACAGCAAGTGACACACACTGAACCCTGCGAGCCGTCCCCCACGGGCCGCGCGGAGCCGCGTGTGGCGACGCTCTCCCCGCRCGCAGGTGTTAATAAAAGCCTCCAGGGCTTGAAGGGCGCTCTTGCCTCTTCCCCCAGCAGCAGAAGTCGCCTTTTTTACTCTATTTTGCTTTAATTTTTGATAGATAATTCACGATCATACCCTAAATAACGCGTCTTTAAGGTTATAATTGGCGCCGCGGTGCATTAAGGTTTTGAACGCAAGGAAACGTTCCCTAGGCTGCTGGGCACGCGCCGCTTTCACACTTGGCGCTCTGCGGCCRAAGCGGATGTATAAACAAGCACAAATAACACCCGTATTTACTACGGTCTTTCTCGGTCTTGCAGTCGCTTTAAGGAAAAACAAGGAAAAAGCTCTTCTAAATCTTCAGATCCTGATTTGAAACCCTCCAGGAACAGGACTCCCTGCAGATTTTAACAAGGAAGGGGCAAGCTAAAACTTTTAATGAAATCTAACACGTTCTGCCTAAGAATAATCACTTTTACTCTCCTATAACTGAATTTCACTCATAAATGTTTAAAAGTGGCTAATATAACACCATTTCCTACAAGGAGAAGATCAAAGTGCTATATTACAAATGCATTATGATTAAAAAAGCACTGCGCAGCTTTGCTATTAACTGTTCTTTAAACCCTAAAAGGCTTCCCATAGATCTCACTTGGCACTGCATATACAACCTTTGACAAGTAATGTAGACCATTTTTATTCATTGCCTAAAATTGTAGGCAATTATGTGCGTCACACTGGCCACCTGCAAATTCTGAATGCCTGCTCCAGTTGTCAGAGCAAAAAACTAATGTCGGAGGGGATTAATCTAGGGGGAGAGAGTCCTCTTTAATGGCTCCAGCAGGTGAAATGGCCCAGCTGGTTACTGTGATGAGTGGCCAGAACAGCTTATGTAGAGACATGCAACAAGATTACACATAAGGAAGAAAACAGTGGTACCATCTTCTCTTTAACCCTATGCGCTTCTKATTTTTTAATTAAACAACCTAAACAAAGCAAGGGAAGCGATTCCACCGGTAAGGACTCTTCCAATAGAATCGCTAGCCTCAGCTTTTATTTAAGTAGATATATGAAAATCAGCACAATCCCAAAGATTCCTGTTAAGCACTGAAGGAATTCTGGCTTAGAGTATTTCAGATTTTAAGGAAATGCTGCAGGTACCCATCGTGTGGCTTTTTGCACAGCCATTTCCCCAACAGCAATGCACTGCTGCATATTAATTAGAGAGTRGGGGAAGAAAAAACACAGAAATTACACTATAGCAAGAGTTGAAAAAGCCAATTTTCAGGTCCTATGCAGCAACTAAATTATTTTTAATCCCACAGAAAGAGTAGCTGCATAACTTAGAACTTCCAGAAAATTTCAAGCATCAGTGCAAATTTCAAGCATCAGTGCAGTAAATAACACTTACTCTTTCTGAAATATAAACAAGCACATAATTTCTAATCAAAACTTCTCTTCCACATTCATGTGGCCACCAAGGTTGACACAGACCTAGTTTTTCACAGTTCAGATTCAGGTACCCAGCCACGCAGGGTGTGACTGCCGTCCTAGAGGGACAGCTAAACAGGTACCTGCCCGCAGCAAGCCTAAGCCCCACTTCAGCTTTACAGAGAGGGCAGCAGTGTGTGAGAACTTTCTGGCCATAAAAACAATGGAAACKTAAGTAAATGCAGCACCCCTGTCTGAACCTGCTGCGGCAGAGAGAGACCAAGAAAAGTGAGAAGAATTATTCAAAGTAAAATTTTCTTGGAAGCATTCAGGCAGGCAGAACACAAGGCAGACAGTCAGCAGCTTAGGGGAAGAGACAGATGAACACAGATTGCCCCTCATCATGGCGGCCCTCATCATACAATTCCTTAACAACAAATCCGTCAAAAACTAATAATATGAAGAAAGGTAACTTCATCTCCATATTGCTTTTCTATCCAGYGCCAATAATCTAAAGTCAAAYAAATAAAGAGGAAAAGGCTTATTTCAAGTTCCATTTAATTTGGTATCATTTTTAGTTTTATTCACTGCTTCTATTTAGGCCTGATAAAAGAATATGAACTGACCTTTTTATCTTCACTATCATTGCAACGGTCATTTAAACATATTTAATCATCACTCTAGTTAACTCCAGGACGCTTAATAACAGAACACAGAGCAATAATCCACTTTCTTTAATTAGTTCTGGCGTCCCCAGCTCCACACTTTGAGGTCACTCTGCCACTGGCAGAATGATCCACTTCTTGTTTGATGATGGGGCAGCCTCGCTTGGTTTTTCAGCTAGCAGGATTATAGCAAACACCATTTAAAACACCACAAAAAAGGCAAACCAAAATTCAACTATCAAAATTCAACACTACCGTCAAGGAGTATGAAAAACAAATACCATTAATATMAAATATCACTTTGTTTTAAAGATAATTAATTTCTGACTATATCTTGAGCAATATATTTAGCCTAAGTGAATGTTCAGTGTATTTGGCCCTATTTTATACACTGATATTAACTGAAGTCCTGCTCTCACTTTCAAAAGCAGCACTCAACACAGAGATACTAAGCAGGTCCTTAACAATAATGCTCAAGAGTAAAAAGTCCTATGAACAAACACATTTAAATCACATTTATATTTATCAAGGCTGGCTCGTGAGAAAAATGTGTATGCATGTGCATACGCTAATACACTCTTTGGATGGATGATAGTAAGGACGTGTGCCAGTGCCAAACACTTTATAGAGCATGAGGGACTAAACTAGAGCTTGGAAAACTCTCTTGCCTACTTGGCACCAGMGAATTGCGAGTTTGTTGTTATGAATTAAAAGGGCATGTAATTAACTTCCGCAGATTGAATAAAGTAGTAAGCAGTCGTGAGGATTACCGTTTCACACCTCAGAGTGCCTTCCTCCCGACTCCGGGCAGCGCTGACGTCCCGGCGCGCGGCTCCCGCGGGCCCTCCCGCTCCCCAGCCGCCCCTCTCCCCAAGGGAGATGTTCTGGGAACCACGCGGACTGCTTCGTACCAGGTTACTCTGTTCTTTTCCACCCTGCAGAAGGCCAAGATCTAACAGCTGTCCAGCTCCCTGCAAACCTYCCCAAGGCAGTAACCACGTTTTACTATTTTTTAAACGCAGGCAGCGCAACAGCAGAGTAACCACACAGCAAAGGAGGGGAAGTGGCAAGAACGCCATCCGCTTCAGGATAAGGAGCAGCTAAAGCCTTGCTCAGGCTCTTGGTTCGCTCTCCTCAGTTCATACAGGAGTTTGACAGCACAGCACATCAACAGTAAAAGCTGTAATGTGTAATTAATATGTTCACATTCCCCTAAGGAATCTGGCTGAATAATGGGAGTTATTTTACATCCGAAAACATGGCAAACACTAGGAGGATTCAACACTACCTAACAGGTAGGTCTCAGAAGGCAACCGTAAATTAAAAAAATCCAATGAGTGTTTCTGGTGGAGCTCCAAATAAGCAAGTTACATTTCGCTTATTTTTTTTTAAAAGACCATATTAATGGCACAGATTATTAGAATAATAAACAAATAACAAGAAAAACTTGTATAAGATATGCCTTTTCAAACTAGTACACAGAAATCAAACAGCTGAAGGCTGAAGCTTGACAAACACCAAATAAAAACATGTTCTTACTTGTCAACACGAAGRATAAGTAAGCACTACCACAGCTCATTCAAGTTACAGCAAATTATCTCTACCTATAAACAGTTACTTAAATAAAAGACTAAAATCCCCCCCACAAGATTATTTCTTACAGTTGTGCTGAAACTACAGTGTAAGTGGGATATGCAGAAGAACAAACTAGATAAACATTATTACTCCCTATGACCTTCAAATAACTACAATTATTTTTCAGATACAGAGACCTATCCTACTCAAGASGGCCCATTGCTAAGAAGTCAAACTCTGCTTCTCCCAAACTAAGTTATTGTGCCCGTATCAATTTCCAGGCTAACGTGACAGAACTGAAGAGTGACCACAGCACTTCCATTTACGGCTTTCCTTKAAATCCTTCTATGGGAAAATCAGTGCTATCTAGCAACGCCACCATCTCTCCATTGGGAGATGCTAAACAAAGTCTCACTCTGTTTATAAGAGTGAAATCAAAGTGAGAAAACAAAACAAAGTGAAACAATGTTTAGAAACAATGTTTTGTTTAAAGGACAATTAAGTTCCAGACTGAGAAAAACACCGCMTCACATCTGCCAAGTGTTGGGTGCTTCATAGGTTGTAGCAACTGGGACTGCTGCTACAACAAGAAAGGACAAGTCAGGTGCTGTGTCAACCAGGGTGACAACGAGCTGTTCTGAGGCACAAAACAATGTCTGAYCTCCTACAATTCCCCTGACCACTGACTTTAACAAAAGTACAAGGGGAGCAGTAATGGATTTAGGACAAGTGTATTATCCTATCCTCTATTCAGTCCCTTCTAGCAGAGCCAGTACAAGCTGTACCTGATAAAGATTTACTGAGATTTACTGATGCCCAATAATGGGCATGCACCTTTGCAAATACTTCCACCCCAAGTGTCCTACAGGCACCCCAGGCAGTGTAAKGCATGCTAATAATCCCCAAATTCTCCTCTTATGGGTCCTAAGGCATGGCACTTAACAGGGCATATCCACCTGCAGTTTCTTAAAGAAAAAAGTAGGMATGAATACAGAAAGCAGCCTGTCTACAAGTGATTATTTCTAGSATTTCACATTTCTTAGAACTCAGGGTAGGAAAATTGCACTGAAAAGAAAAACTACACATCATCTGTAGAGACCCACTCATCTTTTCAGAGATTGAGTTWGTCTACACAAATTTATTTACAAACAAATCCGTGTGTGAATGTGTTTATTCTGTAAGCGAATTAGGCTGAGAATAAGGTGTCGTCTTCTGTTCACGGGAGTTACTTTGGAGCAGGTAAACCCTACCATTAAATGATACCATTGCTTGATCTGGACATACCTAGTGAGATATTCTTTGCCACAGCAGTGATTTCCATCCACTGTTGAAATCTATGCAGGAATGATCTGCCTTGACAGAAACTATTTAAGTATTGGCTTCTCTCTTTGTTTCCTAATAACATCAAACAAAATCAAAATGTGTATTTATGTATCATGCACTTGCACCTCAGGCTTCACTACCAAATAATGCACAAACATCTGCCATGGATATTTTCCTGTTATGTTCAAAATGTTCTTCGGAATGAACTTCAATTTCCTCTAAATACCACATTAAGCACTGTAAATGGTCTACTAAAGACTTTAGGCATAATTATATRCATTAAGAATACAAATATTTTCTTGATTCCTTACGATTTAACTYACTAATTAGAACAGAAAAGCCACTGTCAAAAAGAATGTCAGTAATACACATATGCACTGTTCCACCTAGGGTGGAACRAGCTGACATCACTAGCTCTCCTCAAAAGGAGGCCGTAACATCTGACTTTAAAAAGGTTTAATAAAGTACACTGCTTTTATCTCGACCTCGAATGAAAGAAAGGTGAAAATTCCCAACTGGCATCATCAGTCAGACCTGGGAGAACTCTGGTGAGCACCTGCTGCACAAAGGTAGCAGAATCCTGCTCAGCTCTACTCCATTGCTGTGCTACAAATACATAAATCAGGATGGACTAAGGTGTTAGAAGGAAGAGAGGAAAAAGCAGAAGAGCTACGTATCGTATCTGCTGATAGATGTTCATGCTCTGTGGCTATGGTCATCGGACCAATTATTAGTTCATCGCCACAGCAGAAACAAAACAAACCATAGCGCATTTTCCAAGTAAAATGTGCATCAGACAGTTCTGTACCATTTAAGGAGGATCTTCATGTATTCTCTTCATAATTCAAATTATTTTTTCTCTAAAAACTGTTTAATTTCAAAAAACTAATCTTATTTTCAAGCCTACTTTCAATGGAACTTAGATACATCACAGGACTTGTAAAAATACCCTTTTGGCTGGAAGTTCAAACACAGTGGACACTGCATCCTTTCAGTAGGAAACTGGAAGTCCAAACACAGCAGACATTGATACTGACCTAAAGATCTTCTATTCCTATCTCTAAGGTCAATAATCGGCATGAACCCAACTGTAAATACTATTCTTGTGGTCAGCTATGTAAAACATGATRCAATTACCACTAGGAATTATTCTGTTTTGGAATTTAAGATCTGGTGCTGTTACAAAGGCATGGGCAGCTACTACAAGGGAGGGCCAGWCCCTAGAGACTAGGGTCACACAGGAAAGGTCATGAAAGAGACTCCAGGAATAACCTTCACTTAACCATGTTACATTGTATTCACCTGACGACTTCCTGAAAGTGACCTCCCCTATATAACATACACTGCAAGAACAAGATTTGAAGTTGAAGACTCATAAATTTATACATGACTTATACATGATACTTTAATTTTAATTTGAAGTCTCCTGCTACAYGAAGGTGACAGATGAATAATAAGCTAATAACAAAGTTTAATTCAACTTCTTTCTCACATGCCTCTGTAGAAACCAGCACAGACTTAAAATATCAGATCAGGATTGCTCTGATTGCTTTCTGAAATGATACTTGCACTACTTTAATACATGCAAATAACAGGGGAATTTTTGTTCTGTGATATCTCTTTAGAAGGTTAGAGCCAAAACAATATTTAAAAGTACACTGAATCTGAAAAGAAGGGTACCCTTAGTAAAAGCAGAGTCATTTCTAAGAAGCTAGAAGAACACTTGAAGAATCTGTAAAATTACACCTGTAAAGGAAGCTATTCCAAGCCTATGTCAACACCACATATTGCTGATCTTGGCCCATATTGTGCCATTGATTTTTAAGTAGAACTTGAACAAGATTTCACTGACAGCTCCTGAACAGCAGTTGACTATTTAATTTCTGCTGACAGGGATTGCAAGATCAATTGTGAGAGACAGCATGAGCAGTTAACATGGTATTCAACTGCAAAGSCAGGTCATTGCACAAAGGTGAGTGTGCTGACTGTACACAGCCTGGTCTCAAAAGAGGAGAAACTGTAATTCTGAAGTTAGAACAGAACCGCAAGAAGGGAGGCATCAAAGGTGCTTCTAGAAGTCATATTTAAAAATGCTAATGTGATTTTTTCCCTTTTTTTTTTTTTTTTTTAGAAAAAAACTTCCTAGTGATTTCAGATTATCAAATTACAGTTGTTGAGGCTTGCTAATAAAGAGGATCGGCTAAAATAGACAATTCGTATTTATGAAATAAGGAGAACTTCAACTTGCCATTAGGTCACACAGCAAAGTTCCCTTCAAAGCCAACAAGCAGTTTACATAGGGCATGCTAAGATGACTCTGTCTTTGAAGTCAGTAACTTTTCCTTAGCTTTCACATTAAGCTTATCATTAGATTCAATAATTAACCAATGAAGAAATGTGCTTGGTAAAATCAATAACATTTGTTTGCTTTTTTCCTTCATCTCCTCCTCCATTCCCTAACCTTACATAGTGTTTTCCCCTAACAGATCTCAAAATGTTTTTTATAAAAAACAGGAAAGACCTGAAAATGCAATTCAAATGCTAGATGTTTTTGTTCAAAATTCTTCAGTAAGGAAAATAAAAGCCTAGAAACCAAAACGRGTAAAAATGCTTTCAATGTTTTGATTTGAATGAACCACAGAACTGACAAAACCCTCAAATTATTAAAATTCCTGGGAAATTTTATTTAAGTCTCCCTCCCCACCCTTCTGCCTGTTGCAATTTTCCCTTTTTGTTCTTCAAGAAGAACTAAAAGGTGCAAGACGGCGTGGATCCCTTGAACCTGCAGGCACGCGCTGGGCAGTTCCTCTAAGCAGCCACAACTGTCTGGGAAAGGCAAAAACGGGCACAAAAAACGGTCCCCAAGGCTGGGCCAACACGTCCCACGCAGAGCCGAGAGGAAGCGTGTCTGCGTCTCACTGGGCTTGCGYGAAAGCCCTTCCACCAAGGCAAAGCCACCCTTGCACCAAACAGGAAACAAAACACTCTTAAAGCCAGAGGAAGGCTACTCTTTACCCAACAGAAGTTGCCAAGGAAGTGCTCTCAAATGCCGTGCCGTGAAGATCTTGGAGATGCTCCATTCCACTTGCTACTCCTCAGCTACCAGCTGGGGACAGCAAACCCTCCCCACACTCCCAACCAATGAACAAAAGCACCAGCACTGATACAGCAATGCTTTCCTTACCACTTATTATCTAAAAAGTCATGGGGGAAAACAATAGATTTTGTTTCTAAACAGCTAAGCAGAGACAGCCTGTTTACAGGCTGATGTGCTGTTGTAATAAAGAATATGCTTTGTTTACACCCAGAAATATCCACAGAATACTCATGAAATAAAGACAAAATTAATGACTAAATTAGTGACCAAGTGTAGTAGACACMAGTCAAGCAGTAGTTAAATACCCATTTACAAATATACATTTATGTTGGTAACTATTGTATGTTTCTACTCCATAAAACACCACTAACACTGAGCTCACTTAAACATCTTTCTGCAAGAAATTCAAAAATTCATTCTTAACTAGCAGCCTCTGCTTAACACGCACTAAAGGTCACGAAGGGCATCTGCAGTAGGTTACCAAGAACAAAAGTGCTTGCTTGGCAGCTACGAGGAACAGTATTTCCATCATGAGACGAGAATTTAGCAACAAGAACAATTCAGAAGTGACTACTGAACTTTGAATCCAAAATAAATCTCTGATGAAAGTTTGGCAGTGGCAAGTCTCATAAAAAGTACATCAGCAAAAGACAACTAGCCTTACTGGTGTTAGCTTACACTGCCAACAAAGCAAATAATCTATTGTAATAATTTTACAACTCAGTATAATACTTAGTTTAAAATACAGAYAAAAATCAGAATAGTGTTTTCCATTATACAGGAGGGAGATGACAAATTAAACATCACAAACAAACAAACAAATCAGGGAGTACTTAATGGTTTGGGTTTTTTTTTTTTACTTACATATTCAGGTTTTAGTTTCTTGTCTCCTCCTCTCACAGCCACTTTTTCTAGTTTTTCTATGACTTGCAAGATCAGCTCCTCATCTTTAAGTCTTAGCTCTTCATGTATTATTTCAATGTCACGAACAGGATCCACACTTCCTTCAACATGAGTGATATCATCATCTTCAAACGCTCCTAAAACAAAAGAAACTTAAGTTACATATTATGCCAAAAGACAGAAAAAAGTATACATTTATAACCGTCTATTTAGTGCCAGAGACACTGAGACGAGCAAGCAAGGCCAGCAAGCCTGTCCTCCTGCCAGCACACAGGCGTTACTGCAGGATTTGATGCCATACAATTTCAATACAGACAGTATTTCACTTAGTAACTCCCAAATCCAAAGATCTATGCAGGTACCCACAARGCAGAGCATTCTGGCACTTCAGCAGAGTACCTAACAAGTTCAACAAATCTCTAAGAGTTTTTTTCTACATAGGAACAGACTAGGGTACTCTTCTGAAAACTGGTGCCCACGCTCACCTATCTGTAGCGAACTCAGCAGCMAACTCAAAATTGTAAATACTTTAATACATACAGTAATGACTAGAAGATCCATGGAAAGAAAACCTTACAAACCATCTTGGCAGCCCTCCCTGCTCACCAATTGAATGCATTAAATAAATAAATAAATAACCAATTTTTTTAAAAAAAAGTTCTAGACAAAGAATTCTGAAGTTCTGAATGACTCTTAGTGTTTCCAAGGGAAACRGGGCTTAGAAAAAAAGCCCTGAAATCATCTGGCAGACCTCTTCCCTGTTTCAATCTACTTTATCACTGTGGTTCTGACGGTGATTAGATAATGAACCACTCAGACACACAATTTACACAGCAGCTAATTTCATCGGCCTGATTTGAGGGTATGGTTTTTAGGGGGCCATCAAAGAAGCAGATGAAGGTGCATTTGTCATATATGAGTGACAACCATTCATACGATCTGAACAAAATGGTGCTGGCCCTTATTAGAAACACATGCTATTATCACATATTTAAAGTGCAGTTGAAGCCATAATTTCAAATTGCCAACTGGAAACATAAGGGTAAAACAACCAGATATTACTGAAGCATGTGTGCTGACTTCATGCCCTTCTGAAGACAATCTGGCAACATAATTCAGCTAGGATTTAAATTATCACACAGTAGCATCACAAGAAAAAAAAAAAAAGAAGAAATTCAAAAATCAATAAATATATTTAAAATTTAAAAATCTATTAACCATTTGGAACACATTATCACTTATTCCTAGGATCGATTTTCAGAGTGTTTGTATGCCTTACAAATCCTAGCAAAATCGACATGTCTGAGAAATAAACACAAAATCTTATATCGACGTTACCAAAACAAAATCGGACTGATTCTACATGGAGAAAAAGCAACGCATCCCTTGTAGTAAATGTAACACAGAAGGGCTAAATATGAACAATTCCTTAATTCTATTGACAGTCCAAAAGTCAGTATTCTCTGTGGTCACGCAGTTATATATAGTCCTTCTTCCTAACTTATTGAAACTAGTGGAGTTAGAAACAGTATATTACGTTAGAACACTTAGTATACTAAGTTAAAAGCAGTGCTCAGATATAGCCAAATGTCAGAGCCATTTTCATGTAGATTTATGAAAAGGCTATAGGAAGATATACCTGTAAAGACACAGAAGTACCCCCCCGCACCTACCCTCCTGATTCAGTGCCACATGGCAGGTCTTCAACTAAAGTGCAAAGTTTATCTCTCTTCAGTGTGTTATTCCATCCCTACAAAAACTGAAAAATACCCCTGCTCTCTTCTCAGCCTTTTAACCCGTGGATGTGCCAGCCGTGCTACCGCAGCTCCTCAGCTCCTCTCGCTGTGCTTACAACCACACACGCAGCTCTGCAAGGCTGGCGGCGGCAGCATCGGGGTGAGGGCCCCTTGCCTGCCACTGCCGTTTGCTCGGTCAAGGAGGGAGCCTCTCCAAGTTGTTGATAGTCCATTYTTCTATGCAGCAATTCAGCTTCGCCACCTCCTCATCTGTTTCCTGATTCTTCTTACAGAAGAAATGGAGACCAGTTGCATACTCCATTAAAATACTAGATATATTTAGCTTAATTTTTCAATGTTACATTTAGAGGAGATTTTGCATGCACAAAGGCCCTCRAACAGGACTAAATGTCCAGGTTTTGGTGCAAATTGAGGGAGTCTTCTTGATAAGCAACAGGTATTAAGCTTCATTTGTGAATCTCTTGTTCAGGACTTCACARTATTGATTTCAGTTACCAAGATATGAATCTCTTAAGCCAGTGGTTCAAAGACATCCAGATGTGAGGCAAAGGGGTACCTAAAGAGCAAGAAAGAGTGAGATAGGAAGAAAGGAGCCATAAGAGCAAGAGAGAGCAGAAGAGCAAGGGAGTGAAAAGGAGAGTGCACACAGCAGAGGCGACGGCAGCGCCCCTCGATGTTGCCCATCGACATCTCGATGTCCATGCAGACTCTCTTGCGGCTGCTACGTCAGCCTCAGGTACAGTCTGTATCTGTAGACTAGCACAAGTCACATTTAATACTGCAAAGRATTCAATTCCRTCCTACAGAACTGAACAACATCTCATGCAAAGATCTCCCTAACAGCAATTGGTGGCAACCCTAGGAATGAGGCTCTGTGTGAGAAAAGAARTCTCCTGGAAAAGGGAAAAGCAAAGTTGTGAAAAGCTAAAGTCATATTTAAACTAATGTTTCACCAAACATAGTTCATTAAAATAAATAAATAAATATGTAGGACATACCAGAAAATAAACAGAATATAATAAGCAGAAAATCATAATGGGGGAAAATAAAAAAAGTCCTTTAGAAGCTGCACTTTAAAAGTAACGCAGYAATAGTTGGCTCTGTCACTTTGCATTCAAGCCACGCTGGACTGCAAAGCTCAGGAAAACAGCAGGACCAGCTGAAGACGAAGCTGGGCTCGCTGGTGTTTCCTCTGCAGACGAGCAGAGCTACCTGCTTGCCAGGTCCTGACGGCAACAAGGCCACAGACTGCATTGGCTTTTCTCCACTTGCACAAGGAACAGCAAATAAATATGCATACATCACGGCAGTAACAAATGTCACCTTTTAAACAGTATCATCTAATGGCATGTACGTTTCTTCCCATTTCTTCCAAGAATCGGCTTCAAAATTCTTTGACAAAATTTACCTCTCAGCCTCCAGAGATTTTTGCATTGCTTATGTTATACCTGTCAAGATCTGATGACTGTATGTTATGTATTCATCTGAACAGAACCACTACACTTAGTTACAGGCTATCATCAACCAATTCATTCTCTTGCTAAAATCAAGTCATCCAATTACTCCTTGACTAATCAAGGCTGTTTTGGCTTTTTCTTTTTTCAAAAGGTACTCAACAGCATAAACAGTTCACTTACAAGAAATGGAAAGGGGCTAATCAGCAGAATTATTGTTTTGCTGCCACAATTTGCAGTATTTAAATGTAGTTGCTGATTGGACTGGAAGTTTTATGATATAGCATATAAAACTAGTTTGATATGAAAACGAAGCTGCCTATAGCCCAAACTTTATTGTTTTTGTCTATTCCAAGCTGCCACTGAGACACTAAAAATCAAAATAACTCTACTAAGACTATCTTATTCTGATCCTAATTGCAATTATGGAAATTAATACATATCTTCAAGATTAATTTATACTTGGTATATCAGTTGCTTCGTTTCTCTAATTACCCTTATCCTTAAAGCAAAATTGAACAAAATATTTGGCTAACACTAAGCACCCCATATTGGCATTTGGGTACTGCACTCCTCCGGAGAAGGTAACCGTGCTGGTACGTGTTATGCAGCGAGGAGCTAACAGGGGTATTTCATCAGAATCTGAGCTGCCTCACCAGCTGCAGTTCCCACCGGCGCTACGGAACCCCCCAGCCKCTGCCGCTGAACGAGCTGCACGCCAGCATCCCAGAACCCAACCGGAGCCTCGATGAGGGCCTGGGGACTGGGGCCTTTCCTCCCCAGCGCTCCCAGCCACTGTCCCCATGCAGAGGGACACCCGAGGAACAGCGGGAAGCGGAGCGGGCAACCGGGTGGCTGGGGAAGGAAGGAAGGGCAGCAGACAGACCACATCCCCTCAAGCTGCCCAGTGAAACAGCACTAAAAATGTAAAATATATATAYATGTTACAGAGAGAAGCTATATTTAGAGTGGCATGACATGCTGTCATCACCCTTATGAAGATTTACAAGGAAAAGCATATGACCATTTGTGACTCAGGTATACAAMACGTATTAACCTTTGACGACTGTGTGTTTTACTCTGCATAATCCAGCCTGYAAGAGCACAGAATCCTGCCAGAGACAACATACTTACTACACAGCTTAAGGGTGGCATGTGCTAACAAAGAATCAACAAATAATAGATTGGTTTAGTAAGTTTCCCCTTGCAAGATAATTTCAAGTAAAATTAATCACCTGTAACACAAACTTAATATTCCTCAAACAGAATATTTTTCAGCTCAAGAAGGTGCACCTGCCTGTGTCTTCAACATRGACAAAATTAAGTACCAAATACATAAATAAAATAAAAATAAAACACCACAGCAAACCTTGACTTCCAAAGAAAGAATTTTTCAGACGTCTTTTGTGGCTTTGTTTTGTGCCACAGCCCTTTAAGTTTTGTCTTCATAAAGCCCTAACTAGTTGTAATCATTTGCAGTCTAATTGTGGACATTTATCTGCTTTTCTTATGCATAGAACATAGCTATTAAAGCTGAATGGTGATGGTGTGAAGTATAGGTTAAATTGGGTGAAATTAAAGCAAATTACTCTGGGATGTGGAACTCTGAAAATAGAAACCGCCAATGATTTGCAACCCTCTTGATGATCAGCTTCACAGAAMCCTAAATGACAAGAAAACTTACATATTTTAAAGTTAACTAGTTTTTTTAAAAATTATATGTATAAATTTATTTAAAATGTAAGCAGTCACTGTGGCAATAATTATTTTGTTTTACTCGCACTGTAGTAATGCAAGAAAAGGTCTTAATTCCCATTAAAAACACTTGTTTTTATTCTCAAGTTTAGCTGATTTTCACAACGGATAAAAAGCAACAGCTCGGGGTGCTGGTTGCAGCGTTAGTTCCTCGGAGCCAGCATTACCGCTCGTGCCAACCCCACGGCTACGCGCTCGCAGGACGGCGACTGCCGCTGCTTTGGGCCCTCCTGGCCAGGGCTGCGGCGGGGCTCAAAACCAGCCCTCACCCAGGGCGGGCAGAGGCAGCTTTGCCCATCCTGCTGAGCACTAACTCGGCACTGGCCGGAGGGTGCAGCCCAAGCACCTTTCTCCCAACGCCCGCAGAGCAGGGGGAGAGAACTCCGCTCAATATCCATCTACCAGAGTACGAGACAAACAGGAACAGGTCCCKCTCTGCCCCAGCAGCCGTGCGCGGGTAGCGGCAACACAGCTTTCTAAAACACAACTGTGGTTTCAGCTGCTCAGGCACACAAAGAATTTACATTTGCATAAAAGTACTTGCCAGGCAAGCACTCCACAAGGTCAGTACCGGATACGGGAAGTGTAACTACCTCCACTGAAAAACTACGGCGGAGCAATTCACTTAAGGACACGCAAGTTTGCAGAAGAAACGACAATTCTTTCCCARCAGAAGCAGTTTTCACTGAAAGACGTTATCGAGCAAGCAGTTTTATCTACACAACCCCGCTCCAGAGTTCTTACGCTTGAATCTGTATGACAAATATTAGTGATTTACTTCTGATGCAAAATGTGTTTACCTGCCATTGCTCTTTCATCCTGGCACCACTGGGATGTAGTCAACACTCCACAGGCAAAACCTTCTACCTGCTGAGATTTGCTATCGAGTTGGTCACACTGGGGAAAGAACATTATTTGAAATCTGAAGGAATAAATCTCAGAGCCCTTCATGTCCCCCTTCACAGAGGGCTCTCTCTGACTGCCCTTGATTGCATATTTGAAATACTATCACTGTCCACTACGCAGTGTTTGGGAAAGATTCCTTAGGTATTCTTCCATAGGATATTCATGCAAACTTGCAACACACGTTGTCCAGGGTTGCATCGTGCAGCAATTTGCAGGGATTCACTATTGCAAGACATCAGTGTAAAACTTTGCCGTGGCCAATACACCACAAACTCTTTAAAACAAAGAATTTCCTGGGTTCTTTGTTCAGATTTTTTTTTCCAAAACATAATTGTGTCCATTGGAACAACAGAAGAAGTTTGGAACCTAGCCTGGATCATTACAAAATTTMAAAAAAACAAAAAACAATAAGACTGAAGAACGCTAACATTTGTTTTGGAGATGAGGCCTCTTCTCAACCTGAGCTTGGCTACGCTTTGCTGTATTTGCTGTTCCGAGCCTGCAAGCCCTTCCCTCTCGTACCCAAGCCTTGGAAGGAGACTGCCCGTGACGAGGGTGCACCCCCCCAGCACCACGCGGGGAGCCACTCGCGTGCCCTGGGTGAAGCTCGGAGGCCGGGGCAGCTGGGGCGCAGCGCGGGGCAGGCCCCGGGCCCCACGGCCGGGCTGCTCCCGCAGGCGGTACCGGAGCCAGGCTGCACGCAGAGGCAGCGCAGGCTTCGCGCCCCGGCACACGGGCAGCGTCCGCACCGTCAGGACGGTCCCTACGCACAGGCRGACTGCAAGGCAGTGAGAGCAGGATGACAAACAGTGTACGGCCTCCGAGCTTCATTCCAGAAGCTAACAGGAACACAGAGCAATCCCCTCCTCCACCCCACTAAACGGTTGTCTTCTCATTCCTTGGCAACCTTGAACCTTTCAAGTAATCTCCAAGAACATCCACATAAGATAGTCTATCTTGATTCAACAAGGCAACAGTGGAGACAAGTGACAGAAGCTCAGGATCAACAAGAACCAAAGGAAAAATTCCATGCATTAGGGGTTGGCAGCACATGCAAAGGCACCCAAGGCAAACAGAGCATTCACAAGCAGTGACAACTAAATTCAAACACACTGTTGGCTCCCAGGGATGGTTCTTCTTATTAGAGAAATGAAAACACGAATGACTCTGAGTCACATTACCTTCACCATCAGCATCTATGTGCTGCATTTTACCTCCTTCTTTTGACTGAAGGTTTTTCTGGGCAGATTCTTCTGCTTCATGACTAAACCTTGCCAGGCTCCATCGGAATAGTCTTCACTAGAATACCCGGCGGTCACCACAACAAAAAATAAGTGCTAAAAGTCACTGCCTTTTTAAGGAAATTTAAATACACAAGTCAAGAATAGCAACTGGGCAGCTAACAGTAGGAGCTCACAGGGCAGTTTTATCTGGTGTCAAATGAGCAGACAAAATGCCTATGAATAATTRAAATATTTGCTATGTATTTGGGAGCAGCCCTGAAATCTCACAAACTTTAAAGAGAACCTGAAATACTGAAAATAAAAAAATATACAATTTGCATCTTATCTGATGCCAGAGCTAAGAGATTTTGCAATGTTTTCTGTTCAAAGTCCAAATCTTGTTGTAACAGATACAAATAAAACTCCATACATACATGTATTAGCCCTTTCCTCTTAAAGAGTAAAACGCAAATAGATGAAGTCACCAGTCCAACAGAAAGCTGCTCGCTACAACACTGGCTGACTACTTAGTCCACAAGAAGCAAAGGACTCGTTCTTCCGCACATTTCTTCAATGAAGTAGTCCCTAACTCCCTTGCTTTTCTATCCAGTAACGCTTTGCTTCGGAGACAACTGCTCCCTGGACCGTTTCACTGGAGTTCGGTAACTATCTGGCACCACCTAGTCGCCACCAACCTCCTCTCTAGTAAAGGCCGTAGCGGGAACCACGACAAGAAAGGCTACTCAAGAGACACACACGCCACGCAGTAGGACAAACCACTTCACGTGAATTTAATCAAACGACAGTTTCATGTTGAATTAGGTATTCACAGCTACTGCAGGCACTAACTAATTTTACTATGAGCAAATGCATTCCCAGACAAAGCACATCAAATGTGTGTGGCCACGTAATTTTCATAGTTAGTTAAGAATCTGCTGGCAAATCTTTTAAAATAAGAGTTGATAAAGCACACTGCTATATACATGCATGCAAACAGTTTCAGTGTATCCCTCTTCATGACCCTTTTGATCTTGGACACACAGGGTGAATTTTTTTTTTTCCTTTTTTCTCCTACTCACTCCTCTCTCCTTCTTCCCCTAACTGCTTGAGCACAGTGCCTGGTAAACCCCCAAAAATCTTTGGGGGGTGGGGGTAGGGGGTGTCAAAATGAATATACTAAGGCTACCTAAYCCTGCTCCCAAGCTGTGACTCAGTAGAAATCTTCCATTTCCAACACGACTACTCCTTACATCTGCAAATAAACATGAACACACAGCTCCACCATCCTGCTCCTCATAAAATAAACATATAAACATGATACTTTTGCAACATCTAACCACAGCTTTTCAAGCTGAAAAGATTCCTCTTCTCTTACATTAGATGTCAAATCCATCACAGAAAAAAAAAATGTTTTTTAAAAGACTTCCTCAATGAAGCAGTTCATTTGTCTGCCATTTAGCTCACTGTATTTTTACAAGCACCAGACTGAGCAAACTATGATTGAGAGAAGCCATCTTATGCACATTGCTGTTGTCCCACATCATTCAGAACAAACCTTTTTAGATCGTTAACTACCACAGGAGTGCTGATTACACAGGCACCAGCAATTTCCTAACCAATGACCACCTGAACAATGATGTGTTCAGCTTCTCAGACCCTGAAGCCTTTCAAAGGTGAATCATTTCACAGTTTGGAACTAGATCTCCATAGCAACTTCCCTTTGAGGGTTTTAGAATCACCATCCAGTAATTCTATGATCATCAAGCTCAACCATTCCCAATGGTTCTTTTCACAGCAGATGGAAAAGGAAGCCTTGAAATTTTACAGTCTATTTCAAGCAATTCATCTGGCAGCCTATTAGAATTCAAAATATTTCGACCTTCAATCACAAAGCATGTTATCTGAAGCTGTGGTGATCTCAAGTCAAGACAAGCAGACGTTTTAGTCTAATCATCCATGATGAGAAGAGACTGACAAAAACTCTTAATTCAACCACCATCAAAATGCTTATTTTAACTGCATGAAAGTCTTTCAACAGGCAATGAAAACACACCATGTACCATTTTATCACAACCTTCCATTCAAGGGAAATATGAATTCTGAATATTGGCATGGATCTTTGCACTCTCCGTCTGCTTCTGAACAAATATCAGCTTCCTAAAAGTCAGCAGAAAACCCATTTCACTACACTATTTTCAACARCCATCAAGAAAAATGATGGAAGCAACTGCAATTAAACTTCCCATAAGCGAGTCTAATAATGCCATAAGTTACTTATKGATGGATCTAGTTTGTTACAGGCATCTTCTGAAAAATTAAAATCGGTCAAGTCTGAGAAAATAAATACCAATTAAATTATGAAAGCACAGCACTGGCTAAGATCTTGAAGCAAAGCTCAGTTTCATGATAATCATAATCAGAGGGGGTTTAAAGTTCTTCTTTCTTTTGCCTTCTGTTCCCAATTCCAAATCCGATTCCCTCTGTTTAGAGTTAAACAAACATTTTTCTTCTCTTAAATGTTTCAATCAACCACCAAAATAACCACAAGTACCATCATGGGCCCAAGAGCTTTACATTTGAAAATCTTTAAATCTAATTCCTCTRAGTGAATTTTATCACCATCCTTAAATGCAAACGTTTTTAAGTTTCAGTTATTTCTACCTTCTATTTTAATAACAGGGGACATTAAACTTCCTTTTTCCCCCCTTAAGATTCTCTTTCCCACCCATCCCATAAAGAGCTCGGCAAGATATTCACGTGCAGTTTCAGAAATACTTTAGTCTTGTTACTAGGTTTTCAAAGCACGGGATCACCAGCAAGTTCTTTTTTTTTTTTTTTGTAAAATGTAGCATAAATGCTATTTTTCTTGGAAGGAAAAACCTCATCTTCACTCTTCCTATGCACTTAGTTAGCTGCAACAGCAGCCACAATTGAGACCCTTTCTACAGCACTTAAAATGCCACATTTTATTAGGCTACTAGGGGGGACCCTCAGCTGACCTTATCCTTCTAGACACGCACATTGTTGAGCCACACTGCCAGCCCACTTCAAAGCAAAGCTCTTTTTAAAAAAAGAGAACCCTGCAAAAAAACCTAAAAAAATCTTAAGTGCAATGAGTTACTGACTGCTGGTTTGCTAGAGTTCATATTTTGGAAGAAGTCATTTTGAAAACACTGTAGGGGAAAGAAAGAGAAAACAATCAAAACTGGGGGCTAGGAGAAGGAAGGGGCACAGCATAATACAGGATCCATCCCATGTATTTCCATCATTTTCAAAGTTGGTTCATGATCAGAACGATACAGTTTCTCGTACTGAGCTTCTTGAAGATCTGAGGAGAAGAAATATGCGAACATAACCACAACATTTAACTAGGGATGAGGCTAGAATTTAAGATCCAGTAAAGCAAATGGAAAAGTCATGCATCAACTAAAATGTAAACTGTTTATTTCTATCTACAACTGATTGAAATAAACACCGATTTTTTTTCTAGCAACCCAAGAAAGAAACACCATGGAAAAATTCTTAGGTATTTAAAGCACCCTCTCCTGCAAAGACCAGAGATGAAGGCAATTACATAAGAATGATATTAAAATTCTTAGTGGTTTCCAGCATTAGATCGGTTACGTCAATGGCTAAGACAAAAATTACTTTAAGTATCTTTCTAAAGAAGACAAAGAAATTATAGGATGCCTTTTTTTTTTTTTTTACAATACTAAAAAAAATCTTCTCACAAAAAAACTGTCAACTTTCTCATCCTCGTATGTAAGTTATTCAGATTTGTTATAAGAAGCTTTATCTCATCGATATGATATAGTTTACTTTTTTTGAATACTGACCAAACATARTATTATATAAACATTAAGGGCAGTCTTTTATTTAGCACTGTTTTAGCAGAAGTTTTTTATTGAGCTGTCCATGGAGAACAAGTTATTTACAAATTTTTCCAATTAAAGACTGCCATAACTACAACAGTGCTTAATTAGATGCAAAAAGACAGAATTACATACATATAATTTATCTATTAGCAATGCAGCTATTACTAAATTAATTTGAACAGGAGTTTTAAAAAAAGAATTCTTAAGAGATCATAAGTAATAAGCAAAGTCTTTGCATTGCACAGTGTAGAATTAGACTGTCAGGCAAAAGAAGCCTAGTAGTGACATATACATAAGTCATCCAAGAGTTACATTGCTACAACCTATTCTGTGATCATGCAGTTAKGATCCAAAGTCCTTGCATGGTATTTTACCAGGTCTTTCTTGTAAATAGTAATTTTAAAATCTAGAAGACAATTTTTAAAATAGTCTTCATATATCATAAAGAATGGATTCTTCTTCCCAAAGTGCCCAGTATCATATCTGCAAAACTTGATCTTAAACACAGGAGTCATACATATTAGCTCAAYGTTTAACAATCTGGGATAACCTTAAGTTTATTTCGTAACATATAATCAAGCAACATACGGTAATTAAAGCATATCAAAAMCAGCAGTTACTAGCTAATTAACATTACAGAAACACTTTTCTTAATGATGGAAAAAGACAAAGATGTTTTAAAGTACATTAGTATTAGGAACAGTTTGTTATGAACCTTGTTTAAGGCACTACAAACTCCAGTTTAGGAATTTGAGATTGCTCTAATTTATGAATTAAAAAATCTCAGTAAGGTGCATACAACATATTCTGTTATCATCCAYCATAGCACCTGACTCCTGTCCCCAGCTGGGGAAGAAGCAGAGGACACCTCTGGCAGTGACWGCAGCATGCTGGAGCTCAGGGGACAACTGCAGGGCGGCCAGCGGAAGCTGCATGTCCGCAGGTCTATACTGTGAACGTCAATACAAGTGCTCATATTAAGTCTCCCAAGGTCAAGCAGGCCACCAGAAGGTCTTCCTTGTATCATGAAACAAGCRTCTTAAAATAATCCCTCTCTGACAACAAGAATGTATGTGAAATCTAAGCATTTCAGAATATAATCGATACTGACACGTTCTTGCCCTTTACCTGATTATTGCCTTTTGAAACATCAGTTCTATCACAAGTTTTTCCRCCTAAGTTAGTCAAAAAGGACTCTGAGAAATATCATCTTAGTCACTAATTCCAGTACACGACGTTCTTTGTTGAAAGTTTGGCTTACAGTTCCCTGACAAGGCAGGTCTATAAGTCATTTTCAGACAGATRCAAATCCTCTCCATCTCAAAAAAGTCTGGTTTCCCAAGAAACCCTCCGGAAGATAAGGACCACCRGCCAGCACTTCTGGCRAATTCTGGAGTTCCCAAAGAAAACCCTACTCATCAGCACTTACATCTAYGCAAAAATCTTCACCCAGTTACTGCAGCAGGGTTCCTCAAAATCTTTCCTCCAAAGAGCTATCCTGGAATATTCCAAAGAGCTATCCTGGAATATTTCTCTTAAACACGTCTGAGAGAACTTAGGCTACCCTGAAGATTACATTTCTATCAAAAATATACGTAATGATTTCAGAATTTCTAAAACTCAAACTCTCTCATCAGAAAACACTGGACAACAGTGCTTAAAAGTCTTCAAGAACATGAAAAAGCATGCTATATTTAAGAAGATACACAGCTGCCTCGAACACTGCTGCTGAAGACCGTGCCCAGGTATGAGCCAAGCACCACCATCACTGTGGGATTTTCTTTACTTGTTGCCTGCTCTCCTGTGACCTGCTGAAGAGAGAGCAGAAGGGAGCAGCCACTGGCAAGAGCATCTGTCCTGGCAGACTCCCTATTGCCTGCACACTGGAAGAGCAGAACTCGATGGAAAAGAAGAGCTCTTAAAAGTTACACCCTGCTTCTCAGTAAGCGCATGCTTTCCAGATCCATTTAACTTTGCTAGGAAGACACAGTTTACTGTTATTTTTCTTTCTTCTTGTTACACCACTTAAGAAAACTATACCTATCTTTTTACATAATGAAATCTTGTAACCCAAATTAGATCGTAGAAAAAAAAAAACAAACACACAATATCACATAATAAAGAAAACCTAACTGTCTCAGCTTTCTTTTCTTTTGGCAACCCTGTTGYTCTGAGTTTCAGTCAAATTCTGTACAGAAACTTCAAACAGGTCAGAAATACACCACAAATCAACCAGAGACTTTTCTACTATAAAGACACTTGAGGGAAGTACAGCTACTGCAATGGGATGAGAATAGGCCGCATTCAAYTATCAACCACGCCAGTGTTTACTTAATGCTGATTTTTCAGACGATTTGTTTCTATGAAATATTTTTCTGAAGCTTTATGATATACCACTCCAGAAGAGAAGCATTCCCAAAAGGATATAAGGCTGTTTGTTTCTATTTTATCATTTAGTTAAGAGCATTTTTTTTTTTTTTGTTATTTTAAGAGAAACTGATAGGCAGTGTAACACGGAAAAAATATGTAACATGAACAAAAGATGGATTACCTTTGACTAGGTTCTAGATCTCCGTGAAAAGCCAGAACTCTGATCACAAGACAATTTTCTTTGTGGTTTGCTGATTGCTAACCTTAGCAATGTTCTTAAAGTCATTAAAATCATCTGTTTCGTTTTTAAATGTGCTTTCAGTTACTGGCTTCAAGTTTTCAACACAACTTCRCTGATAATATTACAATATCCCCTCCTAAGAGGGGCCTTTAGTGCCTTTTTACATTCCTACAGATACCCGGCCTCACTCTAAGATGCAGCTCTCCTCTGTTCCTGCCCCACTGCATCACTCACACGCTCAGYTTACGTCTCCGTTTACTCATCAAGAGATTAAAATTGGTGGCAAACAGCGTGTGTGAGACTCACTTAAGCATTCCAAAGGAATCATACAATCTTTGCTCAGTACAATACAACTCAGTGCTGTAACCCAGAACAATTTTTCTGTAACTGTAGTGGTCACAAAGACACCTTCTTGCCAAGGCATTTCCACCTCTCCGACTGAACCTGCAACCTAGTTAGGACGTCTCCTGTTTCCCCTGCTAGGACAGCAACAATATGTACAACAAGGCCAGACCTCCTGGCGGGGCAGGAGGGACAAAGACAGGCTCCAAGGCTGCGGACTCAGGACCCCCAGCACAGGACACAGKGACGCCGTGACCCAGGCAGGTCAGAGCCGCTCGCTGACACCAACTGCGGCACCTCCCGGGAAAACTGCCCGGCAGCTCCCGCGGGAAGGCTGCTGACCACGGAGGTAAGAAACAGGAAGCACTCACTCTTCCATACATCGGGCTCTTCACATTACTCAACAACAAAGCTCAAATACAGTGATTACCATATCTTAGCTTGACAACACTACATTGAAGAAAAATTAATATTAGAAAACTTTTAAAAGGTTTAGGATTTCTTTTAAAAGAATAGAGTAATTGTGACTATTCTTTTCTTGCATTAATCACCGAAACCCTGTTGYGGTTTAGTGAGCAAGATGCTTTGGGAGTTGACTCGCCGACTCAGATTGAGGGGGACCTTCCCCTTGCTAAGCGCGCGCTCCTCGTGCTGCAGGTTGCAACAATGGCTAAAAGCAAGTCTAGCGGTGGTATTTTAATAGCTTCTGCACAAAGGAAAATGCATACACGTAACCAAACTCCAATTACTTACTCAGGGTGCAATCACATTCCATTAATGCTCAAAGCCGCTCACAGTGGAAACASAGGGGGGAAAAAATCCCCCAAAGCACAGCAATGTATTAATGCTGTTACTTTGTTTCAGTATGAGACAAATAAATTATCTGGAAACATTCTCTCTCCTTCCACTCAACAGAAATGCATATTTTTAAGTGATCAATTAAGTGATATRCTGAATTATTTTACATAGCACAGATCTGTTAATATTACTCTGCAAACATAAATATTTATTTTTCCATATATACTCAAAAGTTTAAATCCAGACAATGCCATCTTTTCCTGCACTGAGCAGACTTCAACTGCAACTCATTAAATGTACATCAAGAACACAGAATGACAAAATAAAAGAATCATGCCCTATAATATAGGASCATTTCTAAAAGTTTTTTTTTTCCACCTTCCTACTTAGATAAAAATTCCAAGTGAAACAACAACAATAAAATATATGGCAAAGATGAGAGCATGAATCAGTAATACATGAGTTGGCAGCTTAGAATGGTACAAATGGAATAAAAAAGACATTTCAACTAGTTAAAGGGCTTGCTAAATGTGTATCAATGTAACAGCATCCATGAAGCTCAAACACTGAAATAATCCTACCACAGATATTGCACGGGAAAATTGAGTACAGTTTATTTTCCAGTGTTTCTCAACATGGCCTTTAACTTGACCTTAAATACATTCTATAGCCCATTAATATAGAATTAGCTGAGACAGTCCTGTAATTATTTTACTAAAAGATTCTTTTTATTCTATTTGTGGGTTCAGGAATTATGTTACACCTTTATTATAATCTAATTTCTTCAAATCAGAATTGTACCCGAGATACATTTTAGCTGTACGGAAAATTTATTTAAGAGATGTTATTCTATCACCAACATTAATGTAGAAYGAGATGACAAATCTATCACAATCCTAACACAACCAACATACGCAGAACTTAGACTGATTTCATTTGCTTTATTGAACTTTATAAATCAATAAATCTGTACTCAACAGCACAGAATTTGAGGATATGGTGTTATTTTTCAAAACCTTCTATAGAATTGCATGTCTCTTAGACGAAAAGACAACTTAATCTTAAGAAATCATGACCTACATACACAAAAATTCTCCTCTTTCCCTTTAAAATCAGAAGATACATAAACAAAAAACAGCAATAGAGCGCCAGGCTTCACAGATCAGGTACTTCCAACAGAGAAGGTCATTCAGTGGACATGCTTTTAGCCACTAGTGCAGTAGGGTCAGAACCAGAAAAACCTGTGCATTTTATCAAAATTGGGGTTTGGTTTTGGCTTTTATTTTACAGTGTAAACTTAAACTATTCATGTCCAAATGTGTTCCTATGGAACAAGCTGTGTCTTGCAGTTCGGATCACTGTAAGATATTCTGTTGCAATATCATCAGGTGCTGTTAATTTGTTATTAGAAAAAAAAAAAAAAATCTAAGTCCTAACATGCATTTATACCTATTTGTTTTTAGGAAAAAAAGAAAAAATATGAAAAAAAAATCCCATAAATGGGAACAGAAAAGGAATGGAGGAGGTGGAGACAAGAATGGGACACAAAAAGCACCTTTTTCAAAGACTGTTCTAGGCAAAAGGGACATGTCATATTAAACAGTAGTCAATAGCTGCATGCAATCAGTAAACAAATTCAGCTCTATGAAAAAAAAGAACTACATCACCATTTAGCGGTTGCAATTTAGATTATTCTAGCGTGTAATACTTTAATTGTATAAAACAAAGCTGATGTCACAAACACAAAAGAACTTCTTGCAAAGCAAGCACCACGAGTAATTTTTATGCTGCCACTGATGGCTGACAAGTGATGAGCACTTTGTTTGAATTTATACACTTAGGCAGCTAAGGCAACAGGTGGCTTATAAAAAGAAACCACTGAAAGAGCTTTTTAACTCTTCATTATCAAAATCTTTATAATATGTTTTGTCAGAATAACTTACTCTAACCTCTGCAAATAAAAGCTCAACACGCTAACTAGAAAGCAAGTACGCCGTGGGGAAAATATCATTTCAGCAAAACCAGGCCCTGCGGAAAGGTTTGGAACCCCACTGACCCAGGGACACTCAAAGTGCAAAAAAACACTCCACATTTAACACAATACGTGTGTATATATATACATGTATATATGCATACACAGGCACACATATACATATAATATTATATCATATAGAAATTAAGCCACCTTTAGACAACAGACTTTGTGCTTTGAATATGAAACAATAGCTTAATATTGTAACATACTTGAAAGGAAGTTTTTACTTTAAGTCTGTAAACCAACTGAAAGGGTGATGCTTTTCAGCCACTGCTTGATGCAGTTTTGGGCCATGAGTGGCATCACAGGTTTGGGGGTTTTGTCTGTTCACCTTTAAAAAGCACTGCACAGTTCAATTAAAGTGCTTTGCGTTTATGTAATAGYGAGTTTAAAAAAATAAATAGCCTATGCGATGGAAAATTCAGAACAACACTTCACGTTTTCATTTAGGTACAAAAGATTTCCAGGCAAAATAAAAATTACTCTTTAAAGATACAGCTAATTCAGGCTAAAATTTAAAATATGACTACTTGTATTAAATATTTCAGATAAATGAAAAAAAATAGATAAACTAAGAGGGGAAAAAAAMCACAGTAAGGACACCAAAAGAATCCTTATATTCTGCCTTGTAATTAAACTACAAAACATCCACCTGTTTATGATTGAAAATTTTTAGTGYTTGCTCTTTTTAATAGATTAAACAGACATGCCAAGATACTAGACTTTTTCTCCTCTGCATGGCAGTTTCACCATACTGTCCCTAACAATCCAAAAAAGACACCTCAACATTTCCACCTTGCTCACTACACATATATTCAAGTTCTACGGTGACACTCACTGAATTTATCTTTCTGCCTAATCACACTTTGGAGCACTTCAGAGCTACTAAACCCAGGGCCTTAGACCAGGCGTCTTTCAGATTTCCTCTGCTCCTCGAGAGCTTCCATATCTTCTCCGAAAGTAAACATTCCCTCCCAGGTAGCCTACCCGCTCACAGATCACACACCTGCCTCTTTCTCCAACGCTTTCACATACTTCACTTCTCATTCCTGCTGATATTTAGTTTTGAGACACCAATTTTTCACATCAAATCACCAAGGCTTGGTGCATGAAAAGAATCAAAGTCTCAAGGAATTGTTATCTTGGTAACCGCTATCTCAGTAAGCGCTGATGTACACACCTATACCCAAATATACTTTAAAAGTTTAACTAGTAAAGTGAACTCGAGCTACCAAAGCTGATGTGCTATCACTCTTGGGAGAAAAACCTGTCCCACAGAGTGGGCCAAGCCCTTGGGTGCAGAGGGGCATCAGGCCAGGTGTGGTGCATGGAAGAGGAGGGAATAGAGGGTGCAGTTGCCTTTTATTTATATTAACCTTAACAAAAATAACCATATAATGCTTGATTTCTCAGAAGATTCATTCGTACACTAAAAACACAGAGTTTCTGAAGAACCTCTTTACTGTTGTACTCAACAAACAAATCCCCATTTTAACTGCCAAACTCACAGTCAGAACCAAAAGTGGCATTCCCACGACACCTCCCCAGACCAAAGGTTTTCATACTACTCATTAATGCATTTCACTCATTAATGCATTTCACTCATTGCCTCCACACGCTGACACTCGAGGTTACAGCCCACCTCGGCACTGTTACCAAAGCAGCAGCTTTCAGAGTAGCTCTAGCAGCTACTGTTGACAAACATCCAACACTTAAAATATAGCCCAATGCTAATTTTGTTCTTCCACATAAAACCACTGGATAAAAATGTATTCTGAAATACACTAAGACAGCTGTGAAAAGCTTGAAAACACAAAAATGCAAGATCAACAACTTCTAAATGAGAGAAAAATGAAATAAATGGACCCTCAATTTCTGCTGAGACCATGGATAATTGATTAATGTTAGACCTCTTGTAAACTCAAGAAGAAAAATAAAAACCTCTCTTTGGCCAACAGGAGGCTGGACTTCATCAGGATGCAAGAGGAGCTATGGAAAGAATCCTGGAAAAATATCAACCCTGTCTTTGCTGAAGGTTCACCAAAGGACCCAGATTTCCACATCACTATTTCATCTTTACAGAAGAGCACAAAGGCACATCTGCAATCATCCTGCATCTCACAAACACCTCAAGCAAACAGAATAGCCAGCAAAAAATCCATTTTCCTCCAACTCCTGCAGGCAAAATATAAGGAACTGTAAGAAAGGGCCTCTAGCCTTGGCAGACTTCAAGAGGAAAAGCCTGCAGTTTGCATTAGGTATTTCCTATGGCTRCCTCCTCACAGCTTCCAACTTGCTGTATTGGCCTAAACTACTCAATTTGATTGCACTTTGGAAGAGATTGGAAAAACGATCAATTTTTAAAATCTCATCCCCCTCCCTAAAAAAAGTGTTTAAAAAATAAGGAAAAAGAAAAAAAGACTTAACTGGTCCCTACAGCCCTTTTAAGACACAGTCTGGTTCCAAAAGCCGACAGGAAAGGGGCAGCATTTGGATGAGAGCAGGAGGTAGAGCCCAGGGCTGCTCAAGCCACCAAACGAGACACTCCTCAAAGGCAGCAAATTGAGCCAGGAGAATGACCAGGCGCTGGGCACGAATTCTTGCAGGGCAGAGCGGGAGGGGAAGCAGCTGCTTTCTGGAAGTGGCACTTGAACCACTGTGGAAACCAGGACTACTCCAAAACGTAACGATCCTGAATGCAAACTGAACTCGAGGCTTTCCTGTCAGCTTGCTAGACAGTCCAGCAGGCTGAAGAAGGCCACACGAGGGTTGGATCACCAAAGAGGGATGCTGTTTGGATGCAACTCCCAGGTAATCCTTTCAGTAAGGGCAGACACTTTATTCAGCTTTCTACTGTGCAGCAACTTTTGCCAGCAGCTTTTAAACACTCAYATGCCTCCAAAAGCCAATGTATGTTGGAATAAAAGATATTTTAAAGTCATTATGTAGAAGCTAGTACTAATAACATGTTTTTACATCAGCCAAACATGTGAAAACATGTTTTGATAACAATACCTATGTCATATGGTACTGCCTGGAACATTAACATTAACCTCCCTTAGCACATCTAAAAGAGAAGGTCATGAATAAATTGACAGGGAAAGTCTATTTCACACAGGATTTCAGTGTTTCAAAAYCTAGTTTCATTCCCAAAGGAAAACTCCGCCAAAAAAAACTTTAGGGTCCCAGGCGTGGGACAGTCTGCCTAGGGAAACTGCAGTAGCCCYCAAAKAAAGCAGCTGCCCAGGAATGACCASTGAGGCTGCCAAGAAACCAGAGAGGCCAAGTGGGCAGGAAGCCAGGTTKCCAGGGAATTTCATCAAAACTCACCTATCCCAAGGTAACCTTGCTAGTTGTCCAACAAGCAAGTTTCATCGAAAAACAGTCTGATCAAAATTTCTTTTYTTCTCCCAATAGGCCTCAATAYAGGCAGTAATGTTTTAGGTTTTAGTCACTGGAGGCTGGAATAAAAGGTTTTCTGCAGATGAAGAACTACCCTTGACTTGATCTACATAAAAGACTGCTATCAAAGAGAAATCAGGGTAAGCCAAGCAGGAGAAGTTTGAATGCAGCTCCACACAAGCAGAGCTGCCAGGCACAGAGCCCACACAGGAGCGTTACAGATGGCAATTTACCTCACGTTGGGTGTGCTTGGACAGGAAATCCAGGCAATTAGGAAGAACTTAATTCACAGGTTTTGAGGACCACGAGTCCTACTAATCTAAAGRAAGAACAAACCTGATCAGAAACGTAAATATAATAAAGCATTTTCACCAGCAAATTTGTTTTYAGAATATGCACTGAACACAAGCACTTGACATGACCTGGTTCCTTTCAAAGAAGAAGGAGAATATATAGCATGAATGACCAGGTAGCACAAGGATTATCACTACTCTTCTGCATGAATACTTCAAGTATATTTTATCCCTCTTCAACAAGCTTACTCTTATTCCAGATTTTTTTAACTTAATATTTGCAAAATTTCAACACTTTTAAACAGCTTTCAGTTTAGGGACAGGAAGATAAAAGAAACCCAGAATGGTTGAGGTTGGAAGGGACCTCTASAGATCACCCAGTSCAAACCCCCTGCTCAGGTAGGGACACCTAGACCAGGTGGTACAAATTCCTGCAGGGAATTGGTGCTACCTTTTCTGACATGACATTCCTCCAAAGGAAACCTGGGTTTCATATTTGATATTGTATACAACCAAAAGAAAGAAAATAAGGCAGTTTCCTCTTCAAGTTTTAAAGAAGCCTATGGCAAGGCAAAGAAGAAATAGCTGATAAAATGCTAAAYTATCACTGTCTTAAGGCCTGGATACCCACAGTAGCAGCCAAGAAGACTAAGACAGAATCAGCTTTGCATTGTGGAAAAAAAGACATCTATTAAAGCAGGTAAACACGTTTCAAAGTCACCTGAACACCTTCCAACACTACYTTATACCGAAAACTTCTTCAGAATATTATAGAGAAGGATGCAAATCTCAGCCGCTTTGTCTCCGCAGCAATTACACACTGACACATGACACACAAACTATACCAAAAGCAGCTGCAGGTCAAGTAATAGCAATGACTCAATAAAGAAACCTGCCTGGGCGGGCAGGCAGGAGGGKGAATTTATTGGTCAAGTACTTTATGACTCACAGTACAGTATATTAGAAATTTCTCTATGTATTCTTTAGAATTGTGAGAGATTGCCCTTGTAGCTCAGTAGGTAGCTCTCCTGTTTCTGGCCTACAAGGTCATAGCTTTAAGTACCTGCTGAGGAAACTTAACAAGTTTCATCTATAAATAGAATGGCACTAGAAGCTGCTACTCGATCAAGGGTGGCGGCCTTTAGATAAGGATTTTTATGTTTTCATCTTTTCTGATAAGAAAAAGAAATTGGACATAGAGAAGCACAATATATTAGGCTAAAGAACGACAGYGCGGGCTCCAGAAACCATTGTGACTTTGCTTAGCACGAGGCTTACAATTTGMGCACTATCAAACTGTAATGAAGGCTAGAGAAGAACATACAAACGAGAGAATTCTTTCCCCACAAGCATAAATAATTAAAATCGCCGACTCACTATAGCTGAGGCTGAAAAGACGCCTACTAGGTACGATGCAATCAAAATTCAGCTTGTGAGATCTAGGTGCAGCCTCACTGTAAAATAAGCCTTGGATCTTTCCGATTGGTAACGAAAACATTTACAAATTCATAGCTCTCATCTTGCTCTTCCTGAAGAATTACAAGGTAATACATCTTTGAGATACAGTTACTTAAATACCAGGAATAAACAGGATGGTACTAAGTAACACATAATTTTTGCTCCCTATATCCATATAATTTGAGAGACCTATTCAGCTCTGAAAGAATAAATATGGATAATTACTTTTGTGCAAAAAGTATAAGAGAAAGACCTACATAAACCCTTGAGTTTGTTTATGCTTTAAACCATAGCTACTCGCTCATACCAGGATATGGTTTAAAGCTCAGGGGTCATTTTCACTAACCTGGTGACATGATTTACTGTGCAGTGAAGGCAAAGGCTAACTCAAGGCGTAGGCAAATTTCCAGCATTGCTTTGCAGTTCTTACCCATGTGCCCAGTACAAATTCATGCCTTTCAGGGGGAGCTGTGGAAGAAATAAGGCAGTACAGGATACKCCAAACCAACCCTGAGGCACAAACCCCTACGTTTTGTCCCCGTGCATGCAGAGAGGAAAGCAGCAGCAGAGATGAAACAGGAGAGGAGGGTAGTTACGCTAAAATTGCCAAAGACCAGAGTGCCCCATCTGCTCACAAGACACTAACTCTCAAATGGAGAAGCACAAGGGGACCAAGAAGTTTCCACAACGCAAGCAGGAAATCCCCGGCGAGCCAGGCACTGCCCCAGCACGCCCTGTCCCAYGCAGGCACTGGGCAGCTCTGCCATGGAGCCACATCAAGGCCACGCGGCCAGCAGCCTTCCAGGCTCTCACCATCCAGTTCTTTCCAGCAAGAGAGAGACCTTTTTTCCCTCCTTTGTAACTAATGTGGCACCAGAAACAGAAATTGTATGGGCAGTTCAGGTAGGACAGCAATATTCAGCTAGATTTATACTGCAATTTAACTCACTGCTCACCTGCCCACACCTAAAGTGTTACTTAAGGAATACTCTGAAATAGTCCTTAACCTAGAAAAGCTTATTTGTATCACCATGATTAGGTCAAGACATACACAAAAAAAATCTCACTGCAGTTGCATTTCTTTCATGGTATCACAGTATATTTTACTGATAGAAGGGAATTCAGTCACCTCTTCTGAGTCACAAGGTAAAAGAAAGTAAACCCGCTACGAAGCATGAAGCTCACTCCAAAACTGCAACGTACCCTGCAAGTCTTTGCTAGTAAACTGTACTAAAAGCTACTTCACTTTTGGCAATGATTTCAGTAAGAAGTGGGAGGGGGAATGCCACTTTCACAACCTTATGATTGAAAGGGGCTCCTACACAATGCCTCACCCACARAAATATATTCATAGCTTTTCATAGTATTTAAAAAAGCAGGAAAATAAGCATCAGTTAAAATAAAACACTACATATTACTGCAATTACAACTTTAATTTGAATGATTTATTTTTTTCTTAATATGCCAAGAGCTCCTGAAAGCTTATTCATAAGGTTGAGCTGAACTCTGAACTACTCCAAATATTTAGTAGTCTTTCATTCCAACAACAGACGATAAAGAGAAGAATGTTTCTGTAAAAACTCAGCAGTGTACAGAAACATCTTGGCTGTGTGAAACTAACATGTTTAACATGTGCTGCAAATGACTTCTTAGCTTTGATAACTTAGCAGTGAAACGCTTCTATATGTGAGAAAATTTTTAATAAGTTTTTTTAACCAGATGCAATTACATTTAGTAACAAATCTTTCAAAATATATGGATACAATGAGAAAAAAAAAAAAAGCATCTTAAAAGAAATTTTGAAAAAAGGAAAGAAAATTTGAAAGAAAATGTGTTAAAACACATTTTTGCAAAATACATTTTCATTATTTCAAGGTAGATTTTGGCACATTCTAAGTATGACAAAACAGCTTTAAATAATACAAGTGACAGAACTGAGCTTTACCTGCATAAATAAAGTCACTACAACTGCCCCTGTACAGCACATACATGCTGAGGGGGGGAGATGCAACTCATGCGTTGTCCACTGGCGTGCTGCTGCRGTGGTGCGCAGCCGAGCGGTACCCTCGCAGGTCTGCCCGCTGCAGCAGCGGCCGCCCATAGGCTTCCTTCTTTGATGAGAAGATTCAAAGCAAACAAGCATGGCATCGTGCCTCAAATAAAGGTACAGCGAGACTAGCATTTTTTATAGACAGCAGGAAAAAAAGAGGAAACATTTTTAGAAAATGTTTTAAAAGGATGAGTCAGAGAGGATGGCAAAAGCTAATGTATTTCTCAATTTTAGTCTAACTTTTACAGACAACYTAAAAACATTGAAAATAATACTTTGAGCTCCTCGTTGATATTGACAAAGATACAAATAAAGGCAAGGCAATTGGATTTTAAATCTTGAGGGGGGAAAAAAAAAAAAAAATCAGTGTGAGTATTCCCTAACTCGGTTTTGATATGCATTTACATCAAGAACTAACTACATTCAGCTCATATGATTTGGTGTCTATACACACTTTAAACGTTAAATGGGTTTAGAGAGTTATCTCAAACCATGAATAAAAAAAATGCAATGTATAAAACATTAATAACAACTAACAGACTTAAAACTGGAGTAAAAGCCATTAAATTTTTGGAATCAGACATAGGACTACAGCAACCAGTTATTTCTGGAAGTCCCCAGGAAGACATTTACTTAGCTTCACAGTTGCTTCAATTTATCACCGATAACAACATATCAGGAATTACCACTAACACTTTGTTTCCCCAGAGCTACTTTAGTTTGATAAGCTTACGATGCCCATTTGAGCTGAGACCCTGGGCATCAAACGCCATGGTTTTACTTGTTAAAAAGASAGCACTTGAGAGTGAAGCGCTATTAGAGACAAATTTCCCTCCAATTTCTCTACGTTTGAAGAGAAAGACTGGATTTCATTAGAGAARCTAAAAATAAGAGGAAAATGTGSAATGTGTTTTCTAGAAACCCAGGACCTCTGTATATCAGTGGGAAGAAAAAAATCTAAAATATTAAGAATTCTGTCTGCTAAACATCCAGTACAATCAAATCTTGACAGATAGTTATAACAGGGACTAAATACAACATCTACCATTTTCCTCCCTAAAGCCCTATTTAAGAGCAATTTGTGAATTTACACTTGTAACAACATTGCCATTTTTAATCCTCCATACAAAGAAAGTAATTTTCTGCAAGTACTTGTGACTGATATGCCAGAAAAGTTGAAAGGCGGTTAAAGCTCTGCAGCTCTGGAAGAAACTCTTACAGCCTTCCAGTCGCCTGCCTTCTGCCACRCTGAAGGTATTTCTGCTCAGTTAAAAGCCACTACACCTGAAACATGAAAAACAGAACCGCGAGAAAGGTTTCCAACTAAACAAAGTAGTAAAAAAGAAATACAAAGAAATCTTCCACAGCTTTAAATCATATGTCAAGTTACTTTGCTACTAGAGTAAATGCTGTTATCTGGGATGGAAAACAGCCTTTTAATTAAATTCTCCACTCATTCAGCCAATAGTGAGTATTTCTGTTTGGATAAAGGTTTTCAAACCGATTCAGCCAAGAAGTATAGCCCATCATCCCAAAGAAACCGGGATAACTTCCAAAATAAAAAGCAACCTATTGAGGTCAAATCGACATTTCAAATCTATTTTCAATTCACTTATTTTAAGCAGAAAAAGATCTACAACATCTCAAAAAACAATACAGGCAATAACGATACATCAGAAGACATAAAAACAGTGGCGTACTGCTCTCATCTGTGTAGTAAAACAGCAGACAAATTACTTCAACATAATTGTATAAGAAAAAATGTAGTGTTACTCTTTATCACAATGTTACCTTGTGTCTCCCTACTATGCTACCACATGCCGTTCTCATTTGCTGCTTCACCGTATACACCCTATTCACATACCATATACACACAGGTTATATTTTGGGCATACTGGCAAAGTTTCCACTGATTTAATGAACAGCGTCCCTCTATGAAAATAACAGCCTATCTAGGACGTGGAAGTTTGAAGACTGAAAATCCATAACCATTTCCAAGTGAGTGTATTCTTAGGAAATAAGGAAGTAAAGATTCAGCTAGACAGGAGGGAAATAGATATTTTWTATATATATATATATATRTRTRTRTATAYACACACACACCTTATTTCTTCTCCTCTCTTATGTTATGAAAGAAACAGTCTAGATAAGCATCACAACCAACTTCAACAGCTCCTACAGAAATACCATCATCCTAAGAGTGCTATAGCAGTCGCAGCTCTTTTACACGCCTTGAGATGGATAAATAARATATGCAACAACTCTGTTCAAAAACCCTTTAGGAACATGAGGAGAAAACATCCATGAACATTGTTATAATCACCAAAATAATTTACAAACAAATCACTTAAGAAAATACAGTTTGACATACACTGAATAAGGAAAAATAAGATTAAAACCTTTGGCCTAAGACTAGACATATCTTCAAGAAGGTTGCAAAAGTTTGGATTGTCACACTCAAAAGCTCACTCTTCCTAGCTGGCTGCCTCTTTACCCGTCAGRATCTCAATGCAGCTCCAGAGAGTTCATTTTCCAAGTGCTCTCTGCAAAAATACCAGCCAGCAGAACAACACTGAAGCCTGGAAAACAGCAAGATATAACGGTCCCTCTAAATTCTTAGTATCATCCTGTTGAGCTATCTGTCAGGTAAAAACACAGTTCTTGGTCTATACTTCAAGACAKCAATGAAAATACTGTCACTTCTATAGGGAAATACAATTTTAGATAAGGAACCAGACAGCTGCACACACACACGAGCATGACCAAACATCTTCAGTGACCCCCTAACAACACTGGTCTCAGCTGGCCAGCAGTAGTTTAAAAGGCTTCCCAAGCAAAGCCAGGRTGCACTTACTTGAGGAGGCAGCAACACTTGCTCGCTCCATCTTGCCTACTGTGCAGCCAGTCCCCAGGACGGTAACAGGAAGTTTTCAGCAGGTTTCCTAGAGGTTCCCAAGGTAATGCAGGTTACAGCGGCACAGGAGACTTGACACCCTAGTGCCTCCTGTTGCAGTTCCAAGACTGGCTCTGGGAGCCCACAGAGAACCCACATGACAGGCCACAATAAACATTTTCTCACAGATAGTATTTCCCATTACCCAGCACGACTAAAATAAACAAAAACAAAACACACACAACAGGCCTTCTGAATGGGATTCATCAATACAAACACTGAATGACTACTACCAAGATCTGCATGAGAAACTCTCCATAAACAGTGCGAGACGTCCAATTTTTTTCTTTTCAGGATTAAAAGATTTTCCTCACATAACAAAAGCTACTTTTGCTATGAATTCAAGCACATAAATGACTGCAGCTTTCCAAGTGYCAATGCAAGAAATGCTGCTTAGGGAAAGAAACAACTGGCAAGCACATGAGGTCTTATTTAATAAGAAAACCTACCACCCTTAAAAAAAATTATTTGGTTTGTGAGCAATGCTGAAATATCTGCAAATGGTAAAACATCCCCAAGGAAAACAAGATTATTTTTCCAGCAATCCTGGCTCTTTGGTGTGGAAACCCCTGAAAAGCAAACCAGGTCGCACAGCCAAGCTACACATTAAGAACTTCAACCAAGTCCTGGGAAAAAGAAACAAAAGTTTCAACACCCCAAGATCTGAAAAACCTACAGATCTGCAGAAACTGCAGCAGTAGTTTCTGTAGTCTGAAATGGTACAAGCTCAAGATATGCCATAAACTCAGGGAGGAGCTTTTAGGTCACCAATGATTTTCAAAGGCAGGTATAAGAACATTAGAGTGTATAAAAAGGGTTTATATATTTTTCTAACAGGTGGTGACGTGGTATGGTAAAAGCTTGAATGGGTTTTAGGTTTTAACTAGAGTTTGTGTTGTGTAACTTGGATTCATTTTTTTTAAATTGAATAGAGAGGCTATTACCAGCTTTTATTGCCAAATCTTCAATTTTATAGCACTGTGGAAAAAAGAAAATGGAAGTAATATGCAGTCTGCAGTCAAAAAAAAGTGATTTTTACATCTCTCAGACTAATTTGCCTTATCATTTTTATTATTAGCCTTATTATTAACCCTATACAATATTTCAAAATACACTTATTATGCAATATACACAAAATTSTGCAACAGGTCATCACTAGATTATAAACTAGCTAAAACTTGCCCTTCTAGGAAAGGAAGTAGAAGAAGCAGGGTTAAGATTAAAGAGAGCTACTTAAAAAGAACAGGAGTACTATCTGAAAATGAGACTCCATTACCTTTCTGAAATGCACAGAAGACGTAAGAAAAACACAGCAACAGACATTTCACAACCATTATATTTCAGAATTTCTGAAAGAAGCTAAAGTTTGTTAAAAAATAACTGTAAAACTAGATAAAAAACAGGTATGAATACAAAAACAAAAAAAAAAAACAAAATATCTGCATGGTTAAAAACACAATGGTCTCGTTTTCTACAACCCCAAACAAAATCACAAAAATAGCGTTAACCTTTATAAACTCTGCCCAAGACAAATGCTGCGGATGATTCAACATATATATTAAAAAACCTCCTCCCTTGAAACATTTATCAGTGTGTTCCTTAACCAAACAAGTATGATACAAACACCCAGACAGAGTAAGTATAAATAGTTCATCGCTTGTTCTCAATTGACAGCAGACAAAACAGTAACTACAACTCCAGAACAATGATACATTTGAGRGAACTGATTCCCCAGCTTTCTCTGAGGCAATACTACACAGGCGGTTCTCCARAAGTCATAATAGGAACATTTAAAATGTTCAGTTTCAAATATGAAATTATCACCTCCCACAAAGAAACCAAAGAACCGTGGTGTTCAGCCTGCAGTACATTTAAGTGAGGCACACACAACTGACCTGTACTTTTTTAAACGCTGTATGTTCAGCCGATTGTCATGTTTATTATTAAGATATTACTTACCCTAAATACAGGCTGTGTGAAAGAAAATACAGATAAATTCACTGAAAACAAGCATTTATCAAAAAACTTTCAGGGAATACAGCAGAACTACCATCTTAAGGATCTGTCCTTAATCCTTCTACCTCTTGCACACTTAGAAATACCCAGGTTCATTTTCAAGTCTTYGTCACAATGCTGCTGAAGCATATTTGTTCTGCAGTTTTTGTTTAGAGCACAACAGTACATCCCTTAAGTTATATAAGAAGCACAAATAAGTTTACATACGCATCAGATGAAAGATCCCATCACAGGCGTTAATATGAGACAAAAAGGAGTTTCCTAAGCCTTGGCCAGTATGGGCTCCCTTCACAAGGCCAGCAATATCCACCACATTCAGAAAGGCCGGAATTTTGCTGAAAGATAGAAGTTAAAGATTTCATTACTGAAAGATATAATCCAAAAAGTTTGACACAGAAATAAATCTAGAATGTGAAAATGACATTTCTGTCTAGACTGCAATACATGGCAATAATTTCCTTCCTCRCTTAACTTGCAATATATAATAACCAAGATTTCTCCCCCTGCCCCAAGCAAAACATCACCCACTCTTTATATTACATCATTAACAACAATAAACAAAACAAAAACAACACACACAACAGCTACTATGATGTGGGATCATACTGACATCCATACAAATCACCAGCCAAGTCTGGAYTTCTGAGGTATGAAATAAGTTACTTGTAATGAGTGGTTCTCCTACTACAAAAGGGGTAAGACACATAAGTGGTCTTCACAAGTCACTGCCTATACAGAGTAGCAAAATTCAAATTTCAAAGCATTTCAGCAGTTCCTAATCGTATATCTATATTTTGTGTAAGCTCAACACAACCTAATTTCCTTCCACCCATCCTCCCATTCCCCTCTCCTCCAAAAAAAAATGTAGTAAGTCAAATATATATCAATCATTATCTCCATTCAAAACAATGGGCAAAACTAGACAACAGTTCTCAAAGCTATTTAGTGCTACCCCATTTCCATTAAAATGCAGATAACACAACCTACATAGTTTAATAGTAGCCAGCTCACAGGTCCACTCAAAATGAACTCTCTAGCCTGGGAAAAGACAACTCAGCCCCATCTGTCCGAGCACGTCACATCCATATTGCAGGCAGGATGACAGCCTCAAATCAAGAGCTGTTATCCTGCTTTTGTTTTCAATCTTGCTGCGGCGCTTCCCAAGAAAAAATATTGTTGTTGTTTTTTCACTCTAATTTCACAATACAAGATCTGGACAAAACCTTTTTCCTTTCCAAGGCAAAGTTCAAAGCATCACTGAACTTGTCAGGTGCAATGAATTCAGAGCTTAATGACATTTCATGTCATTAACATCTTTGTGATGCACTTGCAAACAAGCAGGAACACAACTCAACCCTCAGAGGCAGCCTAGGAAATAYGCAAGATATTTGCAAAACAGCATGAGCCACTTAAATCAAGGGCACCTAACACCTCACCTTTTAGCTTTAAACTTCACTAGGCCTGTGAAAACAAGGGGGCACCCTTGGAAACACTGCCTGGCATGTGTTGTAACTTAATGCTCCTCAATGCGGTGGRGAAAAAAGGAATATAAATACACTCCGAAGTAAACTAACTTTGAAAGCTTTACATTTTGGTTCCCTATAGTGTTCTTGGCAAATTCTAAAAATCAAATATTCTTTCTATTTACCAGTACACAAATTCAGATGGAAATGGCAAACCAGGATCTTTAAGCTCAACGCACTACRAAGAATAATGAAGACAGAATCAAATTAATACCAAATCAGTAACTCCACTAACACACTAACCCTACTAATTCTTTCCACTGTGATACAGAGCTAATAYACAGCTCACAAGAAACAGCAGCAGCTTCCCAGTTTTGAAATTCTTGCTTTTTAACAAATAATAACACTTCTAAAGCAACCAGCAACACAGAAAATGCCATTTCTTAAGGCATTGTCATTTAAAAATGTGCCAAGAAAAGCAAAGGTGGCCCCAGAAACGGTCTCTTTTCATGCCCCCTCTAATCCCTGCAGGGTGATTAGCTTCCTGGCCAGCCATCACA
Organism: Eudromia elegans; assembly: GCA_003342815.1. Taxonomy (NCBI): domain Eukaryota; kingdom Metazoa; phylum Chordata; class Aves; order Tinamiformes; family Tinamidae; genus Eudromia; species Eudromia elegans. Next base: position 4,487,058 of record PTEX01000034.1, on the reverse strand, counting down.
CCAATTCACACTTTCACTACGGAGATGCCTGTAGCACCAAGGCAGGTACCTTCATATGCAGATGGATCRCCCTGTCCCCAGAATCAACCTCATTTGCTGCACAATGGCTGCAACACCCAGCCTATTTATCCCACAAGTGGCTAATAAGAACGGGAGACCTTTGAAGACTCTGTATCCGGCTTTCCAGGATGTTTTCTCATCCTCATTTTCCTATCACAAGGGTAACACTCTGGGCAAAGTAACATTGCTATCACTGTTGGCAGCCTAAATCTCTATTTCATGACAGAAAGACGAACAGAGGGGAAAAGAAAGGTTTATGTCAAACGATTCAGAACTGTGTATGTTGTCAAGAAGTACAAGAAGTGAACATTACAAAACTGAACAAARTGGAGAACACTGCAAAGAAATGAAGTTCTTTATATAGGAAGTGCATTTTARCTCTTTTAAATGCAGAAAACTCAACTGAATTGTTCTTTTCCCCTCCTCCTTTAAATAGATACATTTCCATTTCTTAAGATTCGTTAGTCAGCATTAGCATAATGTCACTGAGCCTCAAATGATCATCAGGAACAGGTGGCATCAACTGATCATTTGTACAAATCAGTGCAACACCAACCCACCATAAAGAAGGCACAGTAATKCATTATCTGCAACGGATTACCAGATCCAGACCAACTCTACTTTAAAAGCACAAGGATTGTCCTTGAAAAAATATGTCCTCACCACTTGGGAGTTTCCATGTAAAATTCATAAACCTTTGGAACAGGGTCGGGAAACTAAGGTTCTTGTTCCTAAGCATTAGGTGACAAAAGGGTACTTTTTTTGGCCTAATGCATCCTATGATCTTTGTTACCTGTACACAGAGACAGTAGGCCAATACAAAAACCCTGTGTTTCTTCCTCACCCATTTTTTTTAATCCAAAACAGTTATTTAAACAGGCAGGGCGGGGAGCTCCTTTACCACCAGAGCTGCATGTTCAGTATCGTTTAGGACAATGTCCAAGAAGGATTCCTGCACCCTAAGCAAGYTCTACTTTCTAATCCACGACATAAAGGGATTCAAGGGAGCACCACGGTCTTTCACAKCTTTTTGAGTTAGTACTCCCTGCTCAACATCTGAAATAAAAGTTAAGCAACCACCTGTGTGTAACCTGAGCAAGCGACAGTCCCTCTAAGGGCTGCAAGGAAAACKGCCTCCTCAGCACTTCGCATCCAGGAGCAAACACCCACATCTAAATGCCCAGAACTCTGGCATGCCAGTGCCCAGGCCCCTGCTTCCACCATTACTCTCTTCTACAAAGACACACACAAATACAGCAAACGCACAACAAATTATAAGTACATTTGTTCCAAAGCTTGGGGAGGAAGGCGGAGGGGTAGGAGGAAAGGCGTAAGTTTCCTCCTCAATTTCCAGAAATAAGTGCTCAGCACAACTGTTTAAGTAACCTTGCCTGTAGCACACATCTAACACTAACTTCAGGTTTAAACATTCACAACCAAAAGTCTCCAGGCTTTTCTTTCTTTCAGGTTTTTGCATTTTTTTTTTTCTCCAAACACAAACAATAGTTCTGCAATTTCTCTATAGCTTTTATTATAGCTTTCTGAAATCCTACATTCCCCAGGGAGCACTGGAAGYCCATCTGAAAGCTTCAGCTAAGTTCAGAATGCAGTAATTTCCCAGTACATCGGCAGGAATAGTCTTTGCAAGACAATTGCTTTGCACTTGTTTCTCAAACAGCAATTCTTTCAATTCAAATTCAAACTCTGCCTCATCTTGGCTCCCTCGTACCAAAAAACGACAAATGGCTCTGTAAGCAACCACACCAGTCCTCCAGTTCCACCCAGCTCCCCTCTTCTTGGGCAAAGCCAAAGCTGCTAGTCCTGGTCCCAGCGCAGAACAGAACACGTTCTTCACCTCTTCACAGGATTTCATATCCTCTAAGCTGGATATGCCTGTTGAGACTTCACAAATTGCGTGAAAAGGTGCACGTGTTGCGAATTATCAGTCACATTCACAGCCAAGAAAGGGAAAAGTTAATTGCCATTTTTAGTAAGGTGGAAAGATAATTTATTTATATCACAACTGCTTCCTAGAAAGGCACTCCATTCTAAGCCTCTCCCCACCACTATTTTTGCCTTGGCTCCAGGCAGAGCTCCCTCCTTGCTCCTCCCAGGAGGCTGGAGCCCGGCGGCAGCCCTGGCAAGGGGCTCGGCCGACACACGACACCCGTGGAGCCACCAAAGGGCTCCCTCGGCACTGTCCAGCACGGCATGACAGGCACCCACCGTCGCTGCCGTGCAGGAACAGCTTGGGGAGAACTACGCCCTGCACGAAGCTAACGTGCAGGGCTCGAATGCCACAGCACATGCAACAAAGCGGTGACAAGCAAGGCTCACTTGCACGGGTTAGAAAAAGACTTCATGTGGATTAAGGCACATTTAGTGTGTCACTAAGTATATCAGATAAGCACATTCTTAAACTATTCTTTTTTTGGTTTTGCTTTTTTTTTAAGCAATAAAATACATCTAAAATAACTGGATCTGCCTTCTCCCAATAGGGGAACTAACTAGTCAAATGCAGTAAAACTAAAGAAACAAACACATTAATAATAAGATATGCTGCTAACTGTCAAACTTCAGGCCAGAAGTTTTTTTTTAAAAAAGTGAAATTAATTTTGTTAAATGTCATTTTTAAATATTTTCAGAATATTCCCATAAGATGTCATTCAGAATTCCACTGGTGATTTGATTTCTAAGCAATTTTAGAAGGCTTCTTTGCAAGCCTTTCTAATGACTACTCAAATTTAGGTCAGGAACTACCACCYGAACAGTCAAAATTACTGAATTTTAACAATTTACAAGGCAACAGAATGAATCAAAGTAATTTCCTGACAAAAGGACAGGGCCGCTGAATTCTGTTGGTAGATCTGAAGAAGCGTAATTAGGTAATTAGGAGTGTTTTAAATTTTATGTTTGGAAAGGGCATCCAAGACATATTAAAAACAATCCAAGTTAAATATTTGTGATTGCAGTAAGCATTGTGCTTTGTGAAAAAAGTATGTACCAGATGATGCATCTGCTTCAAGGTACAAACAAACTGGGAGTTAACCTGAAATTTATCTGAAGCATTTATCTATAGCAGCTATATGCTATATAGAGATGCATCTATACAWAAATGCATCTATAGCATCTATACGCATTTATCTGAAAAAGGATAGACTAAACCATAGGCTGCGATGAGTAAAATGCAAGTAATTTGACTTGATTTTAATGAAAAACCAAGGCAGAAATCTAGATTTTTAAAGCACTTTGTTTCATACCTGCTTATTAAACAATAAAATCCCTCAAGTTTAGTTATTTACAGTTAAAACATGGCTTAGATTAACTGACATTGTTTCTATGTGAATACTTAATCTAGCTGATCATATAGTGCAAATAAAGAAGAAARCATCGAAATTATGAGGGTGAAGGAGGACAGAAACAATAACAGACGAGCCTTTTTTCCCATTCAAAACCATTCTGAAGCTTCAAGGCAATAAAAAGCAAGGAGCCTTTCCTTTCTAAAAAGCTAATGTTGACATAATGTCAATGAGTTTTCACTGAACATCRCATAAATCTTAAAGAGAAACAAACTATTACTTTGAACATTAAATTAGTAACAGAATATAAAYTAAGATTTTAGCATTAATTCAGGTTCTCAAAAATATATTAAGCTCACCGTGTCTCCTTCCTCCTTACCCCCTCAYTTTTATTCACATCAGAAAGCAAGCACTAGGCAACACTGAAGCTTAAGGAGACTTTCCACCCGGTTCATCTGGCAGAAGGAGCAGCTTCTCCTGGGAGGTTGCGGATCCCCCCTTCTGCGTACGGTTAATATCACTTGACCAACGCACTGCGAACAGTCACACGCATCGCCCACCGCTGCACGAGGACGAGAGCACAGGCTACGAGCTCAGGCAGCGCACTCTGTTTATCTACCTGGGAGAGTTGCTGATTACCTTCCCACACCCTTAACCCCTCGATTAGGGAGCACCTGGCAGCGGGCCGACAACCACAAGGAAATAACCGCACACGAGTCCCACCCCAGCCGTGACAGGACTCGCGGAGCAGGACGGACACAGGGACAGGCCACACACCTCCACGGCTCGCGCGGAGCCCAGAGACGCTCGGCAGGGCAGGACCCGCCTGCCAGGCCTGCACCACTCTGGCTTCTCCTGCACAAATAGTTCTGTTACAACACTTTTTTTTTTCCTACCATACTTGTTTTGTCATGACTCAGAAGTTGTAAGATATGTGAAATAAAAACCTGAATGCTTTAGGTTTTACAAGACAAAAACTTCAGGCCAGAAAGAGACACAGAGAGTTATAGAGAATTCACAGTACTTACACAAAATCTCTACACTTCTACAGATTACCTAGTCCATGCACAAACAGAAAAATCAATACAGAAGGTAATACCTAGAGAACAACCTCCAGACTATTTAAGAGAAATCAAATAAATTACAATTCAGTTGTACATCTTCACGACCATAGCCTTTTTTCCTTAGTTATTCTGAACCAGATAAGCATTGTCAGTTCAAGAACTGTGACCTCAATCCACCATGCTATAGAACCATTATTGCTTTATTACTGTTAAACTTAAAAAGATGTAAACAGAACAACTGAACTGTAAAATTCATAGGAGCTACACTTACCCACTAATCCTCATATCCAYTGATTTTTAAGTAACTGGCACTTATTATCACAGTTATTATCTATATCCAGCAACAACAGGAACATTTATGGATGACTTTTTCCCCCTASAGAGCACGCACAAGTATTTGCAACTTTGGCATTCCTTCTAAGGATAGATAACAACAGAGTAGAGGAAAAATGGAAATAATAATTTCTTTGTCACTTCAAATATTAATTTAGAAATAGCCAGTCACAGCTAAATATGAAAATAAAAAACAAGTGTTTATGTGGCAACAGCAATGATAACACTACAATTTAGAAGAGATTTGTTGAGACAAGAAAACTTGAAAGTCACACTATTATTTCTGCAGAGTCAAGAGCCCAAAATTACTGTCTAAACCTCAGCAGAGCTGTATTTTGTTAACTAGTACCAAACCAAGTATGCACAACATCCTTTTGAAAAGAACGAACACAGGTACTCGTTATAACAATCCACCAAAGCAAAAAGCTCTATGTTAATACATTTTCCAGTATTTACAAAAGCACAGACAGCAGCAACTTGCTTTGGCCCTGAAAATTAAGTTAACAAAGGGATTTGGGTCACTAAGTAAACAATCCCTTTTCACTCTGGACATGATCCAGCTCTAAAACTGAGGCCCAAGAGTTGAACAAGACCAGACACACATGCTGATTTGCTCTACAATTTATGTCATTTCATTTTATTCCAAATTCATATACAAATAACTGCAAACAGATATGTCAATTAACAAGTACCTCTTTCCTTTTCTGAATTCTGAAAGTATCTTAAGTTTAGCTTTTCAGGCAAACATCCAATTCCCACAATGAACATGGAGATCAGACTATGGAAACAGCAGAAACCAATAATGTGAGAAAAATCAATACCAATAGAATAAAGAAAAATAAAAAGAGAAACCAAAGGAGCATTACTGAACATATCTGGTAACAAASAGCAAAGTCTACAAGAAGGAAAGGAAAAAGCCAAGGTGAAAGAGCTGTCCTTAAAGCTGACTGCCCAAAGACTGAGACTGAATGGAATTTAAGTATATATAAAGCATATATAGCATTCTGAACAATATAAAACAAGAAGAAAGTTTAACTGATGACTCTCCTCACGCACTGCATAAGTTACATATAATTCATTTACTGCTCATTTTCCAAATTTCTTCAGATGACCCTCCAAATCTCCTAGAAATCACTAGCTTGAAAGACAGGACACTAAGCAATGACTGGCGTCGGYCAAAGACTAGATTCCCAATATTCATACCACAAAGATCAAACGAAAAGACAGAGGTACATTCCTGGTGGTTGCATGCATCATTTCCTGTTCAAAAAGAAACTTCAGCAGAATCTCAAATGTATTACAGCTACACCAAACAACATTACGAAAACTTTGGGTTCTATAACACCAACACAACCGATTAGCTCAAGAAAGACATYGAGAACCTGAGTTACCTTGGAGGTTTGTGGTACTGGCACAGGAAGTCGAATCTGTCATCTGGCACAGGCACTCGACTTTCGTTTGGATCAATAGTACAGAAAGGAAAGTTTTCTGCCGCCGCTTGACTCTTCGTTAACACGTTGAAAAACGTGGATTTCCTGCAAACAAAACACACACCTTAAGTAAGTTCCAATTCAAAGCATTTAGAAAGGATGTGTTGAAATACATCCTACCCCAAGCCAAACGCAAGACTGAAGTCCCCCTTTCTTCCGAAGGCAGTAAGCAGTACCATTTTTTGTAGTGCCAGACACATGCAGGACCCACGGGCCACTCCTCCCGCACCTTAAGTGCRGAGTAAGAAACCAACAAGGAAGCCTGGTGTCCAACCTGCATGAATTACCTGTCAGAGACAAATCTGAATTTGAAAACCCACCAGCCTTTTCTAAAACTGTATTGTTCCTTCAGTGCTATTTAGCAATTAAAGTAATTACAGAAWAAGCAGTAAATATCAACAAGAGAAAAAGAGGCAGTGAAGATACTAAGTCACATCAGTTAATCAATTACAAGCAACCGCCTGAAGATACAAGCTCTATCTTACCTTACAGCTCTATCTTACCTAACATTTTCATCATGCAAGTTAAACACCACTGAAAGAGCCACAGGTGGCAACAGGGAGAAAGAGAAAATAAAGCCATTTTCCAGATGCTTAAGAAAGTTCTTAAGCAATCCCTGAATCTCCTAACAGCAACATTCTGGTTTATTTCCTCTTCAGTTTCACACAATGGCCTGGCCTCTRGAAAGAAGCCTAAAAGTTGCCCTGCAGGCAGCCAACAAACTTGAAGTCAGTGACAATTTCCCTAGAAAACCGTAAGGTTCAGCAATAGGCTACAGGAGGCTGCTTCTTTCCCCCACATGAAAAACATGAACCTAGGGCTGTTAGAAATCACTGCCAAGGACATCCCACCACAGTCACTTCACATGTTGGACAGCGTGACTGACGATTACTTTCTTTCTGCTGTACAACTTTCCCAGSCTACAGAAAAAGAGACAATTACGAAAGGGTAAGATGGCAGGTCCTCCTACCTGAGACATGCCCAGAGAGATCCCAAGAGGTTATTTTTAGAAGAAAAAGGGCGCTTTAGCAGAAAAAGCACTCCCTGRAGCATTAAATAGGTAAAGCTTTCAAGAAGTTATTGAGATAATAACCAAAACTTAAACCTGCTAACAGTACTCAATAAAGCACTTTGCTGACTTTGGTAAGGATGGAAAAGCAAAGGTGCTTTCTGCAATCGTGAAACTATTTTCCCGCAGTTTCCCAAGGTGGCTGGCAGAAGGGTTCAGAGCACAGAAACACAAGGCATGAAGTGCTGCCCATGGCTCCGGGTTTCACCCCTCGGCCGCTCTGCAGGGCTGCGGGCGGCACGGGTGCCCTCCTCGGGGCCCCGCTCCCGCGGCGGGCGGGCGGCACGGGTGCCCTCCTCGGGGCCCTCCCCTCTCGCGACGCCCCGTGCCCGCACCGGAGCTGCCGGCAGGGCCCGTCTCGAGGCGGGCCGTACACGGCCAGGCCGCCCGGCGCCGCCGCCTCCCAGCGGGGCCCCGTCGCTCTGGGGCCGCCYGGGCCTCGCCCCGCACCTACCCCACGTTGGGCAGCCCCACGATGCCGATCTTGAGCGACGTCCCGAAGCGGCCGATGATGGGGTGCGACTTCACGCCGTCGCCTCCCTTCTTGGGGGGCATCTGCGGGGGCAGAGCAGGGAGCGTTAGCGCCGCCGGGACGGGACGGAGCCGCCGGCGCGGGGAGCGCGCCAGGGCCCAGCCGAAACGCGCCCGCCCCGAGCGCGGCCCGCCCGCCCCGAGCGCGGCCCTCGCGGCGCCTCGCGGTCC
>PTEX01000034.1:4454876-4478768 GCA_003342815.1 Eudromia elegans | reverse complement strand
GCCGAGCGAGGCCCGCGGGGAGGTCCCGCCGAGCGGCTCGCGCAGTAAAACGGACCTGCCCGAGGCTGAGGGGAACRCGTGTGTGGCAGCACTTGTGGTGCCACATCCGTCATCGCGTCTGTAAGGGTGTGCCTCATCCTGATGGTATTGGAGATCATCTAAAAACAGACAGTAACGTTATTCAAATACATTACAAGCAAACGCAGTTGCATTTACCTGCTACATTCAAAGGCATATAACAAACTCGTCTGCCATAAAGGAACTCCCAATAACAACATGCACCGTCTAAGAAGAAAAGCACACGTGGGCGAGTCCTACCCATCCGCAGGGAAGATGGCAGCACCACAGGGTGGACGCAAATCCCGTAGTTTTGTCCGCATTTAAGCAGATGTTTGGAGCTTCTTCCACTAAGAAATAAGTCAGTATTTTACCTCCTTGGCTGAACGAGGGGTGTCAGCCGGTGGGCCGGGTCCCTGGGCCGCTCCAGGCTGGTGCCGGGCTGCTCCGTCCCGGGCTCGCGCAGCAGGAGGGACGGCTGGTGGCAACCGGGCGGGTTTCGCTCGTAGTTTTTAGTTTCCATCTGTTCTGAGAAGCGTTTGCAGTGAGGAACAGCTGCCCCGGTAGGAAGAGACCATTCCCTTCCCGCTCGCACGGCCTGGGAACAAGCCGCACACAGGATACACRGGCAGGGAGACTGCGCCCGGGCACGGCTTCTTCCAGGCGGCTCCCGGGAGCTGCCATGGTCCGCGGGAGGCCGAGGGGCCTTGCGGATGGGAACGCTGCCTCCTTTCCGTAGGGACAACAGGGCCGAGGAGGAGCCGTTTCCACTGCCAGGCCCAACGGGTCTGCGGAGGCGAGGGCCGAGGCGCAGGGCTGCCAGGCCGGGGCCGCCGAGGGCACCTGCACCACAGAGCACTTGTGCTGCAGGAGAGATGGAGACCGGGCTCCGTTGACACCCGAAGCAGCGGAGYGCAACCAGTAATCGTTTGCATGAAATAAACCCGCACCTCCGCCGCCTGGGCAGAGCGGGATGGCCAGCGCCAGGCCCGCTCAGCCCGCGTGCCCGGGTTTGCCCCTCGGACAGCCCCGGGAAGGGGCGCTGGCTGCGGGAGCCCCCGTTGGCGGGAGYGAGGCAGTGGGTGACGCTGCACGCCCGGCTCGGGCTGCGCCGACGGGGCAGAGCGTGCTTTCCCGTTTGCTGTTCCCAACCAACGGGCATACCAACGGGTGCGTGATTTTAGCCTGTAAACAGAATGAAGATAATTAGCTGTAAGCATCAAGATCACTGGTTCCCCTTCATGGTATTATTATGATTACATCATTTTGTAAAGAAGAAAGGATTTTAAATAACCGAGTCAATAATGGCTACATTTTGACTGCATTATGTGTCTMGAATATTTTTTTTTCTTGTATGATAAATCCAATATCATCATCAAACACTTTCAGTAACGTAACTTATCTCAATTGCACATGTAATTTGTTTTAGTGGGCCTTTTAAAATACTTGCACTGAAAAGGATTTTTTTTATTATTATTTCTCAGTTCCTTTAAAAGAATGTGCCAAAAAATAAATAAGCCTTCAGCAAGAAAACAACAATTCTCTCCACCTAAATTGGCCCTGTCAAAATATGTGATGCTATTATTTAGGATGTCCTCCTGTCTAGGCTTTTTTAGTGAATTTGATCTCCAAAAGCTTTCTGAGATGATTATGGCTTGTAAGGAAACTGAACAAGAACCTGGACCCTTCTGGAAATAATAACATAAGTGAAAGAGAAACATAAAGGCACAAAGAGTAATACTGTTCACTTCAAGCAGGGATGTGGGTTCACATTTCTTAGCCCTCTGTTTCCTGGCCCCACAATCCTGCGCTGGGCAAGGAGCACGMGGCAGGCAGGCTGCCCAGCACGATGCACCAAGCCCCAGCATTCCCTTGGGAACGTTGGGCTGTTTATGCTTATTTAGATCTATATGGGTGGCACCTGCTCAAGAGGAACTCATTGCAATTGCATAGGGATTTATTACAATTCACAAGGGCAATTTAATAAACAATAATCCTCCTCCTGAGAAGATATCTCTGGCTATATTATAGAGACTTAAAGAAGAAAAGATGAATTATTTGTAATTATAAAAAATTACTCGTAGAATGCTACAGAGGTCAGACCAAGAGTCCTAAAAATTAAAGAAATTTTCTTTAACTCAGGCTCTCGGTTTCTCTAAACCACTGAAGACAGATACTGTGAAGTGTTTGCCTGCTAAGAAAATTGAAGGAGGGAAGGCAGTAAAAACTGTTCTTAAGGCATGTCTTGATATCATAAGATAAAATTCTCAGAACTTGAAAATCACCAGAGTGATGGAGTCAAGGTGAGAACAGCACAGATCACATTTGATCTCTGGCACAATAAAAGGAATCTAATCTTGAACATTCGTTCCTTTGGGGGACAAAACCAGACACTTTTACTAAGGCTAATATAGAATCATATCAAAATCATAGCTAAAAATTAATTTCTTTCTCAATGACAGGGATTTTTGCACCAGTGTGCTTGTTGAAGAAAAGACTGCCATATCAGTTAATAGTTTTATTATTAGTGAAGTGATAATTATTAACACTAGGTTCTAGTTACACGCTTATATAAATATTTGTACTATTTTAAAATCTAACAATATACCACCAAGAGAAAAAAAAAAAAAAGAAAAAAGCCAACTAACGTTAAAAATTGCAGTTACTTCACTGTCGAATGAAGCAAATTTATTACTACAACATACATTAATAAATCTTGAAGTAAMCAAACTTTTAAAAAAATACATTACTTATAAATAACCGCAGAGCAAGTTTTGCATCCTTTGCACCACTAAATAACAAACGTCAATATCCATTATCTTTTTCAGGACTGGAATAGACACATCCGCCGCCCTTTCAAAACTCAAGCCATCCCACTCCTCGGGCTCTGAAAGCAGTGTTCTTCAAGACTRTATCACTTCAGCAATGAGGGGTGGACTGATTTGCTTAGCTCTTTTAGCAACACAGTAAACTTCTGACAGGCTGCTTTGAGGAGGAGGGGTCGTTCTTTTATTTTCTCACCATCCCCCCAATATTTTGGCAACAATTTACCTTTTTTTTTTTTTAAAGTATAGTCATCATATCTCTCAGTCTCTCAGAAAATAAGTTTTTTCTTCCTTTCTTAAAATAAAAATCTCTAACTTTGCATGATACTTGGTTCTGACCAGAAAGTTGGTCTTTAGTGAGCAGCTAGTTAAGTTCAACTTTCATTTGTTTTTCTCCCCAGCTCGTAAGTGCATGGCAGATAGAGCAGGATCCCTTCACTAAAAACTGGTACAGGACTTGAAAMACATCTGATTCCATCGGCTAGAGGTCATCTCTCAGCAATATGACATTTCATCCTACATGCAGATGTTTTCAAGTTACATTTAGAGTCATGGTTCATCATCCTTGGTTGAATGATCATATCCAAATCTTTCATAATGGTGAAAAGCTCATTTTAAAGTGATACACATAATATAAATGTTAACCATCTATATTYGATTTTAAACGATGCTTTTTTTAAATGTAATGAAAAAGACTATATCTAGAAGCAGTCACCTCAATGTCAACTTAACTCTCCAACACATGATCTCTGCACAACCAGAGCTTATTGTACAGCTAGAACACGTGCAGAAGTCAAACAGACCTACAGCAACTCCACGTGATTAAAAACCATGTTTAAGGCAGAGTAATACAGCAAACACCTTGTGGTTTGTGCCACCAACATACTCTTTGCTGTTTGCTTCCCAGAACATATACTTACTGCAAAGTCACCGTTAACTGCAAAAATAAGTGGTTCTGCAGAAAGAATAAAGAATAAACACAGAGACCCCGGTCCTTGCTGCGACCAGGCGACGCTCGGTGCAACTCGGAGGGTGAGGAGGACTGAGTTTCTTTCGCAGGCTGCCAGCCCTGGCTTGCCTGGGTCCTTGCTACTTGGAGGGAGCCGGATGGCTCTGGAATAAATACACTTGATGTTAAAAAGAAATTCTGCTCAAGGGCACAGCCTAAGCTAAGGGGCATTCATTGAATTTTGTGGAACCTGTCACACAGCTGCACTATGCTTTAACATGATATTTCTTAAGCACTATGTTTGGTAGTGTTTAATAGCTTTTGGATTTTTTTTTTAAACTATTGGCTCATGCAATTCCACAGAGGATCTAATTGTCTACAATTCTTTGAATTTTATATTTACTCATTTTTATGCATTTGTGTTGTGCTACCTACCCCTGCTTTAGGAATGGGAGAACAGTAAGAGATTGAGAAAACAGTTTGTGTTGGTTCTAAACTGGTCAGGACCCTTGCGGGGATATACAAAACCTCTCTCCACTTTCTACACTAGCCTAGTTATTAGCAGCCCAGAAGCAGAGGTTTCAGAACTAGAAATAGTATCTTATTTCTAGATCATAGTCTGGCACTTTAAGTGAATTCTGTTATTTAAACATGGATGATATTGTATACCCATGGAAAAAACAAAGAAATCCACAACCTAAGGAAATGCTGGCTGCACATAAACCCATGACTTATCCTGCAATTCCCTACAGATCTTTGGGCCTATGCAGCAGGCTAGGGAGACACCTGGGACTGATAAATCTTAGGAGAAGGTTACGGTTTTCACTCTGATCTGTAAACATGCAATTTCCTTTACTGGAGCTTAGGCACCCACTCTTGGGATTTTGCATTCCAGTTGGAAAACCTTGGACAAACCTTTGCATTCCAGTTGGAAAACCTTGGACAAACCTTTTCTAACATTTTTGTTGATCAGCCTTGTTTGAAAAGCTGATTTGAGAAGTCTCCTACATGTCCCTAGACAAAGCACTTTCTCTCTCTCTCATCACTTAGCTAAGTTACAAAGGTCCATCCCATTCATTGGGAAACACTCTTTATTTCAGGGGTACAAACTCCTTTTCTTTGTTTCATGTCATCTGTCAGGCATTCTTTGGAAACAGTTCCAATTAAATTCCAAGATCTCCTCTTCAGCTTCCTTTCCTCCTCCTCTTCTTCCCAAATCACAGCATCTCTCTCTCAGAATCAGCCATCTTCAAACTCAGAAGAATACTAGGCCTTCAAGTGCTTTTCTTCTTGGTCCAAGTGTCATCATTCTGGCCTGCCCCGTATCCATCGCCTGGAAAGGCTCTGACAAAACCTCAGCTTTCACATACTTCTTATAACTTTCCAGCCTCATTRTAGAAGACTGAAAATATTTTATTTAGAGCTGCTGATCTACTTAATTGCTTTCATGATAGTCCAGCTACAGTCATGTCCAGCTTGTCCAATCATGTCCAGGAAGAGAGATGTCCAGCTACCATCTCTTGTTAAAAGTAAAAGGATTGTGAAGTAAAAAATGCACTAAAATACAATAACAAAGATAAAATGAAACTGTGATTCATAAACTGAACAAAGACATTCAGATTTTCCCCATACTCAGTGGAGGATTGCAYAATGGGAGAGTAATATCCTTTGAAATGACCTATTTATGCTCATTTTGAAGGGCTGAAGGAAACCTCTTGCATATGCACAAGATTGGTGGTGCCAGCATAAATCAAGAGTCCACAGCCATTCCAAAGATACCAATAATCTTTGCTGCAAGGGTCAGTCACAGTTACCTGGCAAGCACCATCACYCAGCAACAATTCCTAAGATGCCAGTGCAAATTTCTATGCAGAGTTTTGCCTAGGAAGTATTTTTGTTCCCGTCAAAAGCTTTACTTAGATCATTACATCCTTAATATAACCTAAAAAACTTAGTATGTTCACAGCAATAAGAACCCTGAAGTGRAAAAGGCTACTGCTGTTAAGTGGTGGGAAGGCACTGATGACACCACAACCCAGCTATGGTAGGAAGGAAAAAAAGTGGCCTCTCTTACCTCAATAGCAAAAACCTTTAATAGTTTCATTTGTTACATATGCAAAACAGATAAATTGATCATCTCTCCATACCACTAAAATTTACCCTATGATAAGGGATTCTCAAAGGGAAGAGGGATCTTTTATCAGGAAAAGCACTCACTTGCTGTGGGCTGTCGCTAAAGGAGATCTTGCAGTGCCTGACACGCTAGTTACAATTTACAGGACTCCTGACAACATCATCTGAGAAATTACACATTTGTGTTGGTCTTTTTCAGAAATCAGGTTCTTCAAGTGTGACCCCATATTTCTAACTATAGGCTATGTGACTAGAAGTGAATACAGTTGTCAGTTGGTAGGGCAGAAATTTTTAATATCAAGAACTTAGGAATCTCTGAAAGCAGCACAGTCTATAGTCATATCTAATATAAGCAGGCAGCTTAAGTAATTTTAGAAGAAAGGTTTATTTCCTGCCTGCACACAGGGTTCTAACTGCCCACCAATATACAGTATATACCTCATTTCACAAGGGGCAAATTTACTTGCACATAATAAAGATGTGCAAGTATTAATAAGGCATGTTAKGTGCCCAACTCTTAAGCTCTTTTGAGGGAAAAAATAAATAAAAACAAAAACTAATACTCAAAGSTGTGCAAGATGCATTTGATCATTTTCTAACGATCATTAGATTACTAGAAAAGACACAAATTCTGTTACTTTCCTCCATATCTTACCTATGATCTATCCATTAGAAATACATATATATACACACACACAGAGTGATAATTAATCTTTCACTTGTTTAAGATCTAGCTTGTGATTATTTATCACTTTTCCTGAAATTGGGTAACAGGCCTTTCACAGAAGCGAAGACCCAATCTCTCACAGAAGCGAAGACCCAATTTAAAAGACAGGGTTCTGTGGGCATTCTGCACTCGTGGTCATTTGGAGGCCTGTTTCAGCTTCATTAATATTGATAGCACATGCCTCCCCACTCAATTTCAGCAGATTCACCGAAATTAATCTTCAGCATTTGCTGTGATTTGTTTCCATTTTGGGCTTCATCTCTGAGTCCAGCTCTTCTCTAGTTAATTTTGTTTTCTTTATTTTTATGCACTTGCTATGACTGTTCCCCTACTTGTGCCGCCGTGGTGAGTCAGGCCTTTATGGGATCCATGTTTCRTGCCTGCCTTCCACTGTGATTTTCCATCATTATGGGCCTCTTGAATAAAAATGTAGCCCTTGTTTCTGACAAAGTCCATGTTCTTTTCTTTTCTTTCTGTGTGATTTTCCATCATTACAGTTCTTAAATTTCTTGAATAATGATATATACTATGAACAAATGGATGGAGCAGTAATGGCTTCATCAGTGTTTTCTAAAATTTATCTGCAGCTTTTAGGGCATGCAGTGCTACGGCCGAGCCTGTGCCATGTTTGTCAGAGCAGCATTTCCAAAGTGCGTTCTGGGGTCCATCAATGACCATGCCACCCGCCATCAGAAACGCACCTTCTCCCTAGTGTTACCTGCTCCGCAGGACAGTTGTTCCAGAATGAGATTCAGCTTGAACAATAAGCATTAGCACCAAACAGCTTTGACTAAATGGTGAAAATATAATCACTTAGTGACACTTGCAGCAAACCAATATTTTAAGGGAAATAACAGTATCCTTGTTAAGCTTCTTAAGTGAAGGTTATATTAATAGATATCAGAATATACCTAAAATAAATCAAGGTAAGATGGCTTTAACTTGAGGYAGTGATCACAGTAAGCAACTTTATATATTTTAAGCATATATGAAAAAATGTGAGTAATAAATGAAAAGCTGCTTTTCACTATTAATTAGTTATGTTTGAGTTGCCAGATATATGATGGAAACAAAGTAAAAATATACAGCATTAAGATGCTAACAAATAATGTCAGCTTAATAATTTAAACAATGAAAACATTAAAAATGCAAACTTCAATAAGAAATAAGGGTTTAAATAACTAATTTGATTACTGTAGTATCATAACCTAGTCCACAAAATTCTTTAGCGATCATAAACAGAAATAGGTTAAGTATATAACTGYGTATGCCAGTGACACCAGCATTTAGTGACACACACACAAATCGCAGCTTTTCCCTTTTTTTTTTCTAGTTAGGGTCTTAAGGACCAATCTTGCCTGGTTTGAGCTACAGGTGGACAGTTCTCCAAATCCCTGCAATCCCACTGGACCCTTCCAACCAGGAYGGGGACATCGGCAGAACATCGGGGACATCACCCTGCGAGGAGGCCCCGCAGGAACCACCACCAGAAGGGGGGAGCACGGGAGGCAGCGAGCACTTGCACGGCTGTAGTGACATTCCCAGAGCTTGCCTGCTGGGGCTGGACACCTGAGCTTGCTCCGGCACCACAGAGAGCCCTGCAAGGTTCCTGTTAGCTCCCCTCCAAATACTCATAGCCAGARAAGTGGTTCTCTCTAGGAGGCAAAGGATATTTTTAATAGTGTAGCCATATTAAAAGATCACAACTTCTTTCTGCTTCCCTTGCTACTTCAGTTTCTCTGTAGTCTTCTGGAATTACCTCAGCCAGGAGTTATCTTTCCTCTGTTCATTTGTATCACCTGGAGGTCCATGTGATTGGTCTAAGATTTGGCCATTGATGTCAGTCTCTAAGACCAAGGGGTCCTTGTCCCAGTTCAAAGCCATCAGGGAGCAGGGTGCTCCAAGAGGGAAGGCAAGCCAGGAGCCAGGGATGACAGCAAGGCCAGCAGCACCCTCACCATAAAGTGTCCAGCTCCACGTTACCTGAATRAGGAGAAAAAAAGCAGCTCCAGAGTCAACCCAAAATCAAGCAATTGCCAGATGAGATGACAAATAACTGCCCTGGTGACAAAGCAGCACCAAGGTCAAGCCAGGCAATCAAACCAACAGACACAACACAAGCACAGACAAAACTACARCATCCCTCAGGCAAGAGCCTGCCTTTATATGTGGCTCCCCAGAGGAGAGGCTCACAGCTCTTTCTCACACAGCTGCTTTCACTGAGGTCTGATCCAGGCTGCACATCTGCACCACATCAGAGCCGCCCCGAGCAGACAGCAAAGCTGGGGCCAGAGGGAATCATTGGGAGCCTCATTGTGAGCATCTCCTGCTTCCAGCTTTGGTGCCTTAATGCAGCTAAAATCTTAAAGTAGAGAATATTTATATATTCCATTTAATTTGGTCTCCCAAAGCATCAGTGACTGTTTAACAATGTTTGTGTTAATGGTTTCTTATTACTACACTCCCTTACAATGCGAGCTTGGTGTGTTCTGGTGCAATGGTAGGGATTGTGCCACAGCACTGAGTGAGTGGAGACTTTAAAAACAGCAAAAAAATTTGTAATGCATCTGCTTTGATGCCCAATTTCTGTCAATTTATACCAAATTTTGCTTTCTCTTAAATAAATGCTTGAGAGTAGTATTAGGATTTTTTTATTTTTCTGACTAAAGTCTTTCTCTCTATTCTGGCTGAGGAAATCTCTTTGAAATCTCTTTGAAATCACAAATTTGAATTTCATTCCATCATTGAATAATAACTTGAATGATTGCTYCTCTTAGCTGTTAAATTAGAAACACACTTGCTCTCTGAATCTACAAGTTTCACTCCTAATCACCCTTGTTTCAGAGTACTACAACTAAAATCATGATTTAGCCTCTCATTTGCCCTTGTTATGTTTAGCACTTGCATACATGGCTTCAACCTGCTGACAAACATGGAGCTGTTTGAGAAACACCCAAGCAAGGCCTTTCAGGAAACTGACAGTGTGTGAGGACGCTTTGACACCCTCATGACTTTAACCAAACAATGTGGGAAGTGTCTCTCGTGTCTGAGGAACCTGGGAGATCTTTGATTGCACAAGTACAGGTGCCATTGTGCAGATGAACCTGCTACCCAGTCCTCCAGATTCCTCCTTCATAAATTCGTTTAGAAGTAATCCTTCATAGATGCCTCCAAAAGTAATCAATAGACCCCAAAACTCTATGAACCATAGGCAAAAAAGCACCATCTTGGAGTTCTTCTGTGTCACTTCATGGCATGAGCATATGTGATAATTATAATAGTTACAGAGACAAATTACCAGTTACATATTCGGGGATTTTTTTTCTCACTTCAGAGGTTGATTTGATATGAATGTTATACTGTGTGCAATATAATATGATATTATGCRCTAGGGACTGAGATTTAGACTGTTTATAAAGCAGTTTCAGAGCCAGTTACACTTCTTTCACTTTCTCTGCTCAAGGTGCAGTGGCTATATATGCAATCAGTCCTCAAGCATGACAACATTCAAAAATTACCAGATTCCCCCAAATCACAAATTTGGCCTGCCAATAACAGGAATGCATAGTGGTTTGGGGGAGGAAAGGAAGGTAAAGCAACGACTTACTTTTTGATTTTTGAATCTCCAAGCAAAGCTGACAACTCCTCTTTAAGTACTTGAGCCTTAAATACATTTCTAACCGTGACTGCGTACAGCCACAAGCTGCAGAAGGAGGAAATCACCCCCATACCATGTCAGGGAGAGTGCACATCCTCCCAGGAGATCTATAGTAATCCCCTGCCATTAGACACATTTCTCCTGAACGTGTGGGGTCCCCGAGCAGCTGCTCAGCAGGGGACTGCATTTACCCTGCAAGCTTCCTGAAGTGGTCTGATGCATGCAAAATGTTTAAATTTGGGGGGAGTAACAAACATCAATATCTCCAGTGCACAAAACATGACCTATTTTTCAACTGCCCGCTGAATGGGACATGTCCAAGGTGACAGGAATATGAATTGGTTGACGCGAACCTGCTTAGACCCCGCTCTCCCAGCCACGCACCGTGCCGAGGGCTCGGTTGTGAAGCCCCGTCGGTTTAGTCAACAGTCCATCTGCTGCAAAGCCTGCTCCAGACTCCCAAGGACAACTCTCCCCGGGAAGAAGAAATTACATCAGCGAGGCCACCTCAGTCTTTGACGAGTCAGTCTGTCTGTACCTGGCTACAGCTCACCAGCTATGTCCAAAAACCAGCATTCTGACAGCAACTTCAATATTGCGCTTCCATATCCCTGGTGTTCCTGAGTTTCTCTCTCTTTCAGTATGTGCTGTTCATAGTTATTGACTGAAGAAATACAAACCTATTTAATTTTCAAATGTAAAATTAGGAGAGGCTCAGAACTGCAATAGGTATGTGGGAGTTTGCCCAGAGAAAGCACCTGAAAAACTCCCCTGATCTAAGCAGCCCTGAATACCAACATGTGTTTGTGAATAAGAAGCTTGAGAGATTCTGTTTTCTTTAGCTAAGATGAAAGATGGTAATCTAAAATCTCCCAAAACTCTAAATCACAGAAATTTGTCGAATTCCTACTTATAAAAATCTTCTGTTAAAATCTTTATTTCATTATCTCTATGATGGGGATGAATGAACTTTAAAAAGGAAGTTCTGTAATTGATTCTGAAGTTAGATTCCTGTCACTAGATAATAATTTGATAGATTATTCAAACCCCTTAATTCATTATTTACCTTTTGTTTTCACATTATCTGGCTTCAACCCTCTTAAAGAGATTAAAYGGAGATCATTTTTAACTTTGATAGCAGCGTCTGTGAAATAATCCTTGAAGTTTAGTCGTATCAGTGCAGAAATGCTTACAATTAAGCAGTTTCCAAATGTGGACTGGATATAATCGGTCTGGCTTGCAGAATGAGCTCGTTGCTCACAGTAACCTTTTGCAAAAGGTATTTAGGCAGATTCAGGTGGAATCTCAGAAATTCTCAGTTAAACGTTTGCAGTTATAACATCATGGCTCTGTTGATCTGAAGAATCACCAATAGCCAGGCCCACTTTAGCCAGTGATGCTCTGCTCAAGGCATTTTTGTGTTTTAACTGCTATCAATTTTCTTAGATCCCATCACTATTACATGATACTGCATTTGGAAGGATTTTCTTTAAACTGCTAGATAAAAACTGCTCACAAATGTTTCAGGTTTCAGCTGGGTCTATCTCTGTGGCTAGGTACTACTTCCTGGAAATATAAAGAGAAAAGTTGAAATTGGTAAGAATTAAATGTGCATCTTCTCTTCTGACCCATGTTACCTTTGGACAGTTACAACACTATATTGGTATGTTAAATAAGCAAATGGTAAATTCACAGTGTTAATATACTCACAACAAATCGCTAATAAATCTAAAGATTATTTCCATCATAGAAATTTTAGGGGAAATGCRATGTTTGGGGGTTTTTTTCCTCCTCTCTGGCTTGCCCCAAAATATAGCTCACAGTTACACGTTTTTTCTCTTTGGGAATTTAAAAACTGCATATGATGCTAGAGTTGGGTACATCTTTCTTTTTTTCCTTTTTATTTAATAAAAACAAATATTGTGTGCAAACATCAGGTTTCATCTTAGCACTAATACATACAGCTTATATCTAATTACTATTACATTGGGTGCTATCCTAACCTAATAGCAATTAGGGCTTAAATTTTTTAATCAACCTTTCAGCACAGTCCAGTTCAGTATCTGTTAATGTCAATTTAAGTCCTTTCTTTCTAAACAGAGCAGTATATTATTTACTACAGCTCAAATTCCTTTTGGAAGAGCAAGGCTGCTCCTCTTTCGCTTCAAGAGTTAAGCAGATGGTTAAACCCCACGGGAACTTGCCGATGGCCAGCAGTTTTGGGGCCCAGAAATACCTGACTGGCCCAAGGTGCGCAGGCCCCTCGAGACAGTTACAGCACAGCCYGCTCCCCTGAGCTCAGCGGTACCCGCGTGTTCAGAACTGGGCTAACGCTGCAGTGCGGTTCTGTGCCGAGCCCCTCCCGTCTCCCAGACAGGACTGTGAACACTCAAGCACAGTGAGGGTCTGAACCACGAAGCCACGGGAACGCAGTTCCTCAGGCGCTCAGAGGAAGAGCCTTTTGAGCCACAAAGTAAGAGGGAAAGTTTGGGCCGCAGTGGAGACCACAGCTGAATATGTTCCTAGGAGGAGCTGAGCTGCCTTTGTGCGGCTACTGCCCTCGTGCTTGGGTGAGGATGCGCTCCCGGTCCTCTGCTCCCCATGTGGAACACACACCCTCCTGCCACATGTTACACTTCATACTCCATGTTAGTTAAATACCGTGGCACRGTGTGTTATTAATCAAAACCAAAATATTTTGGAGCTGTTTGTTAAACAATTTTCTAGCTTCAAAAACGTATAAAATCGCAGTCTGAGACACTCTGCTGCCTTGAAGCTCTCTTCAGAGAACACTTCAAAGAGCAGAGGTCACTTAACTATGTTCAACCCTATAAATGCAATGAAACATTTTTTGTTTTAAAAGTTAGGACGAAAAAAAATGTTATGTAATTGTTTTAAATTGCTGGACTATTTAAAACTTCAGATTAAAATAKTTAAGCTCCATGATGAGACTCATCTTGTAGCTTTTGCCATGCACAAGCTATAAAGCGTGTGWATCATTAATTTCAGAAGTATTTGCGGATACCTACAGCGAATTAAACTGTCACACTTGCTGCAGTTATTAAGAAGGATTACATACGGTGCTCAGAGGTTCAGGCAGGGCCCTTTTCAAAGTTCCTTGGTGGCCTTATGAGCCCTCGCCCAGGCTGCAGTGACCTTGTCGCTCCGGACCGCGCTATGAAAGCTCTTTTTGTTTAAAGCTTCTCCTCTCAACCATATTTGCAGCAGAGCGGTGCTCTTGYGACTTGCAAGCCAGTTTAGTTGTTAATCGGTCGCACACATCTCATTAACATTCCTACACGCACATGCAAGGAACACAGAATGCGACACGGGCGCGTGCAGCGCTTGTCACGGGCTTCGAGGCAGTGGATTTGTCGTCTGTACGAAACGATCTGGGGCTGGGGCGCCCGGCCAGCCAGCTGTGCATGGGAACAGGCTCAGCATCATCAGTCCAGCTGCGGGGGGCTGCAGTGGCGCTTCACCTTCTCATTTAGAGTGCTGGGAGACGGAGCTCTCCCCCTTCCAGCAGCGGCGCTAAGGCGGAGAGATGCTCCAGCGGCTGCTCCATTTCTAGCCCTGCTGCTTTCCCGTGCWCGTGAGCATGCTTAAAACAGGCAACGTATCAACACGTGTGCGTTTGAAATGTGGTGGAAACTCTTGGAGTTACAGACATGYTTTCAGTTACACAAGAGGAAAAAAATTAACAGAAAGCAAGTTGCTATACATTCTGAACTTTAAATATGCAGCTATGTGGTCTGTGATGTTTCTTACCAGGAAGTGCAAACAAAAATGTATTCCTGYTTTAAACATTGCTAGTTCACCGGGATATTTGCTGCCTCTGCAAACTAGCCATGGGAGCGATTACCCTAGCACGAGTCCCACTGAAATCTTCTAAYCAGATCCCCATGAACTGATGTCATTCACACTCGTGCAACACTAGGATAGGCTCTTTGGCATTCATTTTAAACCACCWATGAAAATGCTGATTTCGGGAACGGGGTACGGAAATACACGCATGTTGTTCAGCAGCATGTTGACTTTAACAGACTTGAAAATAAACATTTTCAGTTMATGAAAGAAAAACACAGACATGCAYATGCATCTGGGTATACACATTCACGCACACCCTAGGCAAGAGCCGTGCAGATACTGGATGGCGAGCTGCAAGCTGTTCAGGCAAGCAGTGTGCAAGTGACATACAGCTAAATGTTCTCCTCCTCTACAGCTAAATGTTCTCCTCCTCTAACAAACTCCAGATAACAGCAGCAAAGCCAGTCATGGAACAACTTCTGTGCTAACTGCTTATAAAACAACCTACACTTAAAAATGGTTCAAACTGATTACAAAATAAGCCTTGCAAAAAATATGAGAGTGTGTGTGTGTGTGTGTGTGTGTATGTGCGCGCGTGTGTGTGTGTGTATGTGTGTGTGTATAGTCTTGTATCTAGATCTACTGAATATTTAATATTGAAGACAATGCATGTCATGCAATTTGGAAACTAAGGATGTTTATTTTGACTTCTACAAATCTTATATGGCCAAGTTCATACACTTTGAGTGAAAACAAGAAAAGGGATGTGGAAAGGCGATGACATCATGCAGCATTTGAAGAGCCGGTACCTCTGCTKCCCTCTCTGGTGAAGCAGAAAGAGCAGTCCTTACTCCATAGAGGTGCTGCTAGACCCAGTGATAATATAGGCGTTAAAAATGTGTGTTGTAGAAAGGTGCAATGAGCAGAAAAATTATCACATGCAATAATCCAAACACATTCGCCACTGCCAAGTGTATGGAGGGTCTGGAAAAGTGRTTATTTCTTCGTCACATGAATTACTGGATTCTAAAATACAATTGCCAGTGTTTCTGCTTAAAGGGCTTTTTTTTTTCCTTTTAATTCCAAACGTTTTTATAATAACCTTTGTTTCATTATGCTAAATCACTCTCTTCCAAAACATTTATTCAAAGAAAAGAATTCAGCAAAATATGCCCTGAAGAATGAAAATATATGTATCTGGCCCTCATGAAATACTAGTACTTACTTTATTCTCCCTTCTGTCTCTTTATTTTTTCTTTTTTCAGGGGGTGGTGGCAGGGAGTAAATGAGGGTGGTAGTTACATATGTAAGTCTCCACCAGGCCGAAATCTAATTCTGCCAGTTGATATGTTATTCCTAWTTTTAACTGGAAGCTTTGGAGCTTGGTCTGATTTAGTTTTTATCTGCGGGACAAAGTCTACTGACAGGTATCAAGTGCCTTTTCTCCTGACAAATGATCAGTTCTGAATCCCATCCTCACTGATATTTGCTCTTTGTGGACGGAAAGAAAAAAACACAACATGTTTCATAAAGCTCAAATTGGCCTTATCAAACAAAACATCTGCTATATTTGTGAGTGACTTGTGACAGCAGGAGACATCAGCACTGGCCTTCCCAATAGAAGTCACTGCAGTTAATGGAAGCTATTATGGAAGAATTCTGGCAAGACTTTTTTTTTCTTTTTTTTTCAAACAGCTAAAAAAATTAAAAGAAAAATATGTTATGTTGTTATGGTAACAGCCATTTGAAAAATACTGTAACAAAAGGCAACCAAATATCCAACCATCAAGCAGCTATTTGTCTGTTTAGTTTCTTTTAAATTAACTAATTTATAGGGATCTTGTCCTCCGTTCTGCTGCAGCCACCCACACGAGCGTGGGCACTCGGGTAAGGGATTACCTGCAAAGAGCTGGTAGGATGCCTGTCCTGGAGCTGCAGAACTGTTGATGCTGCCGATYTCCTCCCCTGCACATTCGACCCCCACGGGACGTTCGGGCTTGCCTCACCCACGTCGTGGGCAGCGTTTTCCCGGCTGCGCTTTCRGCACAAGGAGGCCTCCCTGGCTCTTGCTCCCTCACAGGCATTGCTGGTGTCCYTGCAGGGTGAAGCTGCTGTGGAAGACAGTGAATAATGACCGTGGCTTGTGTATCACTGCTTCATTATGGCGTATTGCTGCCCTTCCACGTACATCTTCCTCTGAAACACCCTCCTCGCCAGCAAACAGGCAGCAACGACCACGCGCTCCCCGCGGGAGGCGTCTCAGGCCGAAGGAGCCGGGGAGCAGCTAGGCTAAATTTTCTCCAAAACACRTAATAGAGAATAAAGTTGTATAATGTAAGTACCACGTAGGTATTGTGAACCTCGTGTTTCCTCACACAGGGAGGAGGCCTCAGAAACATGAGATTGCATTTAGTTTCACTGCTTATTGTCAGGCCAAGGCGCTGAGCAGTGCACATTTGCATTGAGTCCTATTTTAATGAGATTAACTAACATGTTTTAACTAATAGGATTATGAATTTGGGGTGGGAGGGTAGGATACAGATGTTGGCTTCTAGCTATTTTGCCGTAACCAAGACTATAAGAATTGCATTATTTTATAAATAGACTAATGTTTTCAGTGCCGACATTGAAAACTATTCATGTTAGCAAGCAATAAGAGCCACAAGAAACATTAGACAGCAACAACCTACAAGAACTCATTTTGTATCACTTTGCAAAAGAGGCAGTGAGCTGCTTGTTCACCCCAGCCATCCAAATTCAGCCATAATGTGCCGTATAAATCCTACTAAAACTCATACATGGATACAGGACAGTGTTGGGAAACTGAATGCAAATGGTGGCATTTTCAAACGCACCCAAAAAATCCCTTGGGCATTTCAGACATTCCAATCAAAGCAATTCCTCATTCTGAGAGCAACTTGGCAAAAGCATTTGTTTTACATTAGAAAACGCTGCATAGCTTGTTTACCTTGGTAAAAGTCAGTGCCGAGAGCGTTCCGAACGTGTGGCGAACAGAAGATTGCACCGTTCCCATAACAAGGGCAATTAYGGACAGCACAAGTAATAGCTGTTTAGAAAGTGTCAGGAGCATTATTGCAGATAATAGACAGCCTTTTCTGTCGTTGCCCTTACGAGTTTCATTTATCACCACTGTTCTCTGCCTAGATGGCTTGAGACAGTTGCAGTTGCATTTACATTAAACTAACAAGAAGTTGACTTTGTGGGTGTCCTGGACTGAGTTCAGCTGTACATGGGTCTGGAATTGCCAGGGAATACCTAAAAATGTCAGGCATGTCCAATCTCCAGTGCTGCTGCAAATTGTCACCTCTTCCAGGTCAGAAAGGCCAAAATAATTTCCAGCTCTATATTTCTGAAAGCCATTTTCATTTAATCTGTCCTTTACAAATGGTAAATTTAATGAGAACTTCAGGACTAACTCAAACTAAAATTAAAAAGAAAAAAAAAACTTGCTATATATGTATTCAATTCAAACGTATTTCAGTAAGCAACAACCTGGCCACTATTGAAATAGTTCTCAAGTACTATTGAAATAATAGGTATGTTCGCAAAGGAAACCTGCTTTCTTTTAAAGTGACTGTATGCATTATTTCAGCTTCTTCTGATAATAGTGCATTTAATACCAGGGCCAAGATGCAATCAATCTTTCTTTGTTGGAAGAAAGTGTTGCATTGTACCCGTATGCCTATATGCACCCGGCAGTTTGCGCCTGCCACGCGGCCTGGCGTTCAGCAGGGCTTTCTGCTCTGCTGTTTTGCTCCTTCCTGCTCTCTGGGGAGGWGGGAAGCGCAGCAGAGGTGAGAGGGGGACTGGGCAAGAGGAAGGGAGCCGCTCTCTGAAGAGACACTGAATCAAACCGGAGTGAATAGTTGTCGTCCTCTGTAATTATACACACACTGAACTCTTCACAGTTGACTTAAGTTAGTACAAACTGCATTGGTCTGGCCCTTCATGTTGATTAAAAGCAGCATCTACTTTCGTTGGCAATAAATGCGGTAAACGTGGAGATTAGTAAAAGTTCACCCGATCACAATGAGAGCACTGATAATGAATGGGCAACGCGATGCAGATGCRAGGCAAGTGCCAGGAGCAGCCCAAGGGACTGTCCACGTGGGCGCCGAGCCCTGCGCGGGGCGCGTGGAGCAGGGCAAGCCCGGCACCTCTCCTGAGCAGGCTGGCGCCGCAGCTCTCCCATGCAGGGACAGCACCAAGCTCTGCACATGGAGAAGGGCCGCAGAGCACAACRACTGCATGGGCAATCTCCAGACAGCCTCTGCAAGAGGCTCCACAGCTTTAACTCCTCTTTCACGTTTTCTGTGTGAGAGAGAAAGAACAACTCTAAGGCAAGCAGGACATGCTGATGATTTTGTGTGTTGAGCTCTTGATGGTGTCGACTTTATAAGAAAGGGAAGAACTGCTTTTAGTGAGGGACTCAACAGAAACACTCCCTCTCATTATGGGATCTCCTATAAGGAAGAGGGGAGGACGGTTCATGGCTTCCTATTGCATCTATCATTCAGTTTACATAGTAGATGTTGCATTTTACTAATCCCTTTTTAGCAAGAAAAAGCAGCAGCTGACAACGCGGTTAGTAACAGAACTGTCCTCCATGTCATACGAACAACTTGGAAAATCAGATTCTAAGGTGGTTGTATCCAGACTTCGTAACAAAAGGGCCCTGTCTCTTCACAGGATTGACACCCATCCCTTGTCTCTCTTCTTTGTACGGATATTGATGTATGGCGTGCCTACCTCCTTGCAGAAAACGACGTGATAAAATGGTGACTTCTGACAAGCATTGGAGTGATTTCTGGAGACCAAATGTAGCAAATAGTAGACCAGAGTGGTACTGAAATACAGGCAATAATTGGGACCTCGAATTAATAACATTCTCCATCGTGTGATATCTCAAAATAAATCTCCTGCAGAAGAAAGACTTGCAAGTGTTTTATTCCTAACAAATCCTGTCACCAGTTACACTGGTCCCATCAAAGAGCTATTTTAAAGAATGGCTTCGGTTTTCACATGTGCGCTTGCTTGTCAGCACCTCAGATTCAGAACACGTCAGAAATGTTTAGCCCCAGGCCAGAGACGCTCTCGGTGCTGCTTCCGTGCGGCTATCGAGACAACTAAGGGTAACATTCCCGTGCTAAGCAGCAAGGTGAAGAAGATCAGCAAAATAAATAAATAAGCCAAAGAAACTACAAGGCATGGGAAAYGGGAGAAGCGGCAGCTCCCCACGGCCGCGCTGGCAAGGGCAGGCCCTGCTCCTCCTCACCTGGATCCGTGTGCCCGGTGCAGTGCGGATCCTAGGGAAGCTCCCGGCCCCCATTCAGGTGCCAGGTGGATTAACGGGTTTGGGAAGCGGCGCGTCCCGCTTCGCGCCCGGATTCCCACGCAGGGAGGGCGGCCGGGGCTCCAGCGCTCTCCCCCGACTCTTGCTCCTAAGTTTTCCAAACAAATGGCTTTTGTCGCGCCGTGGGGGGACACGCAGGGCCAGGAGCGGTGCCAGGGGCGCGAGGAGGGTTTTTTCTTTGCCGTATAAATCATTCGCATTGTTTAAGGTACATTGATCAGTCTAATGGCTTGTAATAGGCTCCTAATTGCCGCTAGGAAAGTACCGCGGGCTCGCATCTGACCGCGAAGCGGGTCGCGATCCGAGCTGGGATTCACCTTAAGCTCGAGCTGCAGCGACTACAGAGCCGCGAGAAGCCAGCGAGCGGCTCCCGGCCCCGCATCCCGGGACGGGAGAAGGGTCAGAGGGAAGGAATTTGCCCCTTTCCAATCCATTACTGGGCGACACCTGCGGAGGGGCGAGAACCCGGCCGCTGCGCGCCCGCGCATCCGCCTCCGCGAGCGCCGAGAGGGGCGGCGAGGGGAGGCTCCCGCTTTAAGGGTGCTCCGCGCGGCGCCCGCAGCCGCCCGGGCGCAGGGGATGTCACCGGGCCGGGCGCAGGGGATGTCACCGGGCCGCGCTTCGGGGCCGCCGCCGCGCGCGGCCAGGGCTCGTCTGCTGGAAACGCCGCCCTGGCCGCCGACCCGCCGAGCCTCTTTAACGGGCTGCGTGAAAAAGGCGCTTCCACGCTCTGTAAACGCGGTCCGACCGCCGGCTAATTAAAGTCCCGCTATTTGGGAGCAGATTCATTTGAGGAAAGGCTCCCGAATGCTGCCACCAGCTGCATCTCAGCCTGATGCAGCCTGAGCGTGTCGTGTCTAGCCCATATATCATAACAGCCTCGTAAAGCGTGCGAACYGGGAGAGAAAAGCCTCATCCCCAGGCAGGGCTCCTCAGACGCTCCTACCGCTGCAGAAAACAAATCTATGGCGCTGTTGAATAATCTTCCAATAATTGTAGTAATTAAAATCATCATAGAGTCTACAGTCACCTTCCTTCCTTTGACACCAGTCTTCCTTTTAATCGTTAATGTGTCTTCAGTGCAGATAAACAGAACAAGAGAGGCTTAAAATACACGGTCCACATAAATGTAGCGAGAAGAATTACCTCTACAGAGGTATTTCAGAGTGCAATAACAGACAAGAGGATTTTTAAAACTCTCCTGCGGGTTTTCTAAGTGCAGCGCAATACGTGTCGCCCTGCTACTTCTAAACAGTGTCACCTTAAAGACCGAGGAGAGATTAAAGCCCTGTCTGATGCTCCATCTTGGGTCTTTATTTGCAGGGGGGTAGGAGTAGGAGGGAGCGCGTTATGTAACAAATATTATATGAAAGCTCAAGCAGAAATTGTTGGAGAGTGCCTCAGTTTTAATTTAATTTCCAGGATCTATTTGATCCCAGTGCTCAGCCCCTTTTTATTAACTATAAAAGATTTCCTTCTAATCAAAAGCTGCACTTCATCTTCACCCACACATGAAAAACTCCACGGCAGAGAGAATTCAGTGGACTCAACAGGCACCAAGGTCTGTATTTTAGCACTACCTCGCTATATTCTCCCCCCTTCCTCTCCGCTCTTTGGCAGAACCGAGGGGAAGCCTCTTCCCAAGTGAAGTTACTAATTTATGGCCGGCTCCCCCCCGCGCCGCTCCGATAACCAGGGGTGGATTCTGGAGCGCGCAAACGAGACGCGTAATTGAGAGGCAGGGGGAGAGGTCCCCGCGGGAGCCCCGGCGCTGGAAAGCGGCAGCGCGCGATAATTCCCGAGCGAGGAGCAGCCCCTGCCTCTCCCGCCGCGCTCCTCCCGCCTGCCAGGAAAAGCGGGCTGCTTCCCGGCAACTTAGGAGGCTTTTGCTTCTTTCCCACCCGCGGCATCCCCGGGTGAAACTCCCTGCCTCTCCTAGGAGGCTCAGGAAGCTGCCCAGCAGCCTTGAGTTTAGCTGCTGTGAAATCCATTTATTTGCGGAATATTTTGCAGACCTTTCCCGCAGCAGAAGAGCCATTTCATGCGACGCTCTCGAGCGTGAGCCCGGGAACCTCCCAGGCAGCCCCAAGGAGCGGTTTGTTTCCTGGCTTCACCCATCAACAACAGCAACTTTCCGAGGTGCCCACATCAAAAGACACCCGTAAAGGGGAGATGGGCAACAACAGTGCTCCAAGGGAGTGAACTGTTGCATTTCATTAGGCTATTCTTCTTTATTAGCATTCATACTGAGATTTTTTTTAAGATTTATGTTGATTTAACCGTAGTGTATTTATGATGTAAATATATTCCGAGATGGAAACGTCACGGATCAATTGTAAAGGACCCGGATACATAATTTTAAAAAATCAGTTTCAGTTTATATGAGGTTCTCACCCCACTTTCGCTTCTTAGTCAGATTTGTTTATGCAGAATCGACATTTAATAGTGCTAATTGCACTCCAGTTAAATTGCCCTGATTGCAGAAAGGGAAGCAATTTTCGTGCTCTCTGTCTGGGTTTGGAAGAAATTGTTTTATATTCACCTCTTTATAAAGAAGTGGAGATAAGGCACCGAGCCTTTGCACAAATTGCACTTATGGGCTGACTGGCAGCATTCAGGCGCTATAATAGAGCATTATTTGGCCGTTTTGAATAATGTAAAGCATTTGCTGAAAGCTATTCTCCTGAAAATTGCTTTAACTTTTAAAAGGGTGATGATTCACTCCGAACCAGGCCTTTGTTACATTGTCATTATCCCCCCAAATGTTTTAACAGTCAGCTCAACACTTTAGCATAACACGTTGATCTTTGTTTAAAAACTGGATTTTTTTTGGAGTACGAATATAAAAAATATATATAAATCTGCTGGAAAATACTTGACACCCTCCCTGCCCCCCCCCAAAAAAAAAAAGAAAAAAGGACGGAGGGCTCCGCTCGGCGCGCCCGTCGCGGGGCGGCCGCGGTGGCTGCGCTGCCGCCGGGGCCGCGGGTGCCGTCGGTGCCGCCGCGGCGCCGCTTCCCCGGAGCCCGCGCTTCTTCCGCGGGCGTTTGAAGCAGCGGGAAGAGCCGCCGCTTCGAGGCTGCCCCCGGCAAGCGGTTTCACCGGCGAGGCGGCGGCCCCCGCGGGCACCTGTTGGGCCGCGGGGGTCTGGGCACCGCCGGGGTCGGGGCCCGCGGGGCGCTCCGGGCGGGCCCGCGGCTCCGCGCAGCGGGCACGGACTGAGCGCGGAGCCGCCTCTCCCGCCGCTCCCCGGGCTGGGTTCATGTGCGGCGACGGGAAAAGGGGGAAAAACGCGAATGCCCTTTGAAAATAGCCCTGGACGGTTAAACGGGAGGTCAGCTYCGCCGACATCCTTCCTCGTGTGGCAGAGGTCCCGCGGGTTGCATAAGGCAACGTGCGGCGAAATGCAACTCGTGCCTTATCTAAGCGCGGAAAAAAAAAATCAAACAAGGAAAGAAAAGCGAAATGGTCTCAAATTCCCTGTTTCTCCCTAGCGCTCGGGAGCGGTGCGCGCCTCGCGTCTCCTCTGAGGATGCAGCGGGGTCGGGAGGAGGGAGGAAACGCGGAGCAGGAGCAGTGCAGGCCGCGAGGACGCGCCGGGCTCAGGGTGTCACGGGCTGCGCGGAGCGGAGCCCCGTCGCGCAGCCGCCACCATCCAAAGTTGCGCGTGGGGAAGTTCTCGCCCGTTACTTAAGGAGCTCCCGGTAATTACAAAGCAAGGGCCGAGCGTGCAGGACGTGTAGGAGCCAAGCTCTGAGGCTACGCTTGCCGCACGCAGAGAAGGTAAAGCCCCTGTCGCGCAGCAGCGCCGAGCCCAGTGAGGTGGGAGCTGGCGCTGCCACCAGCACTGCTGCTCCCGAGGGGCGCACGGGGCTTCGGAGACGCGCTCCAGCCTCCTGGAAATGTGATTTTCCAAGTATTTAGCTCGCGATTACTCTGTAAAATAAAATCCTCTCTTTCAAGCGACAGAATGTCGTTGGAGACATGCTTTTTCTTTTTGTTTTCTTTTTTTTTTGTCTCCTTAGGTACGGAGAAAACGGGATATATCTTGTTTAACTGTCTTTGGATTGCTGTATGTCAATGTAACTACAAAGCATCCTCACTTTCTTCTGCAAAGASAGCAACAAATACGTGTGCCTGGGATCACTTCTAGTATTCTGGAAAGAAAGAAAGAAAAGTAGCGCGCTTTCACGGAACGGCGACACACATCACTCGCATCCAGCGCGGAGAGCAGCGCGGTGGCCTAGGAGGGCTCGCGGAACGGAAGGAAAGGTTTGTGCCCACACGAGGGTCAGCGCGGCGGCGCCGTCCCGGGACAGGGAAGGCAGGCGGGAAGTCGCGCGGCGGCGGCGGCGCCGA
>PTEX01000034.1:4392436-4449459 GCA_003342815.1 Eudromia elegans | reverse complement strand
GTCCCGCCCGTTTATGGGCGCGGGGCCGCGCGCGGAGCGGCGCGGAGCGGCAGCTGCCGGCGAGCGGCGCTAATTGGCGCCCGTGCGGCGGGGCGCGCAGCCCTGTCCATCGCCTGGCACCGCGGCGGCTGCCGCAAAGTGCGAAATTGCCTCCCAGCCTAAGGCTGCCTTACCTGAATGTCATAATTACAGTAATTATGTACATCCAAATTACATGCTAATTAAATTAGAATCAAATCGCTCTAAATCGAAATCAAATGAGGTAGCGAGAATTAATCAATGACAACATAAATAGAGAGCTTCCTTCGGGGATAGTTATTGTAACGATCCGCGCGAGGACTCGGTCCCGAAGTTACCCGCGTGGCTGCTGCCCCTGCGGCCGTGACTCCCTGGCGGCCCCCGCTCCGCGGCGGCGGAGGGGCAGGGACCCCGCGGGGTCTCCGCGCTCGGCTCTGGACGCGCAGACCCGGGCCCGGCCGCCTGCCCGCGCTGAGGCGGAGCGGCCCGCCTGCCCGCCGGGACGCAGGCGGCCGTTGGAAGAGACCGTTACAGGCGGCCGTTAGGATCGACCGTTACAGGTGCCGCGCCCCTCCCCCCGGCGCGCCGCCTCACGCGGGGGACCGCTGGCCGCCGAGAGCGGCTCTTACCGCCATGCCTGGGCCCGCAGCACCTCCTGCCGGGCGCGGCGCAGAGCCAGGGCCGCCGCACCCGAGGCCTGGCGGCAGCCAAGGCTCGGGCCGAGGCACACGTCCCCGGGCCTGCTGGGCAGCGCCTGCAGCGCCCAACGTGTGCGGACACTGTGTGCCTCATCAGCGCTGTCCCCTCGGTCTGTCCTCTCTCATCCAGAGGAATAATAAATTCTTCCGAAGAGTTCTTGTTTAGGTCAAGCCCAGGGGCTTTCTGGCAGCCCCTCCTGCGCCCTGTGCCTCAGCGCTTCCGCACGCCCGTTATCACCACAGGCTCTGCGGAGCCGGCTGTGCCCTGCACCTCACAGCTCCAAGAGCCGGCTGTGCCCTGCACCTCACAGCTCCACGGAGGCACCTTGACAGGAACGGCGACATCTCCAGCCGCTCCCCCTCTCAAAGTCATGCACATGTGCTTCAAATACATACGAAACTCCATCTGATAACAAAATTTTTCTCTAYGATGATTTTAAGCAGTAGATAGGGACTGGTAATACAAGAAARGCCCCATATTTCTTGTGGGTGAGGAGGATAAAACCAAAGCTGCTTGCCAGAATACTGAGTAGGATGACACCTTTTCACCTCTCTGCTAACTACTATAGTCCCACCATCACCACACAGAGGCAAAGACACAGCCCCTTTGCAATGAGAACACCTCAGGAACACGTTGCCCCTTTGCATTAGTACTGACTCGAAACGTGGCAGGGGTGTGCACTCTTACTGTTTTTAAAYAATATGACACTTTATTATAGAAGATCATCTTTCTAACAATGGTTGCAGAAAATGGTTGACAATTATGAAGAAAAATAAGTTTCTTTTTCCCATGGAAACCAAAGAATGAATATTTACAGCAACTTTCTATCACAAACAATGAAATACCTTAAACAGTCGAGGCAGTAAATATTCTTTTCATGTCTTGAGAGATTATTGAACAATAACTTGACATTGTACTGACATGTATCAACAGGGGTTCAAGATGTTTAGATAGCCCTGACCAAGCTGCACACTGCAGGAGGTCAAAAAACGTTGGCTACACACTTATGTGAACTATGTCTCTGTTGTTTTAACTCGTGAAATTGATCTCTTACAGGGAACTTTAGGAAAAATGTTTCAGTATGGAAAAAAAAAACCTCTACAATCTGATGTTTTGACATGTGAAGCAGTGATTTTACCCAGGTCTATCTCAAACGTATATTATCATTTAAAATATCCCAGGACTCTTCTCAAATTACTCTCCGATTCCCTGTACAGTCGCATTGAAACAGAAATCGTTGTTGTCAAAACRCAGGGTGTCACATACTGCTCTGAAATATTTTAAAACACTAAAATCAGGTCTATGGTCTATGGCTTACTGCATGAATACAAGAAATACTTACCAASAAGAATATTTATACTGTAAGAAAAATACAGTAACATTTGTAGCTAATTTACAAATATTCCTACATTACAGAAATTATGCTGTTGGTTTTATGTAGGAAATGAGAGTTACAGAGGTTGGAAAACGAGCAGCAACACATAATTGAGCCCTTGTTAAAGGTATTCATCAAAAACGGAGACATTTTTATTTGCACCTGTCCCTGCACTATCTGTTTTTCTTCCTCTCCCGGCTCCTGCTTCTGCTGTGCCGGTTGCTCTCCCTGTGCTCCGCTCTACCGCACTTCTCCCTGCAGTGCTCTCTATGCTTTCTCCTCTCCCTGTGCCCATCCGCACTGGGGCTTCTGGTTTCATTTCTCCTGTGCCGTTCTTCACCAGGGCTTTGACTTGGACTTTTTCTTMCTTGCCTTTGCCTGTTACTGCTGTGACTTGTGCAGGGGCTTCTCCTGCTCCTCTCATCTGAGCTTTGGCTTCTGCCATCCCTCTCCTTTCTTTCAGGCTCTCCCTTGCTGCTGCTGTGGTATCTACTTTTGGACTTTCTTTCCCCCTCACAGGAGTTCCATTTGTTGTTCTCTGCAGCACTATCTTGCTTTAAAAGTCTATACTTCTCCCTATCTTTGTCCTTGTTACCGTGACTACTGGAGAGATCTTCATAAAGTTTTTCCTTCCTAGGCTTTGCCTTTCCTTCTGAATCGCTGCTGCTAGCCTCTGAAAACTTGTCTTTTTTTCTTTTCTTAGAATACGTCTTCTTTTGTGCTGCTTTAYCTCTGCTGTCAGTCTCGCTATCACTGCTGCTTCCTGAAGTCTCACTGGAGGATGAGGAAGAGGATCTTGTCTTATGTTTCTTGTGTTTACTTTTACTTTTTTTCTTTTGCTGCTTTTTCTTCTTTTTGTCTTTCTTTTTCTTTTTCTTTTCCAAACGATCCAATTTCCTTTTATTTTCAAAATAAGAGTAGAGCAATCAGACAATATTAGGACATTTTAAAATACGTTTCTATTGCTCACTACTTTACAGTAGATACAGTATTTTCTATAAAAGCATGTTGGATTTCTCTCCTTTCTGCAAAGTTGTATTTTAAAATTTATGACCTTGAGTTAACCACAGCTAAAATCCTCCTCTATTCCATAACGGTTCTCTCACCAAATACGAGATAGATTTAAAAAAAAAAAAAAAAAACCCACACAAAACAAAACAAAAAAAAACCCACACTCCTTAATTTAGAGATGAAAAAAAAAGTAAATCTGAGTGTTGTAAGTAAGAATACATTTAGCAGTACTCTTCTTTCATATCAACCTACTTTGGAGACTTCGAAAATAATTCGCTGCTTTTCATTTGTGCACTTTTATAATAAGAGATTTTGAAAATGAAAAAAATAGTAATTAGTATTCTTTTTCTAATAACTACGGAAAGTGAGAAAACAGCTCTGTGGAAAAATAATAGCAATGTTTTTGATCATTTCTTCTGTCACAACCAGAAATTAATCCTTTTTAGCCATGTTCTGTCATACAAACTATAGTCACTGCCATTTAATTGCTTTTACCTATTTTTTGATTTCAGCCCCTTGATGTCTCGGTTTATTCTTTACAAGGAATCAGTGACCAAAAAGTAAAAACACTTTCAGTGTATTAAAAAAAATATTCCTGCCTGAAATGTAGAGGACCTAAGTATTCACTGAACTTCAACTTAGAAAACATAAAGTACTGCAATTTAATTGTGCTGGACCTGCAAGTTCAAATATTTTAAATGGCTCAGACTACACATTTGTTACTTAAAATTAACGTAAAATACATGAAGCGTTTTCAGAGAATGATTATATATACAAATATAATATGTACCTAGCTACTCATGTATCTACCTATGTATTTCTTACTTTCATGTTGCAAATAAATTGAGGAAAATATGCAAGCCACTTTTATCCCATGTACTCAGTAGGATAGAAGCAAGGACAGAAAAACCTTATTCTTGCAGTTCTCAGAAGAAATTACTATGGGCAGCTCCCTCTGCTGGCTCAGTGCATCAGCAGACTGCAACCCCTGACCCGGAGCAGGGCTGAGAGCTACGGCAGCCTCCATGCTGGGGCACCACGTCAGCCTCCATTTAGCTGTACTGCAAAAGCCATGATCTTTGCCAAGTCGTAAACCAGTAAGCAGGGACATATTTTTAATACTGGAAGAAGATGCTCTCAATAATCTTTTAAATAATAATATTTTAAAATAGGAATTAACAGTATCTTAAATGAGTCAATACATATGTAATACTGGAATGCTTATTTCCGAATCAGAAATAAATTAGAAATGAAGCCCCWAAGGCATCAAAACTACCCTAAAACACTCAGATAAAAAAAAAGAAAAAAAGACAACAAAAGTCACCACCAACTGATGAAGGAAAAAACATGCTGCATAATGCCATTTGTGGTCAAGTACATGTCAAATTAAACAGATCTTCTTCTGCCATGATGTTGCTGTATTTTGCAGAGGTACAGAAAATTTAAAGACAAGTATGCAAAAGAAAGCTCAAAATCACCAGCTACAGAGAACCCCTCCACTAGGTACTACCCATTACCTTAGAAGTTTCTGTTTCTGTTTGGTTGACAGTGACTTTAAAAATTCAACTTCTGGATCATCTTCTCCTTCACTTGCGACAAATTCCTAGGAAAATATAGTAAGATATTAAGTTCTTAAACAAAAAGAACCTCTTAAATCATTCTTCTGTATTAAAATTGACACTTCTATGTGTACCTTATATTTCCATAGGCACAAGCACATTTGTATTACCACATCAGCGCAAGACACTTTTGCAGGAACCACCTATTTGCTACAAAGAAGAAACACATTTGTCTCAAAGAGAAGTATATGCTATAACGCAAGGGCCATACAGAAGAAATTATTAGTAACACATGAAACATTACTGCTAGAGAGAGAAGAATTTCTAAAAGAGTTGATAAAAGAGAATGAATTTCAGAGCCCACATGGTGTCCTAAAATAAGTCATTTATTATTCTTGGAGGATGGGGAAGACTCTAAGTCCTACTCAAAGCGAAAGCAAATTTGGAATATTATTTTTTCTGCCTCCRCGTAATAGTTAGGAAAATGGATTTTACAAACATTTACCTTATTTGTTACGTTATTTGTCTTGCAATGTTCATGATATGTTCTAGCAATGCAAAATTTTGCAATCATATAATCTATATACAGTAATGCAGTARGCAAAGCATAGATACTTTGAGACCTTGAATTCTTCAAATTGGATGCAACTGAACCAGCACACAGCAAAGCTCTCTGCTGTGATGTTTTTAACTTTACCTACACTCAGAAGGTGAAAGAGGATATAAAGATAAAAAGCGCTTCCAAAAAAGAAGAAAAAAAGAAAACCTAAACCAAACATCCTCAATAATCCTTACACCACCGATAAACTTAATTCTGCCCATATGCTACCTGTYTCCTGGAATAAATAGAAAAATACAGGTTTGTTTAAATGCAAAGGGAGATCTGTGGACACACAATGAGCTGTCCATTTTCTCAGGCTTTTCAGGACGAGTGAGGGCTGTTGGTCAGCTTGCTCACATGGTGGTTAGACTGGCTTGCTGTATGAACAAAGGTTACTTTATGGTGACTCACTCAAGCAGTGTATACGAGTTGCTCGTTTTACATTTTTATTAAAGCACCTCAATTAGACGTGTACCTTGAGATACAAGAATAGAARCGATTAAGTATTTTCTCTCCAAATAATAACAGATGCAACAATAGCCAATTAGGTCAAAAATCTTCATATATAATATTTCTGTCAGCAACTGATGCTTCCCTAACTCTCACTCAAAGTGTAGTATCACAGAAGCTGCTTTAGKGAAAAAATTCTAGTCAGTCAGAGGGAGGTAATTAATTAATTAACATCGGGTTGTAAAAAAATTACATTCTGACTAAAAGCAGGAAAACACAGTAAGTTTCTGGATATTTTTGTGCTAGCATAGCTATTCAGCCTTCCTATGGATATGCATATTGGAAAACATTAAGTAGCAATTCACAAGCAATCACATTTAGATTTACAGACATTTTCAGCTTACTGGTAAAAAGATCATTACCTGTGATGGATCATTTACGGTCAAGTTTCTCCCCAGTACATTTCGTTTCAGTGCAAACCCACTGTTTCTCATCTCCGCTATTAGCTCCGAGGGGTGCATTGATGGCCCTGTTCACAAAAATCACAGTTTGAATGTATCATTTATATCTCTCTACCTTTTTTGGACTCCACAGTAGGAATTCAGTTGAAGCTTTGTTAAGTAAAATCACAGTTAAATCAACTCAATAATCTTCTGCTGGGCAAATAATCAGATATGATTTTCTAAAACAGCAGTCTGGAGATTCAGAATAGAAAATAATTGCATTTTTCTTTAAGAGCAAGGGGATTCTCTTATGTAACTTTATCATGTTGAAAACAATATATTTAAGTAAATCTAGCAGTATATTTTTATTATACTACTAGATAGTGCTGGAAATCAAGAAAAAAACATATCAGATGATACTTCTAAGTACCTCCTCTTCCCTAGTGCAAGGGGAAAATGCATTTCTAATATGCTATTAATATAGTATTTTTCATGAAGAAATTTTTTTTTGCATTAAATGTAGAAATTAACCAAGAAACTCAGCATATTTATRGAGRAAAAAAAAAAAAATCTCCTTATTTACCCCACAGAACCCCAAACCAAGGGCTCCCAAATCTGCCAAGTCTCTAGGCGGTTAACTGTAAGGCTCCTCACAGGTCTCATGTAACAGTCTGCAAAATATGCAGTACACTGCATTAGAGTAGGTGTCTGGGATTAGGCGCGTTATGTTTGTTGGCAAACACTCCAGTAAGAGTAAAATGAGAGACGTATTTTGGATCATTCAGCTTTGATTGCCTAACTTATATGCCCCGTAACTCAACTTTTTTGCCCAGATCAAATACTGCAATCAGCGAGACCTCACACACTGCCCCAACGAGAGACTTTGCTCGTCTCCAAGGAGGCACTCCTTCGGTAGGTCGCTTTCAATAAATGTACTTACCAGGTCATTCGCRAACTTCACTGCCAAAGAATTAGTAACACTGAATGAAGTTTATCTAAATTACAAGGCATGTAAAATGAAGCATGCAACACATAACTTCTAATGCTTGAATAAAATAATTGTAATTGACAGAATAAGCTAGTTTTATCAAATATATTGATTCTGTTTTGTAGTTTTGAGAGGTTCTTAGTTGTGGAAAAGAACAAAGTACACATTTTGGATATAGAAGTGTATGGAACAGAAGAATAAGCAGATTTTTAAAAATATAAAAAGCAAGATAGCACTTTAAAAAAAAAAATCCCAGTTTTCCTGTACAACATGCTGCTTGTATAAGGCCCCTATCCATCAACTTGCAGAAAACTGTGAGTACATCAGAAATAGAAAAAATATTGTGTACTGCAAAAATTAATGTTCTCACATATTCACCTCCTACTTGTCAAATAGTCTGTGAAGAAGTTGACATGACCTCATGCTGGTGAGAAGGTCTTGGATATGACTGTCGTGAGTTGAGAAAAAGTTGATACAAAAATCCTAACTACTACTTTCTCAGCATTTACCCATCAGCAAACTAAAAATAAGCTCAAACTTATAATCTGTTTCATCATCTGTTTCTTATTCTTTCTGAAATAAGTCAAATGCAGTACCTTGCTATTTTTGAATATGACTATGTGTCAGGCTTATTTTCTGGAATTTTCATTTTGAAAGCAAAAAAAGAAAGCTTTAAAACTTTTCCAGGAGGTGCTTGTTTAAAATTAAAGCACTAATCTTCTGCAAAATSCAGTCGCAGAAGAGTTATTTACCACACACGAGAATTAATTCATTGCACGCTAATATGCTACCTCTCGTACATTAAGACAAGTTCAGTTTTCTAGAGCTACAGTTACCCAAAATTTTATTAAGGGATTTCAAAAAAGAGGTTCCACCTTAAGAAACAAGAAAAGCTTTTCTCTATTTTTATGACATTTTTAATTTTCAGGATTAAGTATTTTCATGCAAACAGACCATAGTTTCTTCCTTTTCCTTGCTTCTCACAAACATGCTTGCTGTATTACTCCTCTCTCTTTTCTGCCGTTTAGGCCATTGTTTTAGGTTAAAAAAAAAAAAAAAAGTTAGCTCAGTTGTGTCAAAGAGTTGGAGCATAGAATCTGGAAACTCAACCAACTGAGTGAAGTGGGAAAAGAAGGATTTTAGTCTTGTGCAAAGTGCAACCTGAGCACCACCTTAAGTCAACAGCTGTTGATACATCTATATAATATTCAAACAATTAAGAAAAAAAGAAGAGCTGAAAATTTACGTTTTCTGAAGACGATACAAGCCTCAACTATAGTAGATTCCAGAAGGGTATCATACTAGGATTTCTAGAACATATTGCCAATTTGCCTGTATAACAAAGAGCACTCCAATTTCTCATTGCACTTAACTGACATGAAATGAACAGAATTAATTCTAACTCTGTTAGTGGAGAAGGAAAAATATAATTCGGGATGTCAACCATGAAATGTCTAACTTACAGAAAGCTCCCCTACCCCATGCGATAGCACCCTCCGGCCCAGAAACCAAATAAATGTACAGCTAGGACTGACATTTTAAATGGTGTTCATGTATCTTTTACAGTTACACATGCAAAGGATGCATCTAATGCTTTGCTGATGCCAGGATTTGACTCCTCTTAGGAGAACAACGCTTGCTGTAATGCACCACCTAGCATCCCTCCACTAATACATGTAAAGCACATTTTTCAGATTATCCAATATTACAGGACAACGTGCTAAAAATCTCTTTTCATAACGACTGTGATTAATTAGCACTTTTTTTCCTACAATAGTTTTAGTGGCAGTAAGGACAGAAGCATAATGTTATGATTGCTGGCATGTCCAAAAATAGCACTTTTACTTCTGTCTATTCCCTATGCAAAAGTCTTGACATAATCTGCTCAATTTATCGATAAAAACTTCCACTGCTGTCAGCAGTGCAGACAAGCAAACTGAATTATTCTTTGCACTCAATTAAGACTCTAATTAGCTTTTGTACAGAAAATTTACTTTTTCTGTACAAAAAGTAAAGAAATGAGAAACAGTAACAGTGGAACTGCTAACCCCACATACAGCAAAGAAAATTAGAGCMTCCAGTTGTACTTACACAGAGGTTGCAGTTATGTATTTACATAAAAATTGCTGAAAAATAAAGGCAGCAGATTCCTTATGATGTCACTCAACTACAACCATTTGACCTATGCTTTGACACATGCCCATCGCGTGTACGTGTCATTAAAACGGATGTTATTTAGAACAGAGCTGGACTTTCCTTAAGCTTCCTTTTCCTAAGGAGGGGTTCTTTTAGTTTATTTACATGATCATTTGAATCTAAATTAACACTGCCATTACACCATTAGACTTCTCTACCCATTGGGTGAAAGATATGGACAAAAATGCAAGTACACCGATAGATCTATCTATACATGAGCCTCATAAATGCATATATATATGTAGTGTGTTATATGCAGCTAGTAATCTGCATAYTCCAGTAATCATATTTAAAAAGACATGTATCAATCAAGAACAAGATGCTTTCAAGGCTTATCCTTTTTACTATTTAGATTCTATTGACAAAATGCTCCCACAGGCATCTTACACAACATAATACTGTAACTCCTCCAAAATTTAAATCTGGTCTTCTATGCAGAAGTGAAGGTTTTGTCTTTAAAAGACAAATGGACTTTACAGTTAACATAAACAATAAACAAGTCAATATATTCATAACCTTCTTCTTCCTTCTCCCTACATTCCATACAGTCTTTTTCATATAGCTTACAGTAAAAACGTAAAAAATTACCAACTGAGCCTAATTACACCATATCTTCTCTGAAATTTTATAATTGTTGTGACAAAGACAAGAAAATACCCTTTCATTTATCTTAAGGACAGTAAGTCCTTACCATGGTTATGTGATCTTGATCCATATCATGAGGAACACAGCAAATGTTCTATATAGTATTGTCTGCACTAATGCAGAACCAATAGTTTTCTACTAATAATTTTCCTATCTATTTCAGATATGTCTGCATTCACACAGTATTTACACTTGAAAGCAACAGTTGCAGTTGGCATTGAGAGAGAGCAACAAATATAAAAACTTTGTGACTCTTAGTTAGCTTTCCTTTGGAGAGGATGTGGTTTCACTGATTACTGAATCTTACCATAATGTAACACACTTTGTCTGAGGATTCTGGGAGCCCTGAGTTTCCCTTTCCTTTTTTTTTCTCTAAGAAATAAAAATAATTTACAKTATCAAACTGCTATATGAATCTATATTTCTTGTTTAAATTCTAAGCACAACACTTCTAACAGAAATCTGTTTTTTATGCACTTACATCAAATACTGAGACTTCTGAAACATAAATGGAGGATTATTCTAAAATGTGACARTTCTGAGACAGAAGGAAGATTTTATTAGGGTTCCTACTGTTTACAATCAAAGCACTCAGCTGCAGATCATAAAGGAAGAGTTCATATGCTATGCATTTCTACAGATAACCTTTTATATAAGTGTTCATGGTTAACATATTCAAATACCTTTTTTTATGTTATTACAGATTCAAGACAGCACTTAAATCAACTCCTGTTTCCTGTTGGATGAAATGCAAGTTTTTATTTGGTGGGAAACAAGAAGGTACCATATTTGTCACTGAAAAAATGCAGTGAGATTACAGATGTAATGTAATATAGACATAAGTATAATTTTTTAGTATTTCCATATGGTTGATATTTCAGTAATTATTATGGAAAGGAATTTCATCCAAAAGCGAAACATCATCTCAACACTTTAAGTAACAGCCTGGTTGAAAGCACAACCATAATGAATTCCAGGACATTTGGGTAATGCAAACAAATGGTACCAACTCTAGGATCTCCTAAGAGATCTTTAAAGAAGGCTGCATTTACACAGACACATTCAACGTTTCTTTATCAAGACAGAGCAGAAGACATTAGACATACATGCATGTTACTCTGTTACCTTTTTCATGTTATTTGTCCAAACCTGCGATACAGCACACAGATCACTTTGTTCCCTGTCCCCCAACTGCAGGGATAACGCATGGAGCCAGCCAGCCAGCCCTGCAGCAGTCAAAGCTGCCACCAGCAGCTAAGGAAGTCCAGCATTCTCCAGTCTGTGGTTCCACAGGCCAACTTGGTTTCCTATTTATCTTAACATCCCAGTGTATTCTCACTGGAACATTTACAAAATTATTTCCCCATTTGGGACACTAGTCATATTTCATAAGACAGCAATAAATTATTTACAAGCAGCTTTTGTGATAAAGATTGATAAAAATTGCAAACATTTAAGCTTGCATTGCTTTTGGCAATACAATCCACCCTGGCTGAACAGGACAGGTTGCTTGCAGAAAAAAAAATATAGGAAGGTATTTAGYGTTCCTTAGCTTCACCGGGCCAAAGAATTAAGTTTTGAAGTGAAATAACAAAACTATTTTGAAATGTTTTGTATAGAAAACCTGCAAGTGTCTATTCTAGCAAAGCTGAAGGGTTTTGAAGATCCACATTATGGAAATTTCACAGTAATTTCAATTCTCCCTTGTATTCAAAGGCAACATGACTTGAGAAAACTTTGGTGTAAAAATAAGAAATGGGGTTCAGTGAAGAAGAAATAAAAGGCATCTTGACTAGCAGTGTTAGGATAGAGAGCTATTCTTGTCAATAAAAAAAAAAATACCATGCTCAGTATCTTCTGTTACTCTATTCTGTTTGGCAACAAAACACTGTCTCTGAAGGTACATTTAGTGAAAGAACCCTTTCGTAATCTATCCCATACAAACCTTCACCAGGTCCAGCAATTTGGGGGGTTTCACTTAGCACTACTCTGCTCCGTGATGCTCTGCATTCCTGGGCTTTGCACTTCACCCTATCATTTGTGAATAACCCTTCCAGTTTTAGTGTCAGACATACTAACCCAAGTGAAACGAGTTATCTAGCATGGGATAATGAAAAATAAACAAAAAAACCCACTTCCTCCACTTCTTTGATTGAGTATATTTAACCRGCGTTATTTTAATTTACATCATTGATTTTACATGCTCTGTGTATGTGTGCACTCTATATAGAAGTGACATTTTAGAATGAACACATTTCAAAGTTTATGAACTATCATGAACTACTGGTCTATTAAGAAATCAAAGGCTGTGGTCTGATTTCCTCAAAGAGCACTAAAAGTACAAAAACAACAGATACCACTGGTGAATGATAAAAAACAACTATAAAAGCAGACAATCTTAGGATGTAGCAATCTGGTTTTATGTAAAAAATAATAAAAATTTTATACATGAATATACACACAAAATCACCACAAACGATAGTTCCACCTTGCTCGAACTTTGCAAGTTAGGATTTCATCTGGGAAGAATATTCTAAATCAGTTTAGCCCAAAGCAGCATTTTGATTGCCTAATTTAACTTTGTAAAGGAGAAGTAAATCTTATAAGTTGGTCTGTAAGCCTCACAGCTGGAACGTTCTAACACTACTTTGCAGTTTCCAGTGATCAAAGTAAGTTACTTTT
The DNA here is from genome assembly GCA_003342815.1 of Eudromia elegans. Lineage (NCBI taxonomy): Eukaryota > Metazoa > Chordata > Aves > Tinamiformes > Tinamidae > Eudromia > Eudromia elegans. Next base: position 4,436,792 of record PTEX01000034.1, on the reverse strand, counting down.
CATCTAAAACTAAGAATTTCATAATGGAAATAATGCAGCACCAGGGGGTGCAGTTATCATGAAATAATTACACTCCTGGGAGATTACAGACAAGGCTGTACCCCAGGGGTGTGATTATCCCATGATAACCACATCCACGGAAAGTGCCTTATTGCAAAAATAATCTCTATTCACTGGTGAGATATTATTCAATAGGCACTTTAATGGTAAGATTATTATTTTTTTTTTAAGCATGAATTACCAAATAGATCAGTAAAATGGTCCCAGAAGCAAAATAACCAAGCCACCAAGCCTAACTCACAGGTACTGATTGTAACTGTTTTCCTATTTGCTGTAGCACTGCAGCACACTTGCCAACTCCAAAGGCAGCTGTCTTTCTCGTGGAGCACAGSTCCGTGCCACAGGCATATGCTTTAACCCTGCATTTCCACCTGAGTAATCTCCTAGAGTTAGCACTAGATCCTAGATTCCAGAGTATAAGATAAATCCAAAACAGCAATGCCAATCATTTGATGTGCAAAGAGGAAGCTTGCAACACAATCCTCACATAAGATAACATATTCAAAGAAAAATATTTTCCTGCTGAACTAAGAGAATCACAGTCTGTAAGGCTTTTCTTTACAAAAATTACATGTTCTTGGTTATTTTACAATGCTTGAAAAACTGTACACTGATGACTAATAACTGCTCTTTTTCCTTACAGATAAACAGAACAAAGGCTTCAGATAATTCAACTATATCAGACATAGAAGTTTCATTTTCATTCATTTTTAACTCAAGCATTTCCTTTGAGGCCAAAAAATAATCTGAGCCCAGATAACACATACTGTTTTGCTCTCCTCTCGAGGGAAGAGGAAATTAAACACATGCTGAACTTGCATCAAGTGCTCTCGAACATTTTCGACGTGTGTTGAGATCTAACTGCCAAAGGAAACTATAATGGCAATTAAAAATCAGCTGCACTGTTTTCAAATACCTGAGAATTATGCAAATAGGAATTTTTTAAAAGCACCTTCTAAGAGACTACTCTGGAAAACTTATGTCAACATCAAGAGATGCTGAAACTATGAAAACTCTGCTTTGGAGCAGAGCACAATACACAGCATAAATTCCCTGATCTGTTCACATACTGCTTCCTTGCCTCTAATATGAGCTACTGRGTTTGATGGAACACTTTCTGCACTACTGAAACTTCTTTTCATCCAAACAGGAGTCTAAATTTTACCGAAGCTCAGCCGCTTGAGCACTTAAAAATATGAAAAGATTCTTAAAAATACTCCTTTGGGGGATTGTTGGCAATAACATGGTCACCACTGTTTTCGTAACAGGTTACCTTTCTTCAGGAACGTTTCTGAGAGCACGGGGCTTTCTACACAGGAGACCTTTAAAGACTTTACAGTTATCACACTACTGATTCCAGACATGAGTCTAACTGGGATATAAGATACTTCTATGGTCCTGGATGTTCTGCATATGAGATGTTTCAGTCCTTCTTTAGGGTAGAATACATGAAATTGCTCCCATGTCTGTTCCATTCTGCAGACAGAAACACATTTGGGTAAATGCATAAAGAATTGCAGAACAGCGAGGTCCAGGAGAACAGGACCAGCAAGAAGTCACCCGCTGCCTATGACAACAGAAGCCATGGCCATTTCTAAAAAGCCTCTCACATAACAATTACTGATGTGAACGTACTTGGAAGGTCAGATGTCGGAGCAGGAAGCAGCGGCTCCCTAAGCACAGRCTGCTTCAGGAGTCAGGACCAGCCAGGAGGCTCTGCAGCACAACCCCATGGAGGATACCTTGTGAGCTCTACCAAACAAGGGGGATTTTCCAAGTTGCTGTAATGTTCACCACAAGGTCAGGACAGAAGTAAAGAATCATAACTTAAAAAGGGGAACACAACTACCAAGCACCACCTAGAAAAGGTGATTTTGTTCTTAATGAGGAAAAAAATGATGCGAGACCACTTGGAATAAAGTGCTACCAAATAAATKACTTCCAAGCAACACTGACCTCTTTTATTAAATAAAGAAATAAATCTTTAGATTCTCTAACCCCACCTTAAAAAAAACAAAAAACAAAAAAACCACATAGTTTAAATTTGGTTCTGCTAACACATTTAGTTTCTTAAACTCAATGGAGTCCTAGTTAATTGATTATCACTCTAGAATTCTTTTAATTCTTCATTGTATCTTTGTATCTCAGATAATTAYATCCACTCATTTATGAAATGATGCTTGCCTATCATTTGCCTGACCCAGACCAGGAACAAGCTTTCAAAGATGGGGTTTCTAGATAACTTGGATTCACACATAGCCACAGTGCTTCCTCAGTGCATATGGAATCTTCATGTCTCATGTAAGTGTAATTTAAATGAACATTTAGAAAAGCTGATGAAAGGATTGCACGTCTGAGGTTAGAAAAAGCAGACAACCTTTTATCAGTTGATCTAATTAAAGATATTACCATTTCCCTACAAGCCTGCTATCTTCTATTAATTTAAGAACTTAACAAATGTTTTAAACTTTACCTGCAGTGTTTCACATATAGTTTCCCTGAAAGTATGAAAGAGCAAGTAAGTATCATTACAGTTGACTATCCAAATCCACAAACAATGTCTTACAGATTATATATACAAACCTCGATCTGTCACTCATCCTGCTCCCCGAAATCCTGCCTCTCAGTCTGCTAAGAAGGCTTACTTGTAAGTTCTGGAGTGGAAAGTGCAAGAGCATTCGCATAGTCTGGGAGTAAAGATGGTTTTAAAGCATCTCCCTTCATGCAAACCACATCATACGTCTCAATCCCTCTCTCTGGACCTAGAATGACTATGAAGCAACTCAGAGATCATCTTTCTGACTAGCACACCTTTAACTTAAGTATTCTGAGRCTTTATTTCAAAGAAATAACATATACCTAAGTGGTCTAATTCCAAAGGATAAGACAAGATGTAATACGGAACAAAACTAAGAGCTATCATGTAAAATGGACAAACTGAGGCAATGTAGCAAAAAAGAAGTTTTCAAGTGTAATTGTAATAGTATTTATGCAAGACTGAACACACAACACAGCATATGATCATAAGCGCAACACAGAAACCCTGAAGACTCATCCATATCACCAGCTGCTGTTTTAAGGTATTAAAATTTTAAAAATATTAAAAATACCACAATCTTGAGTCAACTTTTAACAGAATTGTTACTGCAGGCAAGCAATTTTTGATTTGAATCAATACACTCACTCTTTTAAACATCACATGGTTTAACTAACAGGAAAACTAACAGAGCGGGAAAGTAACAGAATGCCAAATGCAAGGAAACTAGACATTTGAAAAGATAAGGGGGTTGGGACTAGATGATCTCTAGAGGTCCCTTCCAATCCTAAGAAAACTCTTATTTTTCTCCAAATGGTTTACAAAGATGTACTTGATGTATTCTGTTTCCAAGCTGTATTCCAGAATTTGAACTGGCACAGTCTTTGAGAGTTGATGCGTTAAATATTTTTGTAACACAAATATATATGTTGTTCTGATATAAACAGTCTCATTGCAGCTTTGGAATTTCTGCCACAGACAGATCAAAGCAGCACTCATTGCATGTTACTAATTGGAAAACTACAGCCCTAACATTTGAAATAATTAACCTGAAACTGCAGTTACTACTTCTGGAATAAAGAAGCTTTTCCTCCGTTTCATCAACCATTCATAGGAAATATGGTAAATTTACATCTTCCAAAATTAAACCTGATAAGTTTCTTCAAAATTTATAATCAATTTCTTCGAAAGAAATTCAGTGCCTACCTGAACCATCTGTAGAGACTGAACTTGCATTAATTCCAGAAAGGCCAAACAAAGGACATTCTCGATCGGTGTTTACATGACCCCACTTGTGGCATTTAATACATCTCACATTCCGCACCTGAAAGGAGAAGAAAAGAAACAGTTGATAGAATTTAGTTAACAATACAACTTAACCTTTAGAGAAATGTCTGTTATTACACACACACAAAGAGAAAGACTTTTAAACTCACTGAGAAACAGACGATAAAATTAAGAGAGTCCACGTGAATGTTCTGCAGTTAGATAATATTTGAAATAACCCAAGACATCCACAGAGTGGAATTTATGCAACTTGCCTGGATACCAAATGGCTGATCTCTGATATTCATATCATCCTTAGCATACCTGTTACACAAACACAAAAAGAAAACAGAGAATAAATCTCCAGCTAAAAAAACATGTACAAAACTACTGCAAGTCCCRTTTCTATTAAGTGAGCATCTGTTTCACAAATACACTTCTGGTAAGCATTAGTCTTCATGTGTTGTCAACACTTGGATATAAAATTCTAACAAAACTTAACACTGAGGAAAGGGTTATAGGTTTAACCAAGTACAAAGACACAAAAGGATTATAAAAATTATTTCCTTACATTAAAAAAAAAGTGAAGATTAAGTAAGAAAAATCTATTTTATTTGGATAAAATCTGCAAATCTTACTTTTCTCGAGGGGCAACTTTTTGCCATTCAAATTTGTACTCTGTCTCTCCTTCTTGCTGTAAGATATAAAATAGTGGAAGGTTGAAATTTATTATATATTTTAAGGAATTAAGAAGAAAATATAAAGAAGTGATTTAATGACTTACCTCTTTAGCTTCTTCTGTAAACCATCAGAAATCATAAAGAGAAGATATAATATATTAATTATACATGTAACATACAGCTGGTATCCAATCTACAGGCAAAATATTTTATGGTTTACTATAAATGACCAAACTCCAGTATCTTCATTACAAATCGTATAACACTAGAATCATCTTTTAACCGTATTGCTTAACTATACAAGCACTAAAAGTCTTTAAAGCTTGCAAAGGTAACACTGTACAACAAGACAGCAAGAATAYCCAAGAACTATTTTACAAAGAGGGCTTTTTTTAGCTTCAGGTTCTGTACCTTCATGAGTTTCACAGTCACTTCACTTTGCACAAAATAGCAGTATTAGAGGAAGCTTTTCTTTTTAGTAGCTTATCATTAGTGGCATAAACACACCTACTACACCTAATTTAGTGTACTACAGCCAATAGATAATCCCAATACATATTTCTCAAGATAAATAAGTACACATATTGAATACAGTTAGAATGTTCTGCTTCTCTGCCTGATTTATAAAATAGAAAATGTAATTTATGAAAGCTTTTCCTCTCCAAGACTTCTAGCATACTTTCTAGCAGCTGTGATTTTACTATAAAGCTTATATTACTATTAAACTTAATTCTTTTGTTAAAAGGATCTTATAAAGCAACCAAAAACTTGTTAATAAAAAATTTATGTGCCACTCACTGCACCACCCCCATGGGCCCATATTTRTCTCTGCAGCTTCATTTTTTAAAAATTCCACATGCCAGGGAAAGAGGCCATAAAGGAAATGCATCTGTATCCAACAATCAAGAACGAAACCTGCAGCGTGGCAGGGCTGGCATTCCCAGACTTTACAGCTAGTGAAAACAGAATGGATCTGAGCCTCCTTCAGAAGGGTTTTTTTCAGCTTTGCAATGCTCAAGCTCAGCAGAATACCTTTCTTTGCTCCGGGTGGGGCCTCATACATGAAATTAAGACCATTCTTCACACGCTCATCACCCATAAGCAACCTGAATGAAAGAGTTACATGCATTAGTATATACATTCACATTAATATTACGTTTTAAAAAATAGACAGGAAATGAGTACAAGGTCATTGTCACCATAACTGGGAATTCCTCGCTAGTTAATTTCAACACCTAGARTCCAGGATGGAAAAACTGAGAGCCCAGTCAACACTTTTCAGGCTGCACTGCATACCTGTATTATGCACTTTAATCACAATGGAAACACAACTTTGTGTCCACAGATTATGGAAGACACATATCTGCATGATCAAACGTTGTTATACAAGTTCACCTGCTGCTCTGCTAAATGTAACTTACAGTGAAATGTACTAGATGAGTCACACAAACTATTTGAAAAACTGAAGACATGGTCATAAGCACGACCTTTGCTGAAGGAGATCCCAGATAACGGGTCACTGTCCCGTTATCTGGGGGAGTGGGTGGGCAGTGGTTCACATAAGGCACAGGGAGACGTCCTTCACTGCCATGAGGACACGGTAGGAGGAAGCGTGTGACGGGTRCCAGTTCTCACCTGTTATCATAGGATTCCTGTTCTTTAAGGTACTGTTGCATTAATTCTTCTTGTTTCTTCTTGTCATATGATATTTTCTGTTCTGCCATCCATACCTAAATAAAACAAGAAACTTTTACTTCAGATAAATAACAACTTAAAATATCCTTGTATGTGAAAGACGGTGGACGGACAGGCACAGGSTGACAGATGGGAATATTCCTGAGAAGTGTGTGGTTTCTGTGCAGACTACTAGATGCTCAGAAGCTGGAGCCAGAAAAAGGAGACAGTTACATGAAGGTGCAAGGATGCAAACTTAGTTTTTAAACACACAGCTACTCCTTCCTGAGTATTACGCCTCCTCATTTAATGTGAGTTTCTCCAAAGCAAAATTAATATTCTGAGAAGAGGCTACCAAAGAYAACTTTCTCATTACGGATCAGTTTATACCGGGAGATGTGTAATACCTCTCAACCCSTGTTACTACGCTAGCGTGTATATAAGCCATGTACAGTCGCATGAGGGTGCTCAGGAGAGCAGGGTGGGAATGCCCTGACCTCAACGGCAGGGTTTCCTACCGGCCCGTGACCCCGTGCTCGGAGGGCCAAAAGCAGCCGCCACACGCAGACAAGCCCGCCCCTACCCAAAGCTCCGACCCGACTCACGCTACGCACTAGCCTAACTACCTAAGAACAAAACAGCAACCACAACAACAGCCGCCCCCGCCGCCGCTCACCTTCTTGATGTTGGACTTGGACGCGGGGTGGAAGTCCTTCTTGCACATGAAGTTGGCGAACGACTTCCCCATGGCGGCGGTGCTGGCGGTGCCGGCTCGGAGCCCCCGGCGCCACTGCCGGCTCGCACCGGGCCTTCCGGGGCGGCGGGCGGGCCTTCCTGCGGGGCGCTGCCATCGCCCCGGCCCCGCCTGCAGCCGAAGCCGCCGACGCCATGGCCGCGCCGCCGCCCCGCTCCTGCGACACCTTCGTGGCGCTGCCGCCCGCCGCTGCGGGGGGGCGCGTGGTCTTCGGCAAGAACTCGGACCGGCCGGCGGACGAGGTACAGGAGGTGCTGTACGTGCCCGCCGCCCACCACGCCCCCGGCGCCGCGCTCCAGGTCAGCCCGCGCCGCGAAATGGCGGCGGCCACCGGTCCGCCCGCTGGGGGGCGCCGCGGCGGGAAATGGCGGCGGCCGCCGGTCCGCCCGCTGGGGGGCGCTGCGGCGGGAAATGGCGGCGCGCACGGCGGGTAACGCTGCCCCTCGCGCTTGCTCCCTTGCCCGCAGTGCACCTACATCGCGGTGGAGCAGGCACGCGAGACGCACGCCGTGGTGCTGAGCCGCCCGGCATGGCTCTGGGGCGCCGAGATGGGCGCCAACGAGCACGGCGTGTGCATCGGCAACGAGGCCGTGTGGGGCCGCGAGGAGGTGGCCGACGACGAGGCGCTGCTGGGCATGGACCTGGTGAGGTGCGCGCAGCGCCCGGGAGCGCGCCCGTCCCGAGGCCTCGTCCCGCGGCGCGGGTGGGGCGAGCGCGGTGCCCGCAGCCCATCTCGCAGCTCTGGGAGCCGCGTGGAAAACGAGCGTCCCGCGGCACTGCAGGGGGCTGTGCGAGGCACAGCGAGGAGTCACGAGCGTCTCCTCCGAACGGAGCTCCCGCCGAGCTGGAGCGGGGCCCYGGAGCAGCGCAGCCAGCGCCAGCCTTCGCTGCCCCGGCGCCGTCTCCCACCCACTTTCAATCACGGTCCTAGCCCGTAACGTGGCCGGCTGTTCACAGCCCGTCGGGTCTTCCCCGTTGCTTACGTTTGTATTCCAGGTGTTTGATTCTAAAGGTAATAAATATCTTCCTCTTGTTCCAGGCTTGGACTCGAGAGAGCGGACACAGCTGAAAAGGCCCTCACTGTCATAGTTGATCTGCTCCAAAAATACGGTCAAGGAGGAAACTGTATGGAGAGCCATATGGCGTTTACCTACCATAACAGTTTCCTGATAGCTGACAGAAAGGAGGCGTGGGTACTGGAGACATCGGGAAAATACTGGGCAGCAGAAAAAGTAGAAGGTGTGGATCTCTTTGTTAGGATTTTGTATACTTCCAGTGCACTGACAATTCCCTCCTTTACCATTTAACTGAAGCATCAAAACAGCCTCCACACGTGTACACATGAACCTACAGGAGCAGCAGGAGTTGCTCCCGATGCCGCAGTGYAGAGAGGGCAGCAGCCCCACAGAAGCACTGAGCACCCAGAGGGACTTTCCGAGACTAGAGGTGACCACTTCTGCACTCGGAAAGGGAGGACAGCAGCAAGGTCGGCGTGAGAGCAGCAGAAATACGGATGCTGTCAAGGATGGTGGCAATCAAATACACTTGGTTGGGGAACACGGCAGGGATTGCTGCGGTTGGGTCCTGGAGATTGATTCTCCCACCAGACTCGGAAGGAAAAGCTAGGTTTAGGGAACAGTCTGAGGAGAAACACGTAGAGATGGGAAATATTCAGAACCTGAAATACGATGGCAGCAGTGAAAGTGAACGCTGTGGAGCTGAGGCAGTGGGGAAGTTTGATCTGAAGATAAAAGGAGCCAGAGAGAAAGGGTGGGAGACAAAAACAAACCCCAGGATCACACAGATCTTTTAGGAAACTCCTGAATGTATCATCTGCTTCAGTAAGCTATTAAGTTACATGTAAGGAAAGGGCCAAGAAAAGGCATTTGATATACTAAAATATTTTTTTCACCTTAAAAGCAGGTGGTGTACGGAACATTTCCAATCAGCTCTCTATCACAACCAAGATTGACAGAGAACATCCAGAACTGAGGGAATACGCAAAAAGCAAAGGCTGGTGGGATGGGGAGAAGGAATTTGATTTTGCTGCCACATATTCTTATGTAAATACTGCCAGAATGACTACATCCAGGGGCCGATACTGCGAAGGCTATAAACTTCTGAACAAACACAAAGGTATCATTCTCATTTTGTTTGTAGGAAATAATGCTTAGTAGGTTGCATTAATTTAAACCGTAAACAAACCTCTGCTGTGAAGGCATCATTCATGATTTGGTGAAAGAACAACTTTTTTTTTAAAGGTGAACTGCTGAACTGTGAAGTCCTTCACCAATTTTGGCCAGTTTGAGGGTAGAGGAAAATAAAGCATAGGTCAAATATCAAACACATACAGCTACAGTAACGACACTTCGAGGTCATATTGTGGCCAGAGTATTAAATACCCCATAAAATCTAGTTCTGGAACCTGGGCTAAATGTTATTACTGTATCTCTAAGAAAAAACACTGGCTAAAGCAATAGTCTCAATAGTTTGTAGCCACTAACAGAATCTTATTTACCACTTCATTCTAGCCCTATTTGTTACAAGCGTAAGACAACAGCACAGTGTTCATATACATATTTTGTGTTTATTTTTTGGCTTGCGTAAGAGATTATTTTTTAGATCTTTGKGGTTTCATTATAACCGTTAACCTAACCTTGTGCAGAATAAAAGGGTTTTCAGTACTCTAAGCAGGCACATTGTCTTGCTGATTGCTAACTTATCCACAGAACTCTCCTTTCAGATCGCAATAGAGAGAAGCTATTACTTCTCTTCTAACTGCTTCCACCTGGCAGCTTTTTGCAGCAACTCAAAATTGCATCTGTATTTACTTGTTCATTTGAAATAATTAATCTGAACCAAAATAAAATCGCACCCCTGTGTTCTTACTTATTTTGCTGAGCTCTGTCAGACCAGTTTTAGCATTTACTTTTAGCATGAATTACCTTTTGCTGCCCTGCTCTGGAGATCATGTAAATCCTGCATTCATTTTGGGAATTGCAGGTTCTGAATACTGAAAGCATTTTCATAATACCTGTATTTACCTATATTATAACAATGCTAAGGTTCTATCACTATTTTCATTCTAAATCCCCATTTTCAGGCATTTACCAGAGCCATTATAAAATCACACTAGGTGTGCATGTGATCAGCCTATAGCTTCAGTTTGCTTAGATTTATCTTAAGTAGTTACTGTAAGTAAAAGTTATTTGGTTCAGAGCAATGGTAAAATCACTGGATTATTATTTTCTCCTTCCCAGCTTTTTTATTCATTCAGTGGCATTACAGTTTTTTCTAAACTATCTTCGCCTTGTGAAGACCATTTTTAGATGATCATTATTTACCTTCAAAAATAAGCAACTGATTGTGAGAATACAAAGTAGTGAAATAGTCTAGGTCAAAAACACACACCACCTTCTTTTCTGCTGGACAGGTTGCCACCTTGCAGCCAAAGAACAAACTGCTGCTGATTTTTAATTTCTTTGATTCAGGTAGTCTGCAGATTTATTGAATTTCTTGGCTTTCAAGTCATAAAATTCCTAGCTCATTATCACCTACTCTTTGAAATAAATACCTTACAGAAAATAAAAAATAATGTGCTTAATCTGTTACATCTTAAGGTATGCAGATAGGGTGCATTTATTTACTTATTGTGAACATGAACAAACTGAACTTATTGCCTATTAAGAAAGAAAGCGGCCAGCCACTTTCCATTTAGCTGACACTATAAACATTGCTGTTTGTAAACAGTTCTTTTGTGTCTTAAACAGGTTCTATTAGTTCAGAAATAATGATGGAAATTCTTCGTGACAAAGAGAGTGGCATTAACATGGAGGGTGGATTCATGACAACGGGAAGTATGGTCTCCGTGTTGCCGCAGGAGCCTAGTCTCCCTTGTATTCACTACTTCACAGGAACCCCAGACCCTGAGAGGTGACGTAGAGCAACTCATTGTTACAAAAACTTGCAAATGTCTGAATGAAGAATAGTGTAATTTTGTCCAATTAAGTTTCTTTTATTATTTTTGCCAAAAAAAACCCCTTAAAAGTCAAAAGGAGAGACAGAACAAAATGGATAGCGTTGAAGGACTCATTGTGTACATTATGCATGTAACCTAGTTGGTGGAATGAATTAAAAATGGGTTAGGAGATTTTTTTAAAAAATATTTCTTCCATGAGAAGAAGAAGAATACAATGTGGGGGGAAATACAGCAATTTACTGACTCGACAATTCTACTAAAACTGTATTGGTAAAGGCTACCTGTTCTATTTTCTATTTCTAGGTCCGTATTTAAACCTTTCATTTTTGTGCCCAATATAACACCATTGTTAAAAACCATCTCCCCTACATTTGGTCCTGATGATCCAGTTAAGAAGCAACCACGTTTTCAGACTAAGCCGGACCGAAGACATGAGCTCTATAAAAAACATGAAAGTGCTGCTGTAGTTATGGAAACCTCTAAGGTATGTTGATTAAATTAGATTTCAGTGCAAGCAGGTGGTTTATATAAGCTCCTTGCTCACATTTTGTTACTGTGATACCATTTAATACCCTTAAATGGATGGTGAAGAATACTGTAGTGCATCGGAGGTCAATCCTCTGGCAGCTGGCAGACATATGTTGCAGAAATGCTGAGAAATTGTAATTAATGCTCTGCTGTAGCCCCAGGCTCAGTCTTGAGGCAAATACGTGATGTAGCAGAGGAGCAGGCCACACGCTCTCCTGCACGAGTCACAGCAGCAGGCAGATGGACAGCTCCTGGTAACAGCACTTAAACCCTGCTCTAGGGCAGCGAGGAGGTGATGCCTTTTAGCTGTGCAGGGTACCAACAGCCTTACCAAGGGCTTCACGTAACAGCAAAACAGCTTAAGAAAACAACTGTGGTTTTGCCTTTTACTTAWGTTTCCTTGACTGCTACAGGCTAAATACTACTTATTAATGACTTATTTTATAACCAAATTATAAATAACTGTAGATGTTGGATAGAATGGGATATCACTTCTAAGRTCAGTGAAATTTAAAAGGCTAATCACTGAAAATTAAAAAGCTAACCAGACCCATTTTTTCTTTAGAAATAGCTTTCCTTTTTGCAATTAGCTGCTTTGTCCCTATCATCCATGCAACCTTCAACTCCTGTTACAAAGGCAGTTCCTTCCAGTAATATATCGTGCAGACTTTTTTTTTCTTCTTTTTTTTTCCCTCCCCCCCCCCCCCCCCCTTTTTTTTTTCCTCCTCTTTGGCACCTTCTTCCTCAGTGCTAATATCTGCTTTCCCATTCACAAAATTAGCATCTCTCCAACACTTGTGGTGTTTTTGTCACTAGTACCGCCTCTTAAGATTAGTGGCAGCACCAAAAATACCAAGCACTAACCTCAGGTAGAATTTAGAAACATACTTGCAGTGCAAAAGTAGTATATATTTCAGTAACACAGTAGATATAGTTACGGAGAACATAATTTTGCTGACATAGTTGGCAGCACGAAAGTGGCAATATCAAACTGAAACATTTAAACATTATTCTGAAGTAACCAAAACAATGTGTCAGTAAACAGTTTACACAGAGAAACTGCCACATGTAGGAAGACACAAAGAAATGAAACTTAGAAGCTAATATAAGTGCACAGTCAGACTGTTACTTACTCTTGAACAGGCCTCTCTTTCCTGGTTGAAAGCTCTAATCAAAGTCTAAGAAGTTCTTGGGCTGAGAGGGTACATGGATATGCATTCTGTAAAATGAACAGCAGCTCACTTAAGTTTTGCTACTATAAATACTTGAAGCAGCATTTAGGCCTCTCCCCCTCACCAAGGTTTGTATAATATTGTAGCACTTAATTATTGAAGTAAGTGCTAGATGTTACAAAAGAAGCACTGATGCTAGAAAATTACAGTGCTGTCTTCTACCAGTAATAGGTTGTACCTTAGAAACAATTAAGAGGTTAAATAATGACTTTAAAACCGTTTTGTGAGGGTGAACGCTACATAGTTCTGCAGAACTTTTGGTGAAATATGGACTTTTCTTTTTCCAGGCAAAAGGTAAAAAGATGCTGGAAGAGATGCAGCAGTTGGAGAAGCAGAAAATCAGCGAAATGGAATCAATCCTACAAAACAGCTCTCTTGACACTAGCCAAGCTGCTAACCTTTTCTCACGGTGTGTAGAAGAAGAACTCAAACTATACACATAAAGCTACTATGAGTGCAGTATAGTTCTGCTTTATGATTAGCTCTTCTAATTCAGGGTACATATAGATTACATCTTATTTTTGATATACCAATTACTAGGGACAGTTTCAGAGGTGTGCACTCCTATTTGGGGCAAACACTACGAAGCAGTGCTAAAGTGGCTCTGCAGAGCCAGGCAGTAGCTTTAGCTAGAGTGGCGGTCAGCAGAGATGGATTTGCCAAGGCTGCAGAGGCAGTGTGGAACCAAGCTAGGTGACTGACTGACCTGGACAATATATTACCCATTAGAATCCCTTCCTTGGGTGAAAAACACCAACCCTGGCTTGGACAGTTCCCTTCTAGTTATTATACGCTTGCGTAGCTTTTATTGTGAAGACTTCTGAGGGTAGAAGAGTTTCATATTCTATGAATTAAAATGGTAACACTGGATGACTTCCTAAAATATGGAACTTGCACCAAATAAAGTGAAAGTGATATGTAATCACAGTTACAAAATAGTGACAATTGTAAAATAGCTTGTTCTGAAATMTGATGACATCAAATTCAACAATTGAAGTGTCTTGCATGTTACCACAGTTTACCTTCCACTTTTTCATCTCCTTACTTTGCTCATCCTTAATCTGAAATATATATATATTTATTTACATGCAGTATGATTGTTAAATTAATTCTGCATCACATCCCACTGGATTGTTTTGAAATCTCTTAAATTATTATATTTTTAGAATCAGGCAGCTAGAAAGGAAGAGGTCAGAGTACCCAGGGATATAATAAAGTATTCATGTATTCAGCATAACATTTAAAGGGACTTTTAACTTTTACACTTTATATTCACGCTTTTMATCAGAGTTTATCTTTCCAAAAATGCTAGTCAAGGAGTTGATTTAACATAGCTCTTTTCTAGGAATTCTTCCTTCCTGATCATGTAGAGAAGTACTGATCTATCTGTCACACTACTTTCCCAGCTATGGCAAGGAACAAACGCAGCCRAAGATACGTTTCTTCATAGGCATATAATGTTAACAGAATTAAGAATGAGGTATACCAGTTATCTTTTTGTCTTTGGTAGCTTGGACACTGCACTGAGCTGACTCTTTCTCCTTCTCTCTCTTTTTTTTTTAAAGTTTTCCTTTAATTTAGTAACACCAAGTGTCCAACATCTTCAACCAACTTTGTTAACAGCTATTTTATTCAGTAGTTTGCCCTTACGTATTTAATTTTATCTGTTATATAGATGAAATATAGTCAGGTTCTAAAATATTTAAGATTCTGAAGATATGGATACAAAAACCCTGTGCAATTAACTTTGTAGAATGCTGCTAAATGAATGAGAAAACGTGCTTGCCAGAATTTGTTCTTTTCTGATCCTACAGAGAATGTAGAGGTTAATTTGGGATACTGTGTTTAGATCCCTAACAAAAACATTATGGACTGGTAAAGGATCCTCAAACAGTTCAAACTGATGTATTTTTACTAAGCTGTGTGCCTGTAACAAGTTAGATCTTCTACAAAAGTAGGATTAAGTCTTACTGTGAACCTTTTATGCCTTGCTGCCAACAAAGTTTCCTAGAGTTTCAATAGGACAGTGTGTGCTCACCAACTGGAAGATATATTTAATAAAATGTGGTTATTTTACCTGCTTTCCTCATGGATGTTTGTATCTGGCAGTCATTTGTAGCTGTGGACCATTTTGGATCATCAGCTGTCCCGCTCTTCCATAATTTCAAAGATGAAAATAAATGCTAGGCAAAACTCTGGAGTCAAATTTACAGGTAGTTTAGCAACATTAGATTACACTTTTATGCCACAATGCAAATATAGGAAAGTTATAGAGGAACTGGAGTACTGAAGTTGGTGCAGCAGGCCCTTAGTCACAGCACTGCCACTTAATTGCAGCCTGGTAATTAACCAGTTTCAGGCTAAGCAACCTGGTCAGGAGGTAGCATAGGCAGACATAGTCTGTCCAGCTATCACAGTTTCTGTGCTCTATTTTACACACTGGTTTACAGAGTACTCAAACCCATGGGATGTCTGCAATGGGTGAAGTGATGGGCAGCCAAGTACAGGGTATTTTGCTCCCCTGCCCCCTGGGATTTCTCACTTCAGCACACATTCGGTACCACACACAAAATGGCAATGAGACCTGCAGAAAAAAAGAACCCTCCTTCCGAGTAGCACACGGTAAAAATCAGAATGTCCTTTAGAGGGCAATCTTTGTCCATTTTTAGTTTAGAAAAATGTATTTCAGTTTATTTTAACAGAACTAGAGCTTTATGGAGGCGCATTACTCAAAAAAAAATGCTAAAAATACTACATAGAAAACAATCTAAAATTTTCATATCCACTCCATTATAAGAATTATTTTGAGATTACTGCTAGGAAAAAAAAGTTACATTTTTCATTGTGGAAACCCCYGGACTTACATGCTCAGTGCATGCTTGGAAACCCCTGGACTTCCACGCTCAGTGGATGCTTTCACTGAATTGTAATATGTGAATGAACTGAGATTTAACCCAAACCAACCAATTTTCAAAATGAAAGAAGTCATAACTTCACTGACCCCATCTTTAAAGCAAAGCTATTTAAAAACCTTTCTAAAGATTTTTGATCACCAAAAATTCATACATCAAGTGGATATTCATAAGATCAACTACTTTTGACATTTTATGATGCTGTTAGAGGCAAATACCTATCAGATGTTTTAAGGATTAAATAACTTCCTAGTATCAAAGTCTACTTAAGCTTCCAGGACCCCGCAGTTTAGAATTGGATTGAGTTATTCTGCATTGATTTATAGGTTCCTCAGTCAACAATATCAATGATATSATCATCTGCAGTCACAGCATCAGGCAGAATTTAATGTCACTTAAAGGTGTTCTCTTCATTAGACTTGTAACAAGGAGCCTCCACAAACACACATTTTGACTGATTTCTTTCCTACAACCAGACACACCTTGTTTACATGTAGGGAAAGCAAGGGTGGGACTGATGAAAAGGAKAGAACAGAGAGCAAGAACAGTGACTACATATAGGACTTGAAAACTGAATTGAGAGCAAATTCTTAAACGTTCAAAGAATTTTCCAAATTCAAAACCATATATTTGATAAGTAGACAACATGACACGTTCTTGGAGATCGGAATTAGATTCTTACTGGTTTCAGTAGCAGGCAGGCTGCTAGAAGAGAACTGTTATCTTTAATGTGAACACTTATGAACACTTGTTAATGTCCTCTGGCTACTTATAAACTATGACGGGTGGATCTAAGAAACAGCAGACTTGAAATGCAGAAGCAACTTCAACAAATTTATCAGAAAACCACATTTCTTGTAGTATCTGACAGGCACACGTAGCTCTCCCACACCTCCCAACATACCAACGCTCAGAACTCCAAACTCGAGCAACAACAGATTTATTGAGAAGCTGCAGTTTTTAGAAGCCGGACACACTCACAGGCTTCTGTTCTTACTCCATGTATATCTAATTATTCCAAAACGATCGATACACTTGCTTTCAACAGCAGTAACAGACATATGCTCTTGTTTTCCTTTGCGGAATCTTTGATACAAGTGTCCATCACTTTGTTGATGGAAGCACATAAAACATGCCACTCCATAACAGCATATGTATGCAGGAGGATATGGTTCTGTTTCTGTGCACGCTCCAGGAGTGCAGTGAGCACAACTTCAACGAACCAGGAAAAAGAGCTGCTCTGACTAAGTTTCGCTTGGAGCTACGGCTACATAAAAAGACTGTTATTGGAACAGTAGTTTATGCTTTTAAAACCACTTTTAATTCCTAATACAAAGACTCATAGGTAGTTGCAGTAAAAATCTACGCATTAAAAATGAGAAGACCCATTTAAAAAGGAAGAAGTTACTAAGTTTGACTATTCCAAATGCGTGAACAAAAAATATTTTTTTTTTATTAATATCTGTGTTCCTTTCCCTTACCCTACTGGTTTAAAGGTTTACGTAGACAAATAAACACTGGTCTTGCAATTCTGAAAGGGCAGCAGTAACAGCTACTAGTACTACAGTTTAACCATTTCAAAATACTATAGATGCACAGGTTCTCCATATTCTACTTTTGATGCACAAGAATCTGAATGACATTGGAGTAACTATTTAAACATTGTGTGAAGATACCTGAGGTTTATTAGAAAGGTTTTTTAGGCAACCAGTGCAAGAATTTTAAGAACTTTAGCTGTTCTAAAAACCTAATAGATGTTCAGTTAGGATTCTTTATAGAAGAGATTTTAAGCTCATTGCAATACATTTAAAAGGTTTTATGATTTAATAAAATTTTTGGTCTTGACTTGTGCAAGTATCCAAGGCTTCCATAACCTCTCTGTTTGAGACGGGCACTGCTGGATTAAAATGGAGAGGCTAATTTCAGAAGGCAAAAATCTACTCTTTACAAAGCCGCTGCTACCACCAAAAGGCAAAAATTCAAACCCAACTGTTTGCACTAAACGCCAGTATATGCTTGTCTGTTCGGGGGTTTATTCTTACACACTTTTAAGACTTTCAGTTTTATCCTCTGGCATCATAATTTTCTTCCCAGCAATTACGCCATTAGGAATGGAAGATTTTATCTTTAAGAGAGTAAAACTGCTTTGTCCAAGGTGTAAACAGCTAAGAAAAGCTCCTGGTGTTGGACAAGGCTACAAAGTAKTAAGAGTGTGGGTAAGACGGAAGAATTCTCATATTAAGTCACCGGGAAGTCTAAGCTTAAATAGGGATCAAGATTTCATCACACTAAATAAATAGTAAAAGCATAAAAGAACATAAAATATTCCCAACATTTATCTTTTTTTCTTGCTGTGACACTAGTCACTAAATTTGCTGTTACAGTGTGTCTGTAACATGGCAGTGCCACATATCATTTAACTATTTGTTACACTCAAAACGGAAAAAAAACCCCTCTGAATACAGAGCACTGTGTTTTCTTCTAGCCACAGTCTGTTTCGAACGCACTCTGGAGATACCGCTTGCTACTATTTTCTTCAGGACAGACGCAGGCAGACCTACGTTTCTCATCCTTGACGAGAGAACGGCACAATTCTTGAGGGCCCTGAGGAAGAAGCACGCTCGGTGTCCGTGGTGCGGGCAGAGAGGGCGGCTTCACCTCGCACTGCCCGTCCCCGAGGAGGTGCCCAGGTCACTGGCTCTCCACGGCGGCAGATCTCTTGTGAATAAAGCGGTAATAAAGGTATTCGTCCCGAAACTCAAACTCATTTGTGATGTGCTGCACGACGCCGCCTTTCACCAGCCTGTCTCCGTACACGACGGCTTCGCCGCGGTCAGAGGCGAGCCCGACCCGCAGCAGCCAGCTCACCAGGTCGCAGCCAAAGAAGATGCCGGTGGAGATCTTGGCACTACACCTGTGTGTGTCAAAGGAATGATTCACCCACATGTTCTGTAAACCTGGTACCGCCACTGCACCATGGGAAAGGCAAGGAAAAATAGCAGGAAACAAGGAAAGACATCGTCATAGTTAAGAGTATGTTAGAAGAGAACTTGTAAGCTTTGCATACTAGGGACATGCCAATCTTTGCTACTTTTTCCTACAAACACTTCAGTGAACAGCAAAATTCACACGACAAGTTATTTTAGGCCTGTGTAATAAACACAGATAGCTAAAATAGAAAAAAATGCTATTTTTGTTTACACCCCCACCCCCCCATATAATGCTATTTAGCGGATACTTACTTCCCATATACTCTAATTAATGTGACCACCTCTGCAGCAAAATATGTGAGTGCAGGATGCCTGCAGCATCAGCAACTCAAGCTCTACTTTAATGCCATTTTATAATTTTCTTCAGCTTAAACAGACACTAACTGCTTATATATATTGCAAATAAAAATCATTGAACTTGCATTTCTGGTTAAATATTTATCACAGAAGCAGGACTAAGAATAAATACATTTACAACATGATTAAACTAACCTCCTGATATATATTTATGAGGCAGTACCACTAACATCTAGCCAGCAGCAGTAAAAATGCCACTGGGAGGTTTACCTGCAGCAATGATTGTTTCTGGTTATCTAAAAACTGTTCTATGGAACCCAAGTGCAGGGTTTCTGAAGATGATTAGAATTACACAGGTCAGCAAAAACCAATAAACTTCTTTTTCTATTTTTTAAATTAAAACAGCAGGGACTTAGGAGCAAATCTTAACATCTATTAGCAGAGAAGCAAGAAAATAAAAGCCATGATCACAAGGTCTCAGTTACAGTATGTTTAAATCAAGGAGGATTAGGATCAAGTATATTTAAAAGAAGAAAATACACGCTTTCTTTTAACTTGTAACAGGAAATAAGACATGACACTAGTTTTGCACAAACACAATACTAAATGGAGCAACAAATGTCAGATTTGCATGTATTCTCAGATGATATATGATTAAAAACAAACCAACAACAAGGGACCAAAACAAAACAAACCCACAATGATAGTTGAAGCACAGGAAGCTGCAGATGTAAAACCTGCCCTCTTTCAAAGTGACTATTTTCTGGTACATTTTTTTCTGTCCAAGCATGAAAGAAGCAAGTCCTTGAATTGCCATAGTTCATCTTTCTTAAAAGCATTGATAACTTATTTTTTATATAACATCACTGACTTTTGGAAAGACTGAATGAAATCATGGGAGAACAGCCAGTACTGCCAACCACCAACTCTGGAATGTGGTTTCAGATTATGAGAAAATAACATCAAAAATACTTGAAATGGGAGCATAAGAGTGGAAGTGCCTTATTAGAACAATTCCTCATGTCTCAACTTCATATAGTAAATATTTGAAAATAGGAAGAATTGTTACCATCCTTTTTCTGCTTCTATCTGCATTTCTCCACTTTCCATCTACCCACACACACTTGAACACACAATTCTTAATTTGGGCATCAGAATTTGTATATGAAAGCTTTGGTAAGGTGACAAATTGAGGATTACACCTCATGAGAGGAATGGACAAAGCAAATTATAAGAACTTGGAAGGAGTAAAGGTCCTGAAAACACTACAGTCTCACACACTGAGTGTCTCCTGAGAACATAAGGACTCCAGCTGCAGCAACATGCCCAAAAGCTTTTACCTCTGGCAAAGAGTTAGTAAAAATTCTTTCCTAAAAATACTGGCATCCTCTTGATCCCAAAATAAAACAAATGGAAACTAAAAAGAAATAATTCCAAAACACCAAACTGTTTAAAACAGAGAATTGCTCTTAAAGGGAAGATTCTCTCAAATTTGACCAAACATCATAGACACACTCTGTTAGAGTCAGTCACATGCATTTCTTCAGAAAGTTTTTGTCTCCTAAACTCCGTCTGAATGCAAAAATTGAGGCCATGTTTTAAAGATAAATTACAAAACTTTTGATGATTTATATATAATCCAGATGGGACAACGTGGTAATTGGAACTTCAGTGCTTCAGCTGGAGAGTGAATACACATTTCTCTAAACATTATTGCTACATCTTCAATCCTCGTGCTGATGTTTGAGTAGCTTTGCYACAACAGGCATCACCCACAGAAACCTTAAAGTGCCTTTCAGAATCCCAAAAGGCGAGCTGTGCCAGCCCTAGCAGCCCTTCACGTGCACAGAGCAAGCCTTACCTTCTGCCTCTCACAATGCTCCTGACACAGTGGTCTTGGTGATACCGAACAAACTGTTGACAGGTCAACCTGATTTCCTCAGGAAGAGCGGAATCCGTATGACCTGCTGCTTCTCTGCCGCCCCACAGAAATTCAAACCTTAAAAACAATAAGGAGAATCATAGCAAAAAAGAATAGTAAATCCCCAAATGGCACTTATTTGTGTATAATCCTCCCAGTACCTTATTGCCTACGAACACCCAGAGATTTCTCTCTAGGTTTAAGCAGAAGGAAAGGCAGAAAGTAGCTGTGAGGTCACTGTGGCTGCTGCATTTACGCCTTCATACTGAGGCACKGATAAAAGTCTCTCTGTCTACACAAAGAACTTCTATTAGGTCAGGAACACAGCGCATTAAAATAGCAATACAGAAATTTGCTTCAGCATTCATATCTAGGGTTTTATTTATCTGCTGAAAGTATTTCTGAACACTCATCACTACCACTGATCCAAGCACTCGTTGCACAGTCATTAGATAACAACGGTTTTGCCTGTGGGATCTTTGCCCAGGGGAGGGCCCTCAGGACAGCACTGCACGCTCGTGCACARTGAACTGCAATTAGCTCTCCACAGCTATCAGCAGGCACAATTTTGGGGAAAAGAGAAAGACAGAAAAGAATAAAAACTGAGAAAGCAGTAAGCATTCAAAACCCTTATTATTAAATTGTTTACCTTCGTTTGAATGGTAGAATGATTAAATGCTTGTCTAAGCCAAAAATACCAAAGGAAATAAAGCCCTGGAGGAAGAATACAGAAATAGCAACATTAGGGAAATACTTCTGTGTTAGTCTGTGAAGAGCAAAACGAAACACTGACAATTCATTGCCAAAGAAGTGTAAGTGTGTGTGCATGTGTGGGTGTGTAAAGAAAAAAACCCTTCTTCTGCCAGACAGAATACATATGCAAAAAGCATCTGTCTCCTCTGGACTCCACTGGAAATGTATTTTGTTTCTGGTTTGATATTTCATTTGAGCTTTAAAAAGATTAATGCATAACACTGTCACAGAAACTCTGCAAGAAACAGAAATCAGTAAATCTACTGTTGTGACATCCCATCTAATATTCAAACCATCAAGATCCTTATGTAACCAGTTATTTAAATCTCTCCTTATTAATGTCAAGAGAAGAACAGGCAGAATAATTTACATGTTACAATACTCTTCAAATAATTTCAATTTCTGCACTGCCTTTGGATCAAGGCTAATATAACTACTTGATACTACACTGCATCTATTGGCATAACTCTCTGTACATATGTAAAATATTCTCCCTGTATTTACACTATGACTACCTTGCTTTTCTCACCCCCAGAGGTAACAAAGCTAATCTGTGTCATTTTACACTGAAATAAGATTAAGAATGTTAAACTCAACAGCTAATAACTTAAAATTATGTAGATAAAATCTCATAATAGTTTTCTTGCACACAATTTATTTGCAGTGGTGTCATTTCACTTAAGATACAGTGGTACAACTTTCTGGTATAGGTATGCTAAAATCCTACTTAGTTTCTGTAAGATTTGGCATTCAGTTGTCCTTTACACCTTGGAAATGTTCATCCCAAGAACATAAAACAACTATGTCATGATAAGAAAACTATCAATGCAAAAGAAAAAGTTTAAGAAAACAGGCAAAAAAGCCCAACAACACCAGGAGCTGCTATATCAGCACTGTTTGAAGACTTCAACTTATTTTGCCTGTTACAACATGTGCTATAGCATCCACTAACAAAGACAATATCAGAACAAACATTGATAAGTACCTGTCCAAAATTAAATACGGCACAAAAGAATTGCAGTTCCACATAGAGCCTTCCAGGCTCTTGGTTGAACAGCCACCATAAGCAGCTGGAAAGATTCTGTTGGGAGGGAAAAAAGATAGATCAGAAGTGATTCCCAAAAGCAAGGATACTTTTGTAGTCCTCACACTCAATCTTCCCTGTCTTTATGTTACGATAACTCAAAGACAAACAGGATCTTAAAACATCATGTTAGTTAAGCTATGACAAAGGGCATATATTTGATTTTAAATAAAAACATCAAAAAAGAAACAGCATTGTGGAGATCCTGGCCTTTTACATGTTTATGTAAAGAACTTGTCCTAAGCACGTTTAGGTAATCTACCTAAAACAAATAAACCCATAAAATCTGTCTGGCCCAATAGTGTCTTTAGGCCTGTTTAGCTGAGAACAGTGCCTTCTACATAGCTAAGACTGCAGTTAAGCTGAAGTACACACTACCTATTTTAGATGCCTGACAAAAGAAAACATATCCAAAATTAATCCATTTKCATATAAAGGTCAATTTTGTAATATAATCCGTCTCATTTCATAATATTTAAGTAATCATTCAGCTACAACCAAAACAGAATCTAGAAGATGAAGTATCTCATTACTGTAAAGATGCAAAACATGTACATATCAGCATGAAAAAATCTACCAGATAATCAGTGCCAAACCATGATTTTTTTTTTCTATTTTAAATTAATTCTTATATGTTTTTCACTACTAAGGCATCCGTGAAAGAAATGCAATTCTAAATCTCATTGTGATTAAATAAAACCATTTCTAAACACCCTTCTTTAAAAGTAGAATGGATTAAGTTATTGGATTATTGGCTAGGGAAGACGACTAGCTCTTAAGAAAAATGGAAAAAAGGACAGAAGTGACTCCATTTTTTCTTCTCCTTCAGTGTTCTCTCTCCGCTGTGCCTTTTTTTCCCCCACTATCATCATTAACTTTATACAGCATGGCAAAATTTATCTTAAAATGTTCTCCTTCTGACAAGGGACTAAAATAAAGAAATTCATTTAAGATATTGCCACAAATGTGAGATGTTGACTGGAGATATAAATACACACACACACACACACATAGTCTATATAGCTTTCCTGAAAACCATTCCACATCAATGAGTTAATCAAGAGCAGGATAAAAATATTTACAGCAAACATGCCAACAACGAGAAGTAAACACAGCAACACGTGTCTGGCCAGCTGTTTGTCTCCAGTCTGTAGGAGTTGTTCTTCCTGCGCCAATATGCAGGTTTGAGCACTGCACTGACTCACACATTGATCAGCTGGAAAACAAAGCAGAATTTTTCATTAGGCTTCTGACCTAACAAGTACGGCTTATCTCTAGTGCCACGAGCAAACTCGTTAGTGCATTGACGTTACTTGCTGGGGTTACTTTTAAAGTATCTGTACTGAATTTATGAGGTTTAATGCAAAAAAAAAAAAAAAAAAAAAAAAGTTTGTCAATAACCCTTTCAGACATCTACTCTCAAATGTAACAGTTGCTTACGTATTTTTTTTAAAAAAAAAACTGTTCTCTTTGAAAGGATTAATATAAAACTAAAGTTGTGGGTAACATTTAGAAATCACTGCTAGAAATAATGAAAAACTAGCAACTTCTCTGTGCAAGTTTTTAAACCTAGAATTTCTGAAAATGTATATTTCAAATATACTATCAACTTTAGCATTTTTATTCTGTATCTTGCTGAGCTCTAGATCAGACAATGAACCCTCTCCTATTTATATGGGTATTGCTATTGTATTTTTAAAGCAGCATATCAGAAAACTGGCACGATTCTGTCATTCAAAAAGCCAAACATACAGCGCAATTGCTTTTCTGATGGGTGGAAAACTTAAAGGAATTCTCAGTGTCTTCCAGTAGATGGCAGCAAAAAACTTCCTGGCAAGACAATACCTAAAAAATTGCACTTGATACTTATCATAGCACTTCAATGAGATAGTAGAAGGATTCGTAATCACTGCAGTGAAAGCTAAACAAGTGTATCCATTACAATTGGCTTTCACTTATTTGTAACTCTGAAGCATTCATTTAGTAGGCAGAAATATTCCCACGTGACATACTCAAGATAAACAGTATCTTATCTTTTAAGATAAGAAAATTCAACCTGTCTTCCTCCATCATTTGGAGGCATTCTTATGATGCTTATCTGAACTACTTTCCATTAAAAAGAAGTCAGGAGGAGACACAGAGGGTCTAAAGCGAGCATCTGCGAGACCTGCGTCTGTTTCAGTGGTAAATAATTCAGATTTGTTAAAAGTTATACTGCATGCAAACAGTATATGCAAAAACAAGTATTCTTGTTAAAGATTCAAAAATGACAAGAAAGAACAAATGACAAAATGACAAAAGATTACCTGTCAAGTAAAAGAAAGACAACAAAACAACAAAAAACTCATGTACTGCCCAAGGCTTGAATTTAATATGAAACAGAAGTTATCCAAGTAGAACTGAGAGAACACCACACGCAGATACCATGATAAAGTTTATAGTTTTAGACAGGGTTACACTTTTGTATTACCTGCCTCAATTGGAGGAATCTTGCTTTCGACGACACTTGCCGCTGATTTGTTGCTCTCTCTGGCACAGGATAAATCACCATTTGTTGGCTGACAACAACAGCCTATTAGGCACATATAGTAACAGGAAAGTTAGTTTCCTTCATTACTATAATTTACTTTTTAAAGGTAACAATATCTGCCATAAAGCTATTATTGCTTTCACAAATATCTACAGAGCAAAAAGCACTCATACTCTTCCCATTTGCAGAGAGGGTCTATGGGTCACACTATTTATATACAGAAACACTTAACATAGCACTAACACTGCGGAAGCTATGCAGGTACTTTTAACAATAGGGAAAAATGCAAGATAAATGACCACGAGGCTAAACACAATCCAGCAGGATTAGAAACACATTGAGCAGAAATGTTGCAGATGCGTTAGTCATTTTGAAAGAGTCAGTTTGGCAGGCAAACAGACTAAGAGGCCTCCTGGAGTGTATTTATCAGACGTTTATCATATCGCAACACTACTGGTTTCATAAAAACATTCGCATATGTCTTTTTTTTTTTTCCCCCTCTGCTTAACCCACCCGTACAGTGACAACTATCAAACTTTCCTTACAGACAGAAGCCTAGATCCTTGGACAGCTATATCTGGATTTTCTTCCACCCTAGAACAGCACTCCAAGTTCAAAACAACGCTCTTATCAGGCTGACATGAATTCAGCACAGAGTTCCGGTGCACCGCAAGAACTCAGAGGGTCTCTACCTTTCTCTGCAGAGGGACGTGCAGCAGGGCTGGCAGGCGGCTTTGCCGAAGGGCCCGCGGGTGGCTGAGGCATTGTGGGTGATGTGCCAGGCCCTTCGCTCCCCTCCGCTTCAGCCTCCTCGCCTGGGCTGCGAGGCGAATACGGGTTCAGTACCTCGTAACTCGACTCTTGTCTGCTTCTGTTCATGCACATGAGTGAGACACCTGACATCAGGATGCTAACAAACAGGACCACCGCTGTGGTAATTATCTGTTAAGAGACCACAGAATATGCATCTAAGATGACAGGAAACTACTTGCATACATCTCTCTAAATAGCTTTAAGACTTCTCTAAATATTCTAAGCAATACATCTGAATAGAGTTTTCTATATTTACTGTTATCACTATTTATTTTGTTATACCTTATTAGTATTACTTATTTACATAAGACAACATTTTTCAACTATTTGCTGTGAAATTTCATCAACACCTTCCCTCCCCTCAGCACCACTCCACTCCAAGTCCTGTTTATGCATCTTTTAATTCTAAGGAGGAACATGCTCTCAGCATCCTCTAGCACAGCCCTGTTTCTCTGCTTTCTCATACAGGGAACACCCCATTAATTATCCTTTCCTTCTAATCATCTGCCACCCATACCCAGACTCCACTCTGAGGCTATTCTAGTACTTGTGAAAGTGTCAGGAATAATCTTGAGCCTCTTAATCCRTAAAAAGGGC
Organism: Eudromia elegans; assembly: GCA_003342815.1. Taxonomy (NCBI): domain Eukaryota; kingdom Metazoa; phylum Chordata; class Aves; order Tinamiformes; family Tinamidae; genus Eudromia; species Eudromia elegans. The sequence continues at coordinate 4,410,186 of PTEX01000034.1, read as the reverse complement.
AGAGAGAGAACACCACGAATGTCTACTCTAGTGCACCTCACATCCTTTACCAAGGGGAACCAGTTATTGGTAAAACTGCAGTTCAGGCTGAGGGACCTGTAGTCCCTGACTGAGCAGAGGAGTCCTCCATACAAGGAATAGTTAATGCTACACATGTAATGCAGATCCTATCTACCAGAGGCCAAAATACATTAATTAGCTATTGGATGGCAATGACTTTAAATAGTTATCAAGCTAAACTGARTAGTCATCAGGAAAGGGACCCTGTAATTCRTTACCACTCCTAAGCCTCTTTGTGGGGAGGACCTACTCCCTCCTTTTCTTAGTCACAGCTGCCTAAACATGAAAGTCCTTGTTTCAACAAGTTCTTCTGATGGTTCATTAGAAATGTACATTTTATATCAATCTACATCCTGATCTTTTATAATGATATTGTTGTTACGATAACCTACACTCTGACTGAAAATTAGTTACATAAGAAGCAATCAGAGAACAGTTTCTCAATAATGTATCAGACAAGGCAGAAATAAGAAGAGATGAGGATAGAAATGTTCTTACCTGATGTTTTCCATAAAAAAAGGCAGAGTCAATGCTATTGTTGTTACGTTCGCCAACTATTAATAAGATTCCTACCAGGACTGTTGGGATACTGAAAGAGAAAAATACAAGCAGTCAAAGCAGCTCAGTTAGCATGTTGCCACTTATTCTATAGAGAAAGAGCTATACCAACTTACCCCCATCCAGCTATGATAATGAATCCTATGGGAATCTTTTTTGCTTCTCTCTTTTTCAGTAAGAACAAAGAGAAAGAGAGAAAACCTAGGAAAACCAACAAACAAAAAAATGCCTTGTTTATTACTAAAGAGGGAAGTGGCAATTACAACATCTAGACACTCTTATGATGCAACCTGTTCGCTAATTAAGACGTTCTTTTTTCAGACCTTATAACAGTCTAAAATGTTTTTTCTAGATTGATTCCATCAAAGTAAAATAGGAACACCAATTATTATTACTGAAACATTGAAGACATTCTGGCATACTTGATATACACTTTCTACTTATAAATACTTAGAAAAGTTCACAAATGGTTAACAGATGCGAGAAGAATATTTGACATAAGCAACTACTCAGCAATGCTTGTTCCAGACTGAAAATATGCTCAATAAGTCAAAAAGACAGAAGGGACATCAATGTAGTCCATTTTTTGATGATCAAAGTGGTTAAAATATAGGGCTCTCGCTGCATTTTACAAAGTTAGCATAAATACAAGATGTTAGGACATAACTTTTCTGTTTTGTTTTAMACAAATGACATGGACAGAACTTGTAGTTCACGGCCCACAGCAGAATTCCATTATGCAGAATGCAACAGGACTTCTTAGCAACTGCAGTAAACAGATGTGCCTCTGGTAAAACTTCATACCCACAGTCTTCCTTAAAGGTTAAAAAATAATAATAAAAAAACTCTCTAAGAGAGAGAGACTTATTACAACATCAGGGTTCTCTCACCTAGAATAATAAATTCAGCATCTTAAGCTTTTAAGGAAACCTTGCCATATGAGCAACACTTCACTAAATTTGCAATATAGGTGCATGCACACACCTAAACCTGCAGCCTCTGTAAACATCAACGAACGTGTGGACGATGCRACACAAGTTTTGTAGAATGCAACCCATTCTTGCTGAAGCAAGGAGAGCATTACACACATTTTACTAATCAAGAGCTGCTGAAACACACCCCTACTTGACAAAAACACCACAGGAATTAAACCCTTAGACTTCTGGACTCAGGAATGATATGCTATAAAGTCTCTTGGACACTCATARTCTCTTTCTTTTTAAATCATACATAATAAGGTTCTCCTTTGTTGCATCCTATAACAGTACCAGCTGCAAGCAGCCCTTTTACTAGTCACCTACACCTGCAGAATATATACATTATCTTTAGAACTTGTAGTGGACAGTGGGGAAAAAAAAATTGCATTCTTCAATAATTAACTGTCAATAACCTTCTGCATTGCTGAAGAGCAACCTGCCACCATTCAGTCTGTTCACAACTGCGTCTGTCTTGAGGATAGGCTCTTGCCACTCACTACAAGCAAACAAGGCTGCTGCATCTAGCAAAGACAAGCAATGTCGAGGCACAGACATGTCTAGGCACAAACTACCAACAGCAGAACCACTGCTTGATGTTTCCACCTGCGCTGCTATCATTGCAGCTTGGTAACAAGCGTCTACCTAAAATATTTGTAGAATTACATGTAAGCAACCACTCTGAAGAATATAATCCAATTATTTCAGTGCAGCAATCTTCTCATAGAACATCTAATTCTTCCCCCCAAATCATACCTGTCCACAGGTAGGTGCTATAAAGTGCGCTGTACAAGAATATAAATACTAGGATCTGTACAGTGATGTCTTTCTCCTTAACAATGAAATTCCATATCACCATTCCAATGCAAGCAACAAACTGAGAAGAAAGAAGAGACACCATAATTTGAATTGGGAAAGCAGACTRGCAAGAAAAACACAAYTACAGTGCAGTATAGTTACAAGAAAGTTTCAAACTCCATTCCAAATTCAGTGGAGCATAATATTATAAATCCAACAGCTCCCACTGCTGTAAACCCATGCAACAGTAAGACAAGTCAGAAAAAAATATGTAATCTTGGTCTTTATGAATCTTGTAATAAGCAAAGACTGTGTTAAGTGCAAAGCATTTATCTGAAAASATTTGGACATAAAGCTGACACCAGAAAGTACTGTTCAACCAAGAATTATAAAAATTTTGACCCTGCAATATCTCATATATGACAGTATTAGTACTGGAGGAATCTGAAGAGATTGGCTTCAAAGGTAATACAACAGTTTCAAAATATTTCAAAATTAACTTCATGCTGTTACAGGCAAGCAGCAGCTGATAGTCACATACATAATTTTCAAAATGTGATGCCATTATAGGGCTTTATAGACTACAATATTTTGAACAGTATAGATCTACAAAACATTTTAAGTGCCTTCTGTACCRTCATTTTACATTCACAGACCAGTCRTACTGAATTTAATAGCAGCTTTGCTATTAACTTCAACAGAAGGAGGTATAGATACTCTATATATTTCCTCCAAGTTTAAATAAGAATTAGTAAGCCACAGGTGTTTGGCTCTGCCCTTCCCTAGTCACCAGCTCCATTTCCATTTCCACACAGTTCCCTGGCAATAGTGGTGACCTCTGTCTGGTGCCCTGGTGAGACTGGTCAGGGACGYTAACCAGCACTGGGGTCGGGTCTCTGTTCGGCTCCTCAAGCTGGGTCTCCCGCAGCCTGCTCCTCTCCACGGCATCGCTGGCTTCACGTTGGCACGAACTGTCATGAAAATGCCATCCACCCCACTTAAATACAATCCAAAAGCTACGCTCCACTCTGAGGATTTGCAGCTCTGTTTCAGACATTGCTCTTGCATATACACAATGACACCAGTTAGCATCACTTAAATATCCCAAGAATACATACTAGGGCATAAATATTCCTTAGACGTATCACACATTAGATTCCCCTGCTCTCGGACTACTAAAAAGATATGATTGTAGAAAGCAATCCTRTAATAATATTTAAAATAAGATYTTTATTTTTAAAGGCAATCTTCTCGCTACTTACCTGAGCAACAAGTAGGTTTGCTGTAATCATATGAGGAAGCTGTTTGTATTTCTTACTCAGAAGAACAACAATAAGAGACCAGATCTGGAACACATACATAAAATTGAATTTAAGACTATAAACAAGCAAACAAATGAAAGAAAAAAAAACAAATTAAAGAATAAGATGACTATTCTGACAAACTACACTGGAATTAAAAAAATCCTCTTGACAAGTTTCATACCATCATGCTATGAGTGATGCTYGCCTCTGCCTACGAAAGTCAGTACCACATGGCCTGCTGCTAGTCACTGTGCCATGGGAAATAATGGGCACAAGAATAAGAAAAACCACCACCACCAAAAGTCACATTTTTGTTTTTTCATGATGCTGGAATGTTTCCAGAGAGTACCAAGAGTCTGCCTATGAGATGCAGAAACCAGCCGTTCCACAGGGCAGCGATAAGCAAATTCACTGAAGTCCTTGGGAACAAGCATGGAATTGTTTGGGAATTTGGCTTTTAGAAATTTTCCATCTCATCCTCACTTAATCTCTCAAAATGACTTGTGAAAACAAGGGGCAGTCTTCACTTGTTTCCTTTGAGGCATGCTTCATAACATGAGGATTTCAGTGAAACGCTAATTTAGGAAAATTCCCGCCCTCTCCAATGGAGAGCTTCTTATTTAATAAAAAACATTTWAAAAGCACACTATTTACAGCACGTATAAAGCCAAAACACAACTCACTTTCGAAATCTGGGTTTGTTCATACCCTTTTAAGAACATGGTAACTAGAATTGTTAGGAAAGGGAAATTAATAAAACTAAAATAATTTTCCTAATTAAATATTATCATTAATATTCATTAATTAAATATTCATTAGTGTTGAGGGTTTAAAATCCAGCTGAAATGTGTGTATAGCCCCCAGCCCCATGGTGGCCAAGCACAAGCTTGGGCGTGATTAGTCCCTGTGAGGTGACCAGTAGTGGCAKGAGCTTTGSCTCTGGCAGCGCCTACCAGGGAGATGAGGCTGACGATGCTGATGTCAAAGGTAACGTTCTGCAGCGCCGCCGCCAGCGGGTTGGGGTCCATCGAGGGAATGGTCAGGAGCCACGCAGACACATACATGATGGGCGCAGACACAAAGGTGCTTATCACCATGCCTGAGGTAATCTGCAAAAGCAGCCAAGGAGAAACCAGAGCAGAGCTAATTGCATTTCAGGTTAAATAATCCATCTTTAGCAACACATCAAGTTGTAAAATTGTGTCTGAGACTTAAGCGTACATAGAGCTTTAAGCAATCATGGAGCTCTTTCCATGACAAATCAATCTGAATTTGAACCAGGAAGTATCTGCTTTATAGAGACTGTTAAAGGGATGTTTTCAAGAAGCTTCTGAAGCAACAGAAATCTCCATTTCCCTATTGCCAATTCATACAGAGCTTCTTCATAGATGACAAAGATACTATTGACTCCAGYGTAGGAATAACCAAGCAAAATTACTTTGGTTAATTAATGATTTGAAATATAATTCAGATTTGAGTTCTAGGCAGAACAAGTAAATCTACAGAGTCCATCCTACAAAGAAGTAATTTCAACAAGCTTTTTAAAACCAGTTGTTGTACAAAATGAGGACATTTTGATAAGGAGCTATTACATACAATTCCTACTTCCATGTTGAACTGAGTTGCAAAGATTGCCACGCCAGGCGCTGCAGGAAAGACTCCATAAAGAAATGCATAGTTTGACAAACTGGTGTGGTTGACGACATCGTCACTCTTGTCTAAGAGTTCCACCATTTCTCTACAGAGAAATGGCATCATAAGTCTGAAAAGAGAGGGGAAAAGATTAGTCAGCCTAAAGGCTTGGGTTCCATTTTGCTCTGAATCAGAATGAATAGACATTCAAAGCTTGTATGAACACTAGTTATGAGAAGCAGAATAATGATATCACTTTTAATTATTGCCTTTACCGCAGCATTTACCAGGTGCTTCCAAATTTGGTGTCACAAGACAAACAGCAAAAACAAAACAAAACAACATAAAAGGAACATTAAAGAACACACCACTTAATTTCTGGGATATAAGTACATTTTCTAACAGTCAGATACCTTCTTTGTACGACCTCTGAGTTTTGTTTTCATATTTTATGTTTTGAAAACTGTTTTCAGCTGTTGAAGTAGTAGCAGCTCTAAACAGAGAACTGCTATGGAAATCAGAGGGCAGCATTACAGTGTCTGACACAAAGCAAGGGCTCCAGATTAAGCACTCGGCTCTGAAATTCTTTGCCCAGCAAGAGAACCTCAACTGAAGCTATTTCCTTTGCCCTTAGCAGTAGCCCAGACCTTACGAACACTCCCCTCTCGAGCCTTACGCAGGCACACAGAGATGCAACAGTGAAGCAGAGTGGCAACATTAACCATCACTCATTTTTCCCATGCTCTTTGCATGGGAATCACTAGTCTAACTTACAAACCAGGTCTTTAATTAGTTAATTGAGCTCTACTCTCCAAATTTTCATTTTATAGTATGAATTCCCTTAAAATAATGGTTATATTATGCAAATTCTAGATCCATAGCAAATATTTGGTTTACCAGCAACTGAGGCATATTCAAGGGAAGATTAAGATAGCATAAACTTTATATAAAAGTTGTCTTTTATTCACGCTCAAAAATCAGACAGTTTAAGACTGTGAGCATTCTTAAGCACTTCCAAAACAGTATGGGAATTTACACGGTGAACAAAACTAATTTAGAGATGTATTATCTAATCCAAAGACAATGGAAAGGCTATTCAAGTAATACTTACATTTACTGTTGTCTGACTATTTAATTAGCAAATTTTAATGCTAGCTGTTTTCCAAAGAGATTACATTCCTATACAACACGTGATAAGCGACCTGCCAACAGTTCATGAAGCCATAAAGCTTTTTAACTACAGAATTTGACAACAGATTTGCAGTTTGATTTTTTTTTTTGATTAATAGTCATATACTATCAAAGACTTCAGGAAGAACTCATCTAAAATGCTTGAGGTGAAACTTAGTACCATTACAAGGGTTGTAAGCACAAAGTTATCTGACCAGTATAATCATGGATTAAACATATCAGAACATTTTAAATAACAAATATATATATATATAAGTAGTAAGTTGAACTTACAGTTTAGCTGTGATGAGAAGGATCAGTGCAACAAACATACCCTTTGTCACTTTTTTTGTTTGTCCCACCATGGTTAGTCCGAGATAAAAAAGTGCAGAGCCAGAAAATGAGCTGCCCAGTCCATCAAGGAAGTTTTCCAGATAGTCTGGAATCTTCTGGCCAAGAATAAAGTTTGAGGCAATTCCTATGAAAACCATGAACACAATTGGGTTCTGCAAGACTCGAAGGAGTGCTAGGCCCACTATTTTCATTTTGCTGTGCGACACAGTGCGATTATCTCTCCACTTCTGGATTTCGCAGAAGATAAATCCAAGGGGGTTTAACATCATAAGGGATATTGGAGCCACTAGGTAGATGTACTGGAGATATTCTGGATATGTAGTTTGATATAAAGCTTCAACTAGAAGACAGAAATGAAAAGTGATGAGTGATAATACTGCAGTTAAAAAAATAAACATTGAAATTAATCTTGGTTGTCTGAAAAATAGAGGAAAAAAAATTGCCTTATCTTTCAGAACTAATAGGGTTTGCAACCGATATAAGAAGACATAGTTAAGAAAAGCACAGTTATTTGCCATTAGGCCACAGTCACATAAAATACTGACAATCAAAGATGAACAACTTGCTCACCACTATTTAACAATCCTTTGAATATTCAATAGGCACAGAWAATAAAATTTAAAAAAATCCCTCTTTTTCAGGATGATAACATTGCTAAGCAACATAAGTAATCTCACATGCCCTTTGATTCATCCCAAATGCTAAACAACGGCTTTTCCTCCCTGGAATCACAGGAGAGTTGGGCAGAAACACAAGCATGTTTGCAGGACACAGGTGATGGCCTTATGTCTTTAAAGGACAACCAATTATCAATGGGTAACTAGGGGTAATCTTTCTATGCTTATTACATAAAGCACAATGAATCAATGACAAAATTTTACAGCGTATATTAGCATAAAATTATGAATCCATTCTCTGGAAGTACTCGGGATAAGAGCTACAACTGGAGCTCTGGTTCTAGAGCACTCTTCCTTGGCTTACTTGGCCCATCTGTAAAAAGAGCAACAACATACATTGCACTGGTTAGTTACCAGCCTAATTCAGAAATCACAGATCTGGCCAACCTAATATTGCTCCTTACACCTCCTTTCTTAAATGAAACAAGCTGTTTGAGGCAGTCGGTGGTTTATGAAGATTCCATTTCCACCAGTCTGGTGCAACAGTAGGRAACACCATACTAAGCTTCCTGGATCTGCTTTTACATCTGTCTCCCTTGTTAAAAGGGGCTCATCTAAGTGTTTCTTTTTCTTCAGTTCCACAAGTAGTAACTGCATGAGCTTGACAAGAACCTTGAAGTTCCACAAACAGCAGTAGAGGACATAATGAAGATTAATGTACAGCATTTCTAGTTTGCTTAACTATATATTTACAGCACTGCCACAAGTAGATTCCATAAGAGATTGTGTGGGGCAGCTGAACACTAACATCTCAGTGCCAAGAAAAAAAGAATCAAAATCAGTATCCAAATCTCAATTCTCATCTAACAGTTTGTGTGCGAGTGATTTTGATTTCTTAGAATAACTTGTTCAGATATACCAAAAAAAAATTATGAAGCGAAAGAAGAGATCTTTAAAAAGTGACCTCCTTTTCCAAGCCACCACTCGGGTAGACATTTTGTACACAAATTGAAGTCTACTGGTATAGGCAAAATAACTTCAAAATAACATTTGAAACAAAATAAAGGAAGAAAAAGCCTCAATTTCATTTCTCAGTAGCAATTTTGTACTAGCAAATGATATCAGGATAAACCTTTAGCGAGAGACGATAACAAAAGTTTTCCGAATACCTCTGCCAAAGCAAAGACCTGCCYGATCCTTTCAGCAGACTAGCACCTCTGAAACCAAGAATATCAAATGGGGGCYAACAAGACAAAATCCTTTCAGGATACTTTTAGATTTTAGCAGAGTATTAACTTACAAGAGTCCTCCTTTAGATATTTCCTTACATTACTAGATTAAGCACCTCACTTACACTCAGGGCTTTTGCATTCCACATAATTAAAATTATTCAGAGTACTTAAGTTATTAGCAATGGTTACAGGAGCAATGAAAGGAATTCAGYTATGTTGYGATGCTGTGCTGCAACAAACTGCARCCCTGAGAACCACATCCCCTCYAGGAGTCTTTGGCTTTCCTCTCCAAGATCAATAACAAAAACTTAACTTTGCATCTAACAGTGACTTACAATATATACAGTAGAGAATATCTGCCACAATGCATAAAAACGGCATTGATATGCTTGCAGAGGCTTGAGTTGTGCTTTATGTGACTGTAAGCAACAACACCACTTATGCAACTTCACTCTCTGTGGCTGAATACAGAATAGAAGAGTGCACGTGGAAAAAAACCTAGAAGCATCTCTGCTCACAAGATCTACTTATTTATATATAACCACTAAAACATCATTTGCTCTGAATTCCCATTCTCACCTTTTCAAAGAAAGCTATCCAATAGCAGAACTACTCACTCTCCTTGTTTTTAAATGTATGCCTATTTGCAGGAGAAAGTCTTGGACCTGCTACTGCATATTTTAAAACACTAGGCTTTCCTGCAAACTTAAACATTACTTAAGTGGAGRGAAAAACAAAAACAAACAAAACCAACCCGGGGCAGCGAGGCATTCTTTGTTCAGCCCAACAGTTCAGACAAGCCACTAACAGTAAAAACGACGCACTTTTGACAGCAAAAACCCAACACTGGCAAGAGGTTAGGCATGGGAGAAGASAAAAAAAGGAGAAAAAGGAGAAAGGAGAAGGAAGGAAATAACAGCTCCAGGAAGAACTCCAAAGATGAAGATAATAAAGAGCTCCAAAGGGCTTAGAACATCTATTACTGTAGTGTTGGGCATGTCATTAAAGCTCTTTATGAACCAAAATCTTTGAACTTGGTATCATAGAGAAAATATGCTTCATACTTGGACAGTTGCAAAATATCTGAATAAGAAGAAAAAAGTAAATTGACATGAAAGTCATTCAAAGTAGAAAGATGTTTTCACTACACGGATACAGTGGAAGGGGATGTAAAGAGCAGGCCGAAGGTCAAGAGAGAGAACTGCTAAGTGGTACTGCARTCCAAGGCCAGGAAGCAAGATGATCCTCACAGCCCGATGCGACAGAGCTGTCCTGGAGAAATAAAACAGTAAGCCCAGGAGGAGCATCCAAGGGAAACAGTACGATGATCTAAGGAAGAAAAAGGTAACAATTGCATTTGTCTGTTCTTTACACATGTTCAGCAAACTGAGGGAACAAGAAAGATTCAGGATTTTCTGCCCCGGAGCATGAGGAACATAGCTGCCAACTCCAAGTTTATCAAGAATACAGAACAACTTGTTGCGAAGTATAACCTGGAATTAAATATCCACGTTTCCRTTTCATAATTGTACTTGCAATTCTGTGATTAAACATCTTGCTTTTTTCTCTGCTGGAACCAACTGGGCTCCTTTTTCTGTTCTTAGCCTCGTCTGGATGATAAGGGTAATCTCAAGAGAGCTCGAGAGGCACGCAGAGCTTTCTCTCCAGAGAGCGGCAGGTAAATACAGCGGAGTCCCAGCATCAAACGCCATCCGCCTGAGGGCTGATTTGGAGACACTGGTAGTGGCTGCGGGCTCTTCCACACCAAGCACAGAGGTTGGTGAGGGAGAGGCCGCCCTCAGGCTACCTCAGTACAGAACAGCCTCCCAAAGTGGGTAGCAATACCTGCAATTCACACAGGAGTAGGCAGAAGAAACCTGCCACAATGACTTCCTAGGTATCATGGTACACATGGTTAAAAGTGTATTAGCAAACTGTTAGCAAAACCTCAAAAAAAAAGAGAAAAAAAAAAAAGAACAAAAAAAGAAGTCTTGCTCAACAAAAAGGAAGAAAATAATAATCTTATAGACTGAAATAAATTTAACTATTTATATTGCTTAAAATTCCAACTATAGTCTTACAGAAATAACTGTACACAACTTTATAAGCTACATTCTGATATTCTTTTTTTTAACTGCACTGGACTGATGTTTATCAGCCATAATGAGAAAGCCATCACCACAGCCATACAGGATTCAAATTTGAGACAATCTACACATCATATATTAACTTTGCTTTTAAAGGGCTGATTTCCTCCCAGGACATATCCTAAGGCATGTCTGCTGGTTACAGCAGAACAAAGATCTGTGGACAAAAATTGATTTACAAAACAAAATATGTTCAGTAGTACAGAAATTGGATACTTCTTCTGAATGAAGTTTCAGCACGTTAACCGTCATAACAGGTAGACACCAGTGTTATGCTAGATGAATTCCTTGAGCCAGATCAACAATGCCAAATTATTAAAGAATACTAGAGCTACTTCAAAAACTGCACTTATAGGCCTCTCCCTTTTTTTTTTTTTTCCCCCCCCAGGAAGGTTTGGTCTCAAGGTCAAGTTTGGTAATTCCTTGTAAGAACATTCCTAGCATGCAGTAAGTGTAAGGTAGCTTATATAATTCAAAAAAGATTTTATCTTTTTTTTTCGCTTTGCTTTTTTTTTTGTTGTTTTAAATCTGATTTAATTTAATATGGCTAGATTAGTAATAGAGAGTCACAGTCAAATTCTTTTAAATTTTGTCTCATTCTGCCAGGCGACATTCTTCTTCTCTTGTTAAAGTGTATGCAATCTGAGCATTAATCAATCATTTATTTTAAGAACTTAATTTGATTTGTGACTTGAGAAATGGTTACGCAGTTCACAACTTCAGTTTATAAATTCATTTCAAACTATGGAAACAGAAAAGCAAAACCACTGAAAGCAATGAAAAATAATTAAAGAAAGAAAGCCTAAGTAGCCACTTACCTATTGGATATCCCAGTGCAAAGTCATTGCTTTGTGTAGCAAAAATAGGAAACAAACCAGCTTTGCTAAATCGATTCTCAGGACTGGCCACCAACAATGTTAAAACACAGACTAAGAAAAATACAGAAGCTTTGGCAACTAAGATACTATACAGAAAGGACCAATTCACATCAGAAAAGTTAAGCACCACCATGTTTTTGAACAGCAGAGCTGGGAGTGCAAAACGGGAGACAAAATTTCCCAGTCCTTTGGCCTGAGTCGATGTGATGATGTTGGCTCTTCCAGCTATGTATCCACACAGTATTATTCCGAAGCACTCCAGCAGGGCTGGGAAGAGCCTGCTTATCGACATGGACGGAGGGCTGGCCGTGCTGTTGAGCCCAGCTCGCCCAGGCAGAGAAATGGACATGTTGCCTGAGGAGGAGAGGTTCTCTGCGCTGAAGTCTGAATAACTATCCATTTCCTTTGAGCACTTCTTCCAAAAAAACAGCATGCAATGGTCTCATCTGTAAGATAAAAGTAATTATTAGCTTCTGTATTCAGGGCACATGGTATTTATGGTATCTGACTTGCTGGCAGAAGTGTCAACACATAGCAGTACATTATAAAAACAGTGAAACAAATGATAAGTAGCTACAGAGCAAAAACACCAAGAAAGCAAAACACAGTTCCATATACACAGCCTTCCCCCACCCTCCCAGCAATCCACTATTCATCAGGAAGCACCGGACAACTGACAGAAGCTTAAAGACCAGAGGTCAGCTTGAAAAATGAAGATAAAACTGATATACTAAAACTAAATGAAATTCGGGAATTCAGAAAGTTGAAAAACTGTCAAAAAGAGATTATGATTTAAGTATTTTTTATTCTGAGTTTAGAATCTAAATATTATTTAGAACAACTTACAGCCCTTTAGTCTTTCCAGTCAGAAAACAATATTTACTATATTGTCACAGTGTAGCCTTCGCTTTGCTGGGTTATTATTAAAACCTATTTAGCTTCATCAGCAAAGCACAAGACTCCTTAAAACTGCCTTTATACTTGTTAGCAACTAATAACTTTATTTCAACTTACCATCAATTCCCAACTCCAACTCCCATCTTCTCCAGGCTCTCCATTATCAAATTGTTTCTTTCTTTTCTCCAGCCCCCTTTGTTTGCCCTATGATCTTACTGGGAACAGATCCCAGGTCTTCTCTAAACCATGTTCAACTTGCTTTTTTCCCCTTCTCTCTACTATAAAAAGCACATTTTGTGTTCTGAATATTCAATTCATAAAATCAACTTGAATATTCCAAATTTCTGTCCCTATAACAGCTCTTACCAATATCCTTAGCAGCTAAAATCTTCTTAAACTCTCAGAACTGATGTTCCATCTTCACCTTTTCTGACAATGATACAGCTTCATCATCACCATCATCATCCCTTTCTGGAAACCTGGCCCTTCCCATCTCTTTTGTAACTACATTCTTCCTAATACCCCTCCCATCTCAACTCGTCTCTAACATTTACATGGGAGGAACCCTCTAAATTTCTGTGGGTGCTGATAGGGCTCTTTCCTTGTTCCTCTTTTTCCCCTCCCTACATCTTCTGCTTACGTACTTTCACAAACCTTAATTCAATTATAAACAGATGACTCACAGATCTCCCTCATTTTCTCCCCTGTAATCCAGACCTATTTCTTCTGACAAAATCACCATTTCACCCTGTCTCCAAAGCCTTGTCTGCGACTGGTGTCACATGCTGCTGTCAATTCAAGTCCAGTGAGCCTGAAACAGAGCTCTCACACGCTACCCAAGAAAGTATTCCCTCAGCTACTATCGACCATACATCCATTCTGCTACAGAGGTGAGTGACAAAAGTATAAAAAAGAATCAAATTTTTTGAATTGGAAATTGGTATTTTTCCTACTCTATCAAAACCAGTTCTTTCCTTGTTCACTCTTCCAGGTTCTTCCCACATCCAACTTGTTTCCATGTTGTGTTCCAGCACGAGCTGCATGCCCTCTTACTAAGAAGGGCTATAGTCCTACAAGTGACCAGCCAAGAATATTTTAGTAAATTTCTCAATTGCTTTTGTGCCTTTCCCCATGAAGATGCTCATGTTCAGAAGCAGCCTCAAAAGATATAGTAGAAGTGCCCCACTTCCTTATTTCAATCCCAATCTACAATTCTTTATGCTTTTGACAGCCATAAAAAAGAACTATATTTAGTGGGCAGCATGTTATCTATAAACCATTTTTATTGGAGGAAAAAAAAAAAAAAAAGACTTGTTTAGCATAGCAGCCAGCATGACTGAGTTTGGGCCCACAAGTTGTAGGTGCTGCATCATGACCAAAGGGAACAAATATTCATAGCAGGCAATCAGAGCAGCAAAACCTGAAAGGCAACTCTCCTCCTCTCCAAAAGTTTTAGCTGTGGGCCTCACATCTAGCAGCAGACTAAGCATAACATTTAAAACATGCATTAATACAATAAACTGAAGAAAGCAGTACTTCCTTGAATGGCTTAGCTCCTTCATTTAAAATCAGGGTCTGTTAGAGAAGACCACACTCCATCCTTTTCTTACTAGCTTTGACAAACACTCTGTGTGACCTGTAAAACATTTGAGAAACTGCCTAACCCGGCCTGCTGACACACTAACTCACTGCACCTGTACTTTACTGGAGCAAAACCTTCCACTTATAACAAAAAATTGTGCGTTCAGTTAGGAGTAAAGTCAGCAGCCCCTCAGAACACTACACTGTGGTGGGATCATAGAACCTCAGAAGGTCAAGGAACTAGGAAGAGCTTCTCCAGCTTCTTATGCAGAAGTTCATTTGCACAGGCAGAATCACACTCCCGCAAAGAGCAAATAATCACCCTTAGCAATGAAAGGGTCAGATGGAGACTTTAAGAGACTGCGTCACCTCAATTCTCCCGGTTTCCATGGGCCTGCACACAAAGTTACCTGGGGGTCTATCCTGTCTATGCAGAAAATGCCAAGGTGTCAGCTGATAGTTTAGATGATTATGGGAAGCAGTTTGGCAGCTGATATACCTGCGATAATTAACACTACTGACAATCAACAGAAGCAGAGTACAGGCCAGGCCTAAAAGCAAATCAGCCGCTATTCACCTGTCCAACACCACTGTTTATTGCTGAAAGCTCCACACTAGTACATGGTAGAGTTGGTCAAAGCACTTAGCTCAGTAACTGCCCTTTTAAAGGGCACAGGAATGCAGGCAAGAAGCAGTATGCAGACACAAAGTCTGTCTGTAGGTGATGATAATGGGAGAGGACATGGATTCTTTAGTAAATGGCAACGCCTTGCCAGACACATATCCAGATTCGTGATACAACTCTGCAAATCACATGGTCCATCAGCTAACTCTGTACTTAAACTTGTCATAAATATATCCCAAAATACTCTTGAAATGAAGCCAGCATAATTGCTGCCCACCTTACAGAGATGGAAACCAAGGTAAAACCATTCTTACTTGACATAAGTCAAGTAACAGACCCATGCCAAAACTAGGATTTCCAATTCCCAGCTCAGGTTTTTTATATTGCTTAGAGTCTAGACTCGTGCAATTTAAAAGAGAGTCCTACCAGCTTCTTTTTATCCTATCCTCAGGGGATAAAGTACAGCCAGGTAAATAAGCAAATAAATCAAGTCAGAGCAAAGGTGAGATCCCATGTGCTTTGTCTACCTCACACTCCGGCATCCAACATACACCTACTCACGTGCAGCACGAACTCCTTAATTCATGATTTGCATTTCTGCCTGAGGTTTACAGTGAGCACCACCAGAAAGCTCTTGTAATTCATGTGAAATGAACATCTGCATTATGCAAATCTGTTCAGTAGCCTTGGCTACCCCTTCTCAGGAAAAGGAGTTTCACTCCAAGGGGGTATTTTTCAGCAACAAGCTAAACTTGAGGCTTTTTAAACAAATGCAACCCTTGATCTGTGAGGGAAGTGTGTTATCCCGGCTGGATCCATCTCTAAATCCTGCCATTCCCTCTCAGCCTCTATGTCCTCCTATCCAAAGCCACACCTCTTACGACTGTGCAAATATTAGTGATGAAATTAATCTTCTGTCATTTTTTACCCACAAGAGCCATACTAGACACCAAGCTAAGCACTTCGAAAGACTTCTATAGCTATTGCCGGGTGCCGGCAGGCCTCGGCCACCCCCAGCCTCGCTCCATGGCCGCCTGCCTGCCAGGGGCAGCTGCTGGCGAGTTGCACGAGCTTCGGAGCGAGAAGCTGCTCCTGGCAGGTACTTTCCAAAAACGCAGGTCCTTCAGTGTGGTGCCTCACACAGCAAAAACTGCTGCCAGCTCCTTTTGTTGTCTGGGACACGTGTGTTGACATAACTGTCATGGAATCATGTGACAACTAATCACGGATCTAACACACACCGTCTCACCACACCTAGGGTTTAATTCAAATGAGCTTCTTAAACGAGCCAAAAACCTCTTCAGTTCATGGCTTGTAATGAAATCAGCAATGTCAGTCTAAGGCAAAATGGAAGTCTTACACCTTCTACACACACTCAGCTGTGGTTTCTGAAAGTATGAGAAATTAACCAGTGAAATGACACTAAAACAAAGAAATTAAACATAGACCCAAAGGAACACGTCTGGTTTTGGCTACATATACTGGTTTTGGTTCTCCCAAGGGCTTTCAGAGCGAGATCCGACTCCTTGAAAACACACTCGCAGCTGCACACGCTGTCGGGAACCGCAAAGCACCACAGGGCTCTCAGGAACAGCCCTGCCCGGTGTGCTGCGCACCGAGAGCAGCTGCCTGCAGCCAAACAGGCAGCTCGCGCTCCCGGGGCAGGACAGCTCGGGAGGCAGCGCGGGAAGAGCAGCCACAGAGCGGGAACTCGAGCAGTTTATCACCCCCTTGAGCTAAACTGAAGCAATGATATTTGCCTACTTCTTTTGCAGGTTGTCAATATTTGTAAAATGTTAAAATTCACCAGAACACAAACTGAATTCTCCAGCAGCTGCGGGTTAAGCAACATCAAGTTCCTCTCCTCGAAGCAGAGAAAAAGGAGGAGGAAAACCCCTTTCATCCTCATTTTTTAAATGAAAGCAAAAAACAATACGAGTGAGACATCAAAACACACCTTCCCTGTGCTCCTTCACTTACCAACTTTTAGGAGACAACCATTGTCAGGATAATTCTGGTGACTCTGGCAAGTCTATGAAGGTAGTTCATAAATTAAATCCCATAATGTGACCTCAATTGCCACTTTAATGCAATCTAGAAACATCCCAAAGATGACACAGGAATTCATTCAGGGGCTTGCAAGTGGAATCAGGGCAGGAAGAGTAACCAGCCAT
Source organism: Eudromia elegans (assembly GCA_003342815.1). Classification (NCBI taxonomy): domain Eukaryota; kingdom Metazoa; phylum Chordata; class Aves; order Tinamiformes; family Tinamidae; genus Eudromia; species Eudromia elegans. The sequence goes on along the minus strand of PTEX01000034.1, from coordinate 4,393,185 downwards.
CCTCGCTCGCGGTAAGCGAATAACCACGGGTGTCTTTCACCCAGAGCCTCTCCAGCAAGCACAGAGAGGAAAAAGGTCTAGAGAGGCACCGTGACAAAACAAAGTGGGTAGAAGTGATCAGCATAGTTCTCCTTCTCGCAAATTAACCACAGCTTTTGCTTTTCGAGCCCAGTGATGATTACGATGGATGGAGGATGGCAGCATCGCAGCGTCTAACCCAGAGGCCGGTCACTGCGCACACAAAACCCGGGCGATGCCACCAGAGGTTTCACACYGCGGGCCTCCCCGGCAAGCTGCTTTTACGTCTCCTTTCCCTCGCCTTCCCCCCGCTGTCACTAGCAGGAGGCCCCACGCAACGCGGACAGCAGCTCTCAGGACAGCAGCTCCTCGAGCTGCCCCAGGCCCAGCCCCTGCCCGCACCCGCCTCCCAGCGAGCGCCGGGGAAGCGACTCCCGCACCGGCAGAAAACAACCAGCCAAGAAACGCACGGGAAGCGCGTTGCCTTCCACTGAGGCTTCCCTAGAGCTTGTCAATAGGGGTGCATTTGGAAGCAAACAGCAAAACATGATTTAAAGAGGYGTGTACGTATTTATGCTTATATAGGACTATATAAATATTCTTGAATACGTGTGTGTGCGGGTGAGTGACAAGCCGCGCTTGCCAAGGGGACGAAGCGCCGCAGCGCTCCGCCGCGGAGGGGCCGCGGCAGCCTGCGCCCGTCCCCTCGCCCGCCCGCCCGCCGCGGCCCC